>JAWKAU010000064.1:0-350000 GCA_033398695.1 Orobanche coerulescens
ACTCGAATCAAATTCGGGTTACTCGAATTCTGTTTCGGGTAACTCAAATTCTGTTTCGGGTAACTCGATTTTGTTACGGGTAACTCGTATCTTATTTGACTCGAAATTATGTTACTCGAAATTACAATATATGACTCAAATTTATTCGAGTAAAAGTCAATTCCGACAATTTGGATATCAAAAGAGTTGTTGCTAAATTTGGGGAAAGAAAAAAATAATACTATAGGTAAAAGGTCAAAACAAGTTTTAAATATTTGTTCCCCTCCCTTTTTTATGTGGTCCAATATTGTTTTCTCTTTTAGTGTAATATTTGACTAAAATTTTAAATATGTTATTTAATAAAATACAAATATAAGTAACGTTAAACTATTTTAGTGTTAATTATTAAGTTTTTAGAATTATTTATTATATTTTGTGCTATATTTATTTCTGTAAAATTATAAATAATTTATTTAGTAAAAATAGAACTTCAAATAATTATTTAGAATATTAATTAATGTGTACATATACTTTTTATTTCTTGTTTGGGGGGTCTAATATTTTTATGTTTAATTGTTGTATAATATTTATGTATGTCTATTATTTTTATGTCTAATATTTTTAAATATTTATATTGTCCTACCTTTTAATTAATACACACACACACATATATATATATATATATTAATTTAAATAATGATTAGTAAAATGAATGAAAATATAATTATAAATCTTTATCGAGTTATAAAAGATAGTAAAAATCATGTGAAACTCCTGAAAATATAGACTTATGAGATTTATGAATATTGGAATCAAAAGGGACCATTTCGGATACACGTCGGAGTCCTTTGTCCACCAATCAACCGCCTCTAAATTTTTGTCCACCAATTAACTATTTACTCTGTTTTTTGAATATATATATATATATATCCTCCTTTATTTTTAAAATTACTACACTTTACCTACTAATTTAGTTTTTTACACCATCTTTTTCAATTTTCGTGCCGAGCACCAAAGTAGTTGATTGGAGAACCAATGGAGTATACTAAGGGCGTGTTTACTTTCAACTTAATCAGACTTAATGGGCTTGACGACTTATTCGCGCAGACATAGAGAAACGTTTACTTACGACTTAATGAATTAAGAGTGCAACCGCATGAGATGGGATAAGAATTTGTCCCAATTAAGACCCATTAAGAACCAAACATGACTATTATGTCCTAATCAAAATCAAAATATTAAAAAATCAATAATTTTATTTTTAATTCTGAAATATTAATATTAAAAAATAAAAAAAAAATATTTTAAATTTGGAAATTAGCAAATCTAAAAAATTCTAATCTGTTTAAAAAATTCAGAAATTAGTAAATTTATTAAAAAATATTAAAAATTTCCAAAAATTAATATTTATATTAATATTAAAAAATATTAAAAAATCAGTAATTGTATTTTTAATTATGGAATATTAATATTAAAAATAAAAAAAATATTTTAAATTTGGAAATTAGAAAATTAAAAATTTCTAAACTATTTAAAAAATTCAGAAATTAGTAAATTTATTAAAAAATATTAAAAAAATTCAGAAAATTAATATTTATATTAATATTAAAAAATATTAAAAAATCGGTATTTTTTAATTCTGGAATATTAATATTAAAAATCAAAAAAATTATTTTAAATTTGGAAATTAGAAAATCTAAAAAATTCTAAACTATTTAAAAAATTCAGAAAATTAGTAAATTTATTAAAAAATAATAAAAATTTCCGAAAATTAATATTTATATTAAAATTAAAAAATATTAAAAAATCGATAATTTATTTTTAATTCTGGAATATTAATATTAAAAATAAAAAAAATTATTTTAAATTCGGAAATTAGAAAATCTAAGAAATTATGAAATATTTAAAAATTTCGGAAATTACTAAATTTATTCTTGTCATTTTTGGATTATATCAATTATATGGCTTAAAAAATAAACAGCAATTTATAAAACAACTTATAATTCATATCCAGGAGTAAATTAGTCATATCTATTATTCAAACAATTTATTCGGATTTAAAGAAAGAAACAGAAAGATCAATTTATCCAAATGTACATATATTCGTCAGAATAAACATATTTATCCGCATGCGATTTAATAGAAAATTTGATAAATAGCCCTAGTTATTTCTTAGTGATTGTATGCAAAGACCGATGAGGGGTGGAGATGATTGGGCTTGAGACCAGTGCTTAGCCCATATGAGATGTAATTTTTTTAATTATAAGTCATTTATTTTAGTCCAACCCACTTAATAATTATAATAATAGCGCAGTCCTAAATCTTTGTAATAATAACCCACCTAATGGCTAATTCTCAATCACAACAGAACACAAACCTTCACGGCCTCACAATTGAGAGAATTTCTTGATTAATCAAGATATTTCTTATCAAATTGCTTAGGCCCTGTTTGATATTATTTAATTTTAAAAATAATTAATTTTTTGATAATTTTTTAAATTTGATGTGTTTGGTAGATGAAAAAATCTATTTGTTTAGAATTTACGAATCATTAGCGGCAGATTCTGAAGCAGCAGTAAGGTTGTTTTTTGAAGTAACTGCCATAAAAATATACTGGAAGTTAATATTTTAAATATTAAAAGCACTTTAAAAAATAATATTTATCAAATATAAATTTATTTAAATTCACATTTGATTATTTTAACACCACATTTACAGTAATTTTTTAAATCACATTTTCTTAATTTATTCTTTAATCGTGAATTGTGATTTGAGGGTCTTTTTGATTAATCTGGGATATCTCTATTTTTTTTGTTTGTTTTGTTTTCAAGGCATGTGAGTTGGAGATTTTGTACAAAAAAATGAGATTTAAGGTTAAGAACTTACTTCCTACCAGATTTATACAAGAATTTGAGACTTGTTTTTTACAAGATTTTTTTTTTTTTACAGAATTTGGGGATTTCATCGGTTTAGTTATTTATTTAATGAGTTAACACATATTTGATGTGGAGCTATTTTTTTTGTTACAGTGTTGAATGCGAGTCGAGACAATTATGTTCAACAAATAATAAAAGAAAGAACCTGTTTTCTTTATTTTTGAAAGTCGATAAACCTAAAGACTGATTTATCGAGCAAGCTCCAAGTCATTCTCCAACCGACCCTCCTTCTGTATTTTCGCCCCTGGTAACTTCATTTCCTCCAACTGATAATATGCCGTCCATTGATCTTAATTTAGAATCATATTCTCCAATTGAACAAGATCGGAAAAAAGTGGATCTGTGAACACCCCCTAAATGAAAGAGATCGAATTAGACGAGCTAATTTAGGATTGGGACCTTATCAACCAAAGCTTTTAGAGTATCTAAGAAGACAATGTGGAAAGCAAAACCTTAGTATGAAAAATTTTGTTGGTTAGAGCACTCTCCTACAACAAATAAAGCATATTGTTTTTATTGATTTTTTCCTAATAATAACACTCATTTGCACCTTGCAGCAGTAGAAATTGTTGGATTTAATGGTTGGAAGAAAATTAACCAAAGAGATAAATGTACATTCCTTATTCCTATTGGTTTCTCACCTCGTCATACTGTAATATGTGTAAGAAATGCAGTTGTTCTTATGAAGCCGACCCCTCACATTAATGAGGTGAAGAATGTTGTATCACAAGAGGAACATCGAAAATGTTGCTATGCAGAGACGGAGGGAAGGGGGTGGCGGGTAGGGACTGTGCCCGCCCCCTCCCAAATTTTTTTTCCTATTGATTATTTATTTAGAAGTCATGTTTGGTATGTAAACGAATGTATTTTTGTGAGTTCTACTAGTATGGTTATACGTTTTAACATAGATTCGTTTATTTAATGTGATTTTAGTTGTTAATAACTCATCTAAAAATATTTAATGTCGTTGCGTCGAAAAAAAAATTAATGTCGCCCCTCGTACTAAGAAATCCTGGCTCCGCCCTTGTTTCTATGAGTAAAAACCTCAATAGAAACTGCCCAATGGTTAGCACTTCAAGTTGTCCATTTAGAGAACATGATTAATCTTCTTTCTTAAATCGTAGAAATTTTATTCCAATAGTTGATGCTTATGGAAGAAAAGAATGAAGAATTGGTCATGTTGCTTGGATAATGCTCCAAAACATGTACACTGCTCCAGATATTCAGAAGGAGCTTTTGAACATTATGGGAAACAGGGTATGGAATATAATTCGTGAAGAACTCGGATGTGAGTCATATTGTATCGTTGTTGATGAAACTTAAGATGCATCTTTTTTGTTTTATCAAAGAAAATTTTGTTAGATATTAAATTAGTTCGTATGAAAATAAGGACAACCCTGGGAATGTGAGGAAAGACACATTTTAGTTCTCCGGGGCATAGAATCAAAAGCAGTAAAGGTGTTCAAGCCTAGACCGAAGTTAGCTAAACTATCTGCTGCCATGTTGGCCTCGTGAAGAACATGTGTAACCGATGCCCCTATCCTCTGAATGTCACGAGAAATGTCCCCGAGCAAGGCACACATAGCCCATGGGCGATTAGGCGACGAAGCATTGAGATAATAAACTAGCAATTGAGAGTCCACTTCGATTGAAGCCGGAGTCAATGAATTTAACAAACACCAATTAAGCGCAATAGAGAGTGCCTTAGCTTCCGCCTCAACTACCAAAGAAGTCGAAAGTGGGGACGCAAATGCCATTATAAGGCCACCATTATCCCCTCGAATAATGCCTCCACCTGCAAATCAGTATGCATCACCTTAGGCATCAGTATTAAGTTTTAGTGTACCAGATTGTGGCAGATTCCATTTAATGAGGCGAACTGGCCTTCTAGTCTTCTATGCAAATCTTACAACCAACCCTTCCCTCAACAGCACATCATCGGACAGACAGCAACGATAAATAGGAAATGCCAGTGAGAGCAATTTGAGTTGTTGCTTGGTTTGAAAAATCACCTGCTGAAATGTTACCGTTCCATCTCCCCCTCCCCCTCCCCCCCCGCAAATGCTAGTGTTGTATAACCTTTCCATAGATTCCATAAAATAATAGTGACTACTATAATACGAACTTTACCAACTGTCGTCGTCGTATTAGCTTCAAACCACCAAGTGTGAAAAGCAACTCTTATATTTGGAGTAGACGGGATCGGTAAATCAAAAATTTCAGCAAAGCAAGCCCATACTTTTTTGGAAAAAGAGCAAGCGATCAAGCAGTGACCCGAGTTGGCCGGGGCATGCCAGCAGAACGGGCAACAAGAACGCCCCTGAATCCCCAGTCTGGCCAAGGCATTCGGGAAAGGAAGAATATCACCAAGCAGCCGCCAAGCAAAGATAGAGACTTTGACAGGTATATGTGGTGACCAAATAGACTTATATGAAAGAAGTACACTATCGTGAGGCCGCACCTGTTCGTAAGCACTGGAAAGGGAAAATACACCCGTGACCGTAGGAGTCCAGATTAAACCAGTATCATCTTCCGGGATGTGTTCCTCTACCTGCGGTGCGATACGTACTAAAGCTCTCCAAGTTGCTGAATCTGAAGGCGGATAACTCAAATTCGTAAGGTCCTCCGGACGATAAGTAGCCCACATGAACTGACTCCAATAGGAAGTCTTTCTTCTAAAAGAGAACCACAGTTTGTGCATTATTGCCGTTTGGATGGTCGAAATAGAGTGAATACCCAATCCCTCCTGGGAATAGTGAGGCGATGCCACGCTCAATGTTACCTGGTTTGTGGTATGTTTCGGTACGCGGAATACGTATCGGGTCGTGGTACGCTACATATACCGGAACACGGTACGTTGGGGGTAGGGAATCTTTTTTGGGATGCGGTACGCGAATTCATTCTTCACAGTACGCTAGTATTTTATTTTTTTATATATTTTTATTATATATTTGACCACTTATAAATTTTAATTTATATCATGTTATAATTATATATATTTCCTTATAATCATATCAATATCATCCAACGTTTACAAAAAAAATACACAGTGAGTGTAAGTTTATTAAAAATTATGAAAAGATAAACCATAATATATAAAAGGAATAAGTTAAGAAAAAAGGGAAATAATTAAATAAAAAAGTGCAAAAATTCAGAAAAAATTGGCCATTCTCGCCTCCAATGCTGCCACAACCTGTTTAGGAAGGGTAACCGCCGCCATTGTGTATAAACAGATGGAGGATAGAACATGTTTAATGAGAATAAGACGACCCCATGGCGAAAGAAGCGTGTTGCGCCAACCCGCTAATTTTGCATCAAATTTTTCAATCAAATGGTGGTGATAATGGACCTTATTTCTGCCTCGGAATAAGTTCACACCAAGATAACGGAAGGGTAGCAATTAATTACTCATACCTAAATAACGTTTCATTACCCCCAATTCTTGCAGGAGGACAATGGCGGGAAGTTACGAAGAAACTTTTGTCCATACTAATCTGTTGCCTCGAAGCCCGTTCATATTTCCAGAGCAGCGCTCTGAGAGCAGTGAGCGATGTGCCCTGCCCATTTGCAAAGATTATGATATCATCTGCAAAAGCGAGATGGGAGACTACCGGCCCTCGGCGAAAAGGTAAAAAAGCACCAATCTGACTGTGACCCACCTCAGCCCGTAACGCCCTCGACAGTGCCTCCGAAACAAGAATAAACAAAAGCGGAGATAAGGGGTCACCTTGTTTCACTCCCCGAGATGGCTGAAAGAACCCGCAGCTAAATCCATTGACCAAAACTGAGAGACGGGTAGCCGAGAGATTGTTCAATATCAGCGAAATAAATCTGTTCCCAAAACCAAAGCCAGCCATTGCGGATTTTAGAATATAATCTACTGTTGTATTATTCGGATAATTTGAGTATTGTTGTAATCATGTTACATTTAATTTAATGATTATTAATATTGAGATACATCAGAATAGAATTAATTATATTTGTCATTCTCATTGTTGTTGATTTCTAGACGTTGTGTAGATTGTTACGTTTTTTGGCTAGGTTTTCTGTGTTTAACGTACGCTAGGGGTTCAGTTTAACGTACGCTATGACCTTGGCCTTACGTATGTAACGGAGGACATATTATGTACGTAATGCAGAGAATCTGATTCGATCTCAACTTTCGGCATGGGGGGCCATGCAGGATTCGGATAATTGGGTCTCTGGAGGGTTATTACATACGTAACACCTTGTACGTAGCGTACGTAAAGAGACTAACGTACGTCAGCTTTATGCGATAACGTACGTAATAGTTGTGCAGTTTATAAAAAGACAGCTCTTGTCTTTTCATTTTGCACGATCCAACCTTGATATTTTCTTCAAGAGATCACTCCTCTGCCTCCCTAGACCGATACTACCCTCTTCCATCTTACCTTTGAGCCTTGCATCTTGGATTGGAGCTTGTTGTTTGGAAGTTGGAGTGAATTCTTGTAGTTGTGGTGGTTTATTCTTTATTTCTTGAGGTATGTTGTACAACCCTACTCTATATTTCGTAGTAATGATGATATTGATAAGGAATACTGCACATAGTGTTGAATTGATCAAGTAAAACATGATTGTGGTTAAGATGTTGAACACTTATGGAAGAATATAGTGATTAAGGTTTAAAATAAAGTTGTTCTTGATGTTTAAATGATAATAATCATGTTTATAAGAATCATACTCAGCTTGCTGGATTGATTAACATTATTGAGAGATGATGATCATAAGTTTCAATATAGTTGAGTTAAAACCGATGGATTGATAACATAGGATGTGTCAGAACATCATGTTAGGTTTTAACCAATATCTTGGGAATGAATTGATGAATGATGAAGATTAGGATGATGTTCTTATGATTCAGAAACTCTAAATGTTATAACTATGTTTTTGGTATGGCTTAACAAATTCTTTAGGAGATAATAATGGATTATGAAGAACAAAAATGTAACCTTTATATATTCAAGTTAATCGGACGCTTTGATGACTTAAGAATGTATTAATCACCGTACTCATAGGCTGATAATGTTCTTAGGGAGATTTCAGCGATTATTGATTATAAATCCTTGTGTAATAGATGAAGTAGATGTTGAAGAACTTTAAGACTTGGTTAATCCGATTATTATTAATGGTGAATTGAAGATGTTTAATGCATAAGCTTGTTCATAGTGATAACAAGAATATTAAAAGGACATTTTGATATAATAAACCGATTGTGGAAGACGAATTAGATGTATTGAAATTCATCGATAGTCGGTAGAATGTTCATTGGGATAGAATGAATTATTCGGGTAGGTTTGGGGTCTCGTTCCTACGAATTGATATCAATATTGTGTGAACGTATTGTTGAATGAATTACGTTTCATTCAAGGTTGCTTGTTCGAGTAAGTATTTAGTCGAGGATACCGTCCGTTTGATCATTTGGAGAAGGACTATCTTTCATCTATGTAATTGAGGCAAGTTATCTTGCTTGGTTATAATGATGATTGACTTCCTTTGAACGTTATACGTTTCGTATATATATAAAATGTCTTATGAATCTATGATGCATACCGTGATATTGTTCTTGATCGGAGTACCATTTCATTGTGGTATTGTATTCCCAAGTTCATCACATTGTATCGTTGGTCTCATTGATCATTTTGTCACTTCGGTGAGTTTCTCGATTCTTGATTGAGTGTGTAATTTATTGAGTTTCATTGTCATGTTGTATCGTGATATATATGGAATCGTATCTGCGTGATAATTGGTTATGTGTAGGATTTTTAGCCAGGCACATATGGTCATATGTTGATGTTTCAGTATTGGACTGTGCACACGAGACGTAGTTCGTGAGGCTAATTAGGTACATTGTCTCACGTATATTCTGGATTCCGTATATGGGGTGGACATATGTACGGACACATTTCCGGATCGGGCGTACTGTGATGTCCGTCTTGATCCATGTTGATTGGTCGTTCATATTCCATGTATGATTGGTTATGTCCGACGGTTTGCGATTAGTTGTTCATACGACCGAGGGGTATGTTCAATAGTCGGGTTGTTTCCCTGAAATCCTATATATGAATTGTATAATGTCTTGAGAATTATTACCATGTGTTGTCCACTAAGTATACAGAATACATCTTGGAAAGTGTTTTAAACAATAGGTTGTACGATTTTCAAATCTGAGTGCGTAGCGGAAGTCTTGTTAAAGTAAGTTGCTGTAAATACAGCAACTCGATATGAAGTGTATACTTAAAAATAATCACAGATATTAAAACAGTAAATACAGAGGGTAAATGACACAGTAATTAAAATGGTTCGAGGTAAACCCCTCTACGTCCACTGGTCCTCCACACAGGAGTTAAAATATTTATTATAAATACTACGTACACAACTACGTATTTATAATCAAACCTATCAATGTATAGTTCACACAGATTGATACAATGATCGAAGCTTTCAACCGTTCACACAGATTGGTTTAGGCTTTCACTTGACTAACTTCTTCACACACAGTTCCGAAGCTTTTCTTCAATGCAAGTCCGTCACACACAGTTCGGGAAAAGCAATGTTTTCTCAGTTCACACAGGGCTGATGGGTTTGTTCAATGATAGAACGATGTTTTGAACAACAACTTGACTTTCTTGAGCTTGAGCTAATGATGTGTTGTTCAAGGTTGAGCACTTGGATATTTCTTCTCTCAGAATATGCAGTATGTTTGAAGAAATATGTTTGCTCAGAATATTCGTGTAAGCGCTTCTTGGTTGTAGTTCACCCTATTTGATCTTCAAACTCTTGGGGATATATATCGATTCTGAATAGATCCGTTGAGATTGATCCGTTGATCAAGATTGCGTGACAACTAGATAGTTGACTTGTATAAACCAAGATCCGGATTTTGCGTGGTTTGAAGATCTCTGTCGGCTTGAGTATTTAAATACTTTATCCTTTCAGTATTTAAATACTTCTTTATCAAACGGGACTTGACTTTAACGAATACCAAAGATTTCTTTTTCAAACGGTCTTCAGTCCTGTTTCGATAGGTATTGAAGGTCTCAATACTTCACAACTTGAATGCTGTATCCATTTGTACTGTAGGCTATAAAGGAGAGGTCGTTGTATGGAATGTTTGCTGTATGAAGGGACAGCTTCCATACTTGGAGCTTTTAGATTCTTGTTGCTGTATGATGGCATAAAGATAAGTCTTCGATACAGGATCAACAACTTCGATGGGACTACCGCTACAGCAGCTTGCTGTATACTGGATTGGCATATTGTCAAAACACTCTATCAAAATCTTTCGATACAGGGATTGTTATCCCAACAATTTCCCCCCTTTTGATAATTTCCCAAGTCTTCCTTTAAAAACCTTTTGACGTTATCCAAACATCCTTGATGATGCCAAAACGTTGACACTTAACATCATGAATGTAATACCCGGTTGTAATTCAGTCATTATCATTCAGTAATTTCATTCGGTGATTGTCACTCAGTGGATTTTCACTCATTTATAATCATTCATCAATCATGTTCATTCACCCGTGTTCACCGTTCGTAAAAACTTCGAGTTGTGTATCGTTATTGTTCATTGTTTCAACTTTCCTCATATGAGTTCGACTTTGCTAGATCACCATTAATTTTTGGTAACTCCAAAAATTCTAAATCTTTGCAATATTATAGAGCATCGAATTAGCTTTCCAATGGTTCAAACGGTGAGTCAATCGGAGTCCAGACGAGAGGGTTATGGTCGTTTTAGCTCACCCGCTCATTTTTCAGTTTTTGGCCGATCACTGCCGACCGAACTCGGCCGTGTCGTCCGGCACGGCCCGTGCCGTACTCGTCCGGAAAATGCCGAAGTTTCTGCCTCAGGACCCGACCGTGTCGTCTGGCACGGCCGAGTCGAACCCTTCCGGATAGGCGGGTAACTGCGCCGGAGGCCGTGTTCCAGGACACGGTCGAGTCAATGCCGAGCGCCGCGGACGGGTCACTATCGGTAGGCCCCTTCGCGCCGCGACCGTGTCAAGCAGGACACGGTCGAGTCCCTGCCGGCCAGCTGCGCGCCGCGACCATGTCAGGCGGGCACGGTCGAGTCTGTCAGCCGAGTCAACCCCTATAAATTCGTTTTTTGAGCATTTCAGCTCATTTCTTCCGTCTTCTTCACCTGAAACCGAGAGAGAATAGCTTGAGGGAGAGATTTCTTCATCAATTATCATTTGAGTGTGTATTTTTCATCACCTTCAATCATTTGGGAAGCTTGGATACTCGATTAAACTCGTGTTCTTCGGATCGAAGTGGTTGGATCTTCAAGAGGTAATTCCTTCAACACCTTGGACTTCGATTTTGTGTTGACATATGATGTTTTGGACATTATAATCATGTTATATGAAGGGATATGTATATGATTATGAGTTTGTATAAGGATTCATTGGATTATTGAGGGATTATTCAAGAACACTTTGAATGTTGTGTTGGATTTAGGGGTTTTCGATTAATTGTTGATTGAAATCACGTTTTCGGATATTCATTTTGGATTATTGATCATTTGGAAGATGTTTGTTGGTTTGAAACACTTCTTGGGGGATTTGATATTGGTATATTGAAGTTTGATTGTAAACAATCGGAGTTTGGACGCAACGTGTTTGTTTTAATGCCTCAATGGACTTAGTTTAATCGTATCGACGTTTTGAGTTCGTTATATTCGTGTTTGATTCGTATATTGAACGGATTGTTGGATATTGTATAATTCAAGGTTGTTCGAGCGACCGATATCTCAATTAGGACGTTGTTCGTGGAAGGATAATTGTCACCGGTATTGAGTAAGTTAATTCTTACTCGGTTAAAGGGATATTCATACCTTTTGTTGTTGATCATTCATAATCATAACTCATTCATCATTGTATTAATCATATTAAAACTTGTTATTGTCAATTAATCACTTCAGTCATAAGGAACGACGGTTCCAATCTTTTCGTTGAGCTATCATTCATTTCATTATTACTCTCATCTCGGTGAGTCATTCTTGACTTTGTCAGATTATTATTTATTCATTGATATTCATTACGGTCATTCTCGTTCATATGACCTTCTGGGTTCATATTGCGTGGCCGGGTGTGGTGTGTGGAATTTTTAGTCGGGCACACGATGGTTATGTATTGGGTTCACCGATACATTAGACCGCACACGGGAAAGCGTTACACCGTGAGACTAATTAGGTACACGGACGGGTGTTGTACACTCGCACGTAACATTACGGGCGTACTATGATACTCCTCTTCACGTAATTCGTAACTAAGGATATTTCATAACTTCGCTTAAATCATGATTGTGTATTTTTCAACCCTTGAGGATTGTTGTTCTTTGTAATCGGCCCGTTTGGGGATTTTGTTTTTCGTGTCATGGCAAGGCAAACGCACGGAATAGCATGTTGATGTCGAGGAGTCCTAGTGATACTAGTAGGGGGCCCCAAATCCTTTCACCATTCCTATTGTTGTCATTTATTTTCCATTATGATTTTCACTTGGTTATTCCGTTTCATTCGGTGTTGTGTATTTTATCTTCATATAAAATATACATGTATTCTCATTATCCAGGTGTGTTGTATGAAACTCCTCATCGGAGTAATTAATGTTGTAATGTGGTTCGGTACTACATTCACCCCTGTGTAATTCATTCATTTTCATCCGCCCGGTGGGTCCCGGTGGGGTCTACGGACCGTAATATCCGCCTAGTTTGGGGTGTTACGAGTTGGTATCGGAGAGTGGTTTTGAATACTACCTTCCGAGTCATGTCTCATTTGAAATCATCGTCATCGACTAGTATCATTGGACTTTTGCGTCACGTGTGACTGTGCAAATGCCGAGCCAATCGACCGGAAGAAGCGTAAGATTTCTAACGCCATGGTATAATTTACGGCAATAGTCATTCATTCATCATTCATCATTTAACAATCCTCAAACATCATCATTCATTATGATCAGGACGATCATATTAACTCATTAATCACTTAATTCATTTCAATACTCAGTTAATAATCAGGACGATCATGTTAACTCATTAATTACTCAATTCATTTCATTACTCAGTTGTCAATCTGGATGATCATATTATCAATCTTGTTAAGTTATTCAAGATAATCATTTTAAGAATTTCATCAGATAATCATGTAACTTCAGTAAATCATTCACATAATCACTAAGTTAGAGCATGTATACTCATTTTTATCATCTCATGACATAATCATAACGTGCTAATCATGCGGGAAATATAATCATTATGTGACCTTCCTACTTCCGTATGGAGAGAGCTGTCAGGGGATGCACGAGAAGAGGCCGCGGTGCGGACCGAAACCCGAGAAATAATCACTCGCTGCCGGGAAATCGTGCCTAGGACTCGGCTCGATCAGAAGATGTTCGGGTTGATCCACTCACTTTTATGCAGGCCATGATGACCCATGTGCAGTTTCTCAATCATCATTGCGCCACTCTGACCGGATTAATCGAGAGAACTCTCCGTCATTTGAGCCACCGCTAAGGAAATTGCCGGCAAAGAACTCCGCATATGTCAACAGGAAATCAACGAAGCGTAATCTATCTGAAGGCGGTCAGTCAACCTGCAAGAAGGCCTCGTGGGATTCTTATCGTTTCTAAGCGACCTCCTACGGCGCATAATCGTGCGGGATCTCATTCCCGAGCGGCCAGTTCGGCCATTACCTGTTTTAATTGTGGAACGCCGGGTCATTTCAGCACTGAGTGTCTGAAACCGTCTATCACGTGCTATAATTGTGGGAATTTTGGGCATAAGGCCCGTTTTTGCCGAAAGGACTTCAAGACGGCTCCGTCATCTCGAGCCCGAAGCAACCGGCGTTTGATCGATCGCTTTGTCATCGCTGCTTAAGACAATGGAAGCAAATAGAGTTGGAGCTCGTATTTATCAGACGGGAGCGTCCGGTTCGGGGGCCGGCAAGTCCCAGATTCATATGATGAGGAGGATCGACGATCCGGTGGCCCGAATGATTTCAGATATACTCGTAATTTTATTTCAACTTGTGTGTACCTTTTGATGCTGGTACACCGCATTCATTCATTTTCGAATCATACTTGAATAGACTTATTTCGGGATAGTCCTATTGCTTATGGACCTCATACCATCGGTCTACTTGACGATGGAAGAATTTTCGGAATCATACCAAATTAAGCTTAACGACCGCGATTGATTGATGGATCTAATCGTGGTGAATTTATCTTAGGACGATTTAATTTTTGGTATTAGTTGGTTTGATCGTCTTGATACTATCCTCAGTGTTTGTTAGCGTTTGGTCGCTATCTTTCCGTCGTTAGTTGTCGAATGTATGCTTCAAGGAAGTAATCCCCGTTGTTCCAGAAGAAGTATTATTATGACGAAAGCAGAGAAATTCCGCAATCGAACTATCCAATCATTCATTGTATTATTTTCTTCGATTGGCCTTTCTAAGGCAATCGAGTTATTCAATCATTCCTTGTATCATTTTCATCGATTGGCCTTTCTAAGGCAATCGAGTTATTCAATCATTCCTTGTATCATTTTCATCGATTGGCTTTTCTAAGACAATCGAGTCATTCAATCATTCCTTGTATCATTTTCATCGATTGGCCTTTCAAAGGCAATCGAGTTATTCAAACATTCATTGTATCATCTTCATCGATTGTCCTTTCTAAGGCAATCGAGTTGTTCAATCATTATTGGTATCTCTTTTTATCGACTGGCCATTCTAGGGCAATCGAAATGTTCAATCATTCGTGGTATCATTGTCATCGATTGATGATGTATTCCCAGACGAGTTATCTGGTTGCCTTCACATAGAGTAGGGGAATTCAGGAGTGAGTTGGAGCCGGTACGTCCCCTTTATCGAAGGCACCGTATCGGATGGCCCCGACCAGAATGCAGGAGTTGAAGATTCAACTTGAGGAATAGTTCGAGGAAGGTTACCTCCGACCGATTGCGTCCCCGTGAGGAACACCAGTGTAATCTGTCAAGGAGAAGTATGGCTCGTCTCATGTGTGTATTAATTACCAGGAGTTGAACAGGGTGATGATCAAGAGTAGTATCCTTTACCCCGTATTGATGATCTTTTAGATCAACTTCAGGGAGCCTCAGTATTTTCCAAGATCGACTTAAGATCTGGATATCACCAGTTGCGGATCCGAGAGTCGGATATCGCGAGGACAGCGTTTCGTACATGCTATGGTCATTATGAGTTCGTAGTTATGCCGTTCGGGCTAACTATTGCACTTGTGGTATTCATGGGGTTAATGAATCGGGTTTTCATCGACTTTTTGGATTAGTTTGTTGTTGTCTTCATCTACGACATTTTGATTTATTCTCGTATCCGAGAGGAACATGAGGTTCATCTTCATCAGGTTCTCGACGTGTTGAGACGAGAGCAACTTTATGGAAAGTTTTCCAAATGTGAGTTCTGGAGGTCCGAAGTGACTTTCTCGGGCATGTAATTTCATCTGACAGAGTTCGTGTCGACCCTCAGAAGACGGAGACTATCCGAGATTGGCAACCTCCGAAAGATATTAAGTAAATCCGATGTTTCCTCGGATTAGTTGGTCAATTATCCAACCCACGACCTGGAGCTAGCAGCCGTGGTTTTCGCGTTGGGGATTTGGCGTCGTTGCCTTTATGGCATCACCTGTCAGATCTTCACCAATCACAAGAGTTGAAGTATATATTTACTCACAAGGAGTTAAATATGCGACAGATGCGGTGGTTGGAATTAATCAAAGATTATGATATTGAGATCCTTTACCACCCGGGGAAGGCGAACGTTGTCGCCGACGCCTTGAGTCGTAAGTCCGTTCAGGAGCAGATGCTTGCTCGTTTATCGATTCGAAGGAGCTCCAACAGAATTCCTTAGACCCGAGATCGAGGTCCGGCTTCAGCGAGTTCGGGACACCTTGTATGTTAGAGATTTCATCATCTCTTGAGGATGCAATCAGGAAGAATCAGGGTTCAGACCCAGCATTGTTGCGCATCCGTGAAGATGTGGCTCAGGAGAAAGCCCCTGGATTCGTGATCCACGAGGATGGACTTTTGAGGTTTAAGAACCGGTTGTGCGTACCGGCGAATGACGAGTTGAAAAATTCTATTTTGAGAGAAGCTCATGCTACCCCTTATTCTGTTCATCCGGTCCAAAAGATGTACAAGGACTTGAAACAAAATTACCGGTGGAGTAATATGAAGCGAGAAGTCGCAGAATTTGTTTCGAGATGCTTAACTGTCAACAAGTCAAGATGGAACATCGGCCGTGAGTATGCTGATACCGCTCCCTATTCCAGAATGGAAGTGGGAAGACATTTCTATGGAATTCATCACGAATTTCCGACGAGTCGTCGTGACATGAATACGATCTGAGCGATCACGGACTGCTTTACTAATTTAGCTCAATTCCTTGAAATCAAGGATATGTGGAGTCCCAAGAGACTGGCCCAGTTGTTCATCAAGGAGATAGTGAGACTTCACGGTGCCCGTAAGAGTATCGTTTCTGATCGTGACAGACGATTCGTGTCTCATGTTGGAAATCATTTCATCGTGCTATGGGAACTCAGCTTAATCTCAGTACTACCTTTCATCCTCAGTCCGACGGACAATCAGAGAGAACTATTCAGACATTAGAGGACATGTTGAGGGCATGCGTCCTCGATTGGAAGGACGATTGGGAAGCCCAACTACCATTGATCGAGTTCACGTATAATAACAGTTGGCATGCTTCCATTAAGATGGCACCTTACGAGGCCTTGTACGGTCGTCGTTGTCGATCTCCCTTGTGTTGGGATGACTTGTCAGAATCAATCGGCACAGAGCCCGATATGCTTATAGCCGCCCGGGAGAAGGTAGCTTTGATCAAGAGTCGTATGTTGACAGCTCAGAGTCGACAGAAATCATATGCAGATAATCGTCGTCGACCACTAGAGTTCGAGACGGGTGACCACGTTTTGGTCAAGGTATCCCCGAGTCGAGGTATTTTCCGTTTCGGAAAACGGGGGAAGTTGAGTCCGAGATTCATTGGACCGTTTGATATTTTCAATCGAGTAGGCGAGTTAGCTTATCGATTGGCTTTGCCTCCGGCATTGAGCCGAATTCATAATATGTTTCACGTCTCTCAGTTGCGGAAGTACGTTGCCGACTCGAGTCACATACTTCAGTTCGACGAAATCGAGATCGCGGATGATCATTCGTACGAGGAGCGTCCTGTACGAGTGTTGGAGCGGCGAATCAAACAGTTGCGGAACAAGACGATCCCTTTGGTCAAGATTCAGTGTTCCAGACACGGAGTCGAAGAGGCTACTTGGGAAACCGAGGATGGTATGCGGAAAAGTTATCCCGAGTTGTTTGACCCTTAGTTTCGGGGACGAAACTCTTTTAAGGGGGGTGTATGTAATACCCGGTTGTAATTCAGTCATTATCATTCAGTAATTCCATTCGGTGATTGTCACTCAGTGGATTTTCACTCATTTATAATCATTTATCAATCATGTTCATTCACCCGTGTTCACCGTTCGTAAAAACTTCGAGTTGTGTATCGTTATTGTTCATTGTTTCAACTTTCCTCATATGAGTTCGACTTTGCTAGATCACCATTAATTTTTGGTAACTCCAAAAATTCTAAATCTTCGCAATATTATAGAGCATCGAATTAGCTTTCCAATGGTTCAAACGGTGAGTCAATCGGAGTCCGGACGAGAGAGTTATGGTCGTTTTAGCTCACCCGCTCATTTTTCAGTTTTTGGCCGATCACTGCCGACCGAACTCGGCCGTGTCGTCCGGCACGGCCCGTGCCGTACTCGTCCGGAAAATGCCGAAGTTTCTGCCTCAGGACCCGACCGTGTCGTCTGACACGGCCGAGTCGAACCCTTCCGGATAGGCCAGAACCGTCTGCCCAGAGGCCCGACCGTGTTCCAGGACACGGTCGAGTCAATGCCGAGCGCCGCGGACGGGTCACTATCGGTAGGCCCCTTCGCGCCGCGACCGTGTCAAGCAGGACACGGTCGAGTCCTCGCGTCCAATGCGCCGCGACCGTGTCAGGCGGGCACGGTCGAGTCTGTCAGCCGAGTCAACCCCTATAAATTCGTTTTTTGAGCATTTCAGCTCATTTCTTCCGTCTTGTTCACCTGAAACCGAGAGAGAATAGCTTGAGGGAGAGATTTCTTCATCAATTATCATTTGAGTGTGTATTTTTCATCACCTTCAATCATTTGGGAAGCTTGGATACTCGATTAAACTCGTGTTCTTCGGATCGAAGTGGTTGGATCTTCAAGAGGTAATTCCTTCAACACCTTGGACTTCGATTTTGTGTTGAGATATGATGTTTTGGACGTTATAATCATGTTATATGAAGGTATATGTATATGATTATGAGTTTGTATAAGGATTCATTGGATTATTGAGGGATTATTCAAGAACACTTTGAATGTTGTGTTGGATTTAGGGGTTTTCGATTAATTGTTGATTGAAATCACGTTTTCGGATATTCATTTTGGATTATTGATCATTTGGAAGATGTTTGTTGGTTTGAAACACTTCTTGGGGGATTTGATATTGGTATATTGAAGTTTGATTGTAAACAATCGGAGTTTGGACGCAACGTGTTTGTTTTAATGCCTCAATGGACTTAGTTTAATCGTATCGACGTTTTGAGTTCGTTATATTCGTGTTTGATTCGTATATTGAACGGATTGTTGGATATTGTATAATTCAAGGTTGTTCGAGCGACCGATATCTCAATTAGGACGTTGTTCGTGGAAGGATAATTGTCACCGGTATTGAGTAAGTTAATTCTTACTCGGTTAAAGGGATATTCATACCTTTTGTTGTTGATCATTCATAATCATAACTCATTCATCATTGTATTAATCATATTAAAACTTGTTATTGTCAATTAATCACTTGATCATAAGGAACGCAGCGGTTCCAATCTTTTCGTTGAGCTATCATTCATTTCATTATTACTCTCATCTCGGTGAGTCATTCTTGACTTTGTCAGATTATTATTTATTCATTGATATTCATTACGGTCATTCTCGTTCATATGACCTTCTGGGTTCATATTGCGTGGCCGGGTGTGGCTGTGTGGAATTTTTAGTCGGGCACACGATGGTTATGTATTGGGTTCACCGATACATTAGACCGTGCACACGGGAAAGCGTTACACCGTGAGACTAATTAGGTACACGGACGGGTGTTGTACACTCGCACAGAACATTACGGGCGTACTATGATACTCCTCTTCAGCGTAATTCGTAACTAAGGATATTTCATAACTTCAGTTAAATCATGATTGTGTATTTTTCAACCCTTGAGGATTGTTGTTCTTTGTAACTGACCCCGTTTGGGGATTTTGTTTTCCAGGTCATGGCAAGGCAAACGCATGGGAATAGCATGTTGATGTCGAGGAGTCCTAGTGATACTAGTAGGGGGCCCCAAATCCTTTCAGTCATTCCTATTGTTGTCATTTATTTTCCGCTGCAGATTTTCACTTGGTTATTCCGTTTCATTCAGTGTTGTGTATTTTATCTTCATATAAAATATACATGTATTCTGTATTATCCTGGGTGTGTTGTATGAAACTCCTCATCGGAGTAATTAATGTTGTAATGTGGTTCGGTACTACATTCACCCCGTAATTCATTCATTTTCATCCGCCCGGTGGGTCCCATGGGGTCTACAGACCGTAATATCCGCCTAGTTTGGGGTGTTACGAGTTGGTATCGGAGAGTGGTTTTGAATACTACCTTCCGAGTCATGTCTCATTTGAAATCATCGTCATCGACTAGTATCATTGGACTTTCGCGTCACGTGTGACTGTGCAAATGCCGAGCCAATCGACTCTAAGAAGCGTAAGATTTCTAACGCCATGGTATAATTTCTGGCAATAGTCATTCATTCATCATTCATCATTTAACAATCCTCAAACATCATCATTCATTATGATCAGGACGATCATATTAACTCATTAATCACTTAATTCATTTCAATACTCAGTTAATAATCAGGACGATCATGTTAACTCATTAATTACTCAATTCATTTCATTACTCAGTTGTCAATCTGGATGATCATATTATCAATCTTGTTAAGTTATTCAAGATAATCATTTTAAGAATTTCATCAGATAATCATGTAACTTCAGTAAATCATTCATATAATCACTAAGTTAGAGCATGTATACTCATGCAGACAAGTTCGTACAGCTTATCATTTAACAAGTTTTCATACTTGTATTAATTCAGCAAATGGATCGAATTACGTAATCATACAAACACAGTAGAATGAGTTATAATCTTTCAACTGAAAATATTTTATTGATATTGAGCAAAGATTACAATGTTTTTGCTATCTCACAGCAAATAAGAATACAAAAGAAAGTGAGAAAACAGGATAAGAATATAGGAGGGAATTTAGCTCCTATAGTTCGAATGCTTCCAAGGCCTTCTAGGGTCATTCTTGGTACCCTTCCACCAGTTATGATGCGCGTCCTTATTTCGATTAAGGTATATAGCTTGACCTTCATAGGACTTATCGAAAACTAGGATCCAATCCTCTGGATGGGTAACCAAGTCGCCTTGCTTGTGCTTGGGCTTCATTTTCTACTGGAGTGGGAGCGTTCCTTCGTCCAACCTTTTCTTAAACTTCTCTGCGGCTTCCTGCACTGTTCTACAACTGTTAAATATTTGAGATTCCCTGATAAGAACAACAAAGTATCTTAGCAGTTTATTCTTCCTCCAGTTCTTGATCTCGTTTGCAGTTGGCTGTCGGTTGGCCGAGAGGTTTATAGCTTGTGGCTTTTGAACGAGGTTCTTCCAAGGAAACTTAGGGTCCTGGAATTCTGGGCGAACTCCCTGTATCCTGACATTATGAGCCGGAGATGCTAAACGATTAAGTGCAGCAGTAATGCTGTCTCCTAATGGAGCTTCCAACTCCTTCTCTTGCTCAAGCCTCAATCTCCTAGCAGCTTCCCTCGCCTCTTCCCCCTTTTTAGCGTCATCAAGATATGAGACCTTTTCATCAAGACGTTCAAGGATCTGCATAGCAACATCCTATTTTGTCTCAGAACTTGTCATTTTATTCACAAGGGAGGTGAGAACCTACGACATATCTTGAATTTTCTTGTCATGGGCTCGAAGCTGGGAACCAGATTCAATGAGAGCGGATGCTGTCTTGGACTCAGAGACACGGAGTTTAGATTGTTCTTCCAGTATGATCTGCTCCTGACGCTGTTGTAATTGGCTAAGGGCCTGCTTGAAGACGGTAGGCAGGATGCGGAAGGCTTCCTCAACTTGAGAAACTTCATGCCTCATACTAGTCATTTCTTCAACGGCTGACTGATGTAAACAATTAATCTCTTTTTCAACAGCATGCAGGGCATTCACGGCGTCCTGCAAGAAAACAGTTTGGCGGCCAAGAGCATGCAGTTGCTCTTTCTTCTTGGTGGTTCGTGGAGAGTCTGGCTTAGCAAAATATTCAACTCCATTCAACTGTCTCAAGTTCATATTTGGATGAGAGTCGAGTTGGACATCCTCAGGTATTATACCGTCGTCGGATTCCAAAACAGTTGAGGGTGCGGGAGCTTCAGATCGGGCTCAGCAACAGGGGTTGCTGTATTCTCCTGTTCTGAAATGGGCTCTGAAGACATAGGTACAAGAGGGACTGAATCCTGCTATTGTCTCTCAGCGTCTGCCTGCTCCTGCAGAGGGACTGATTCCTCATGAGGGATGGCGCTGGTCTGGTTTTCGGTGGCGACAGGCTCGTGTGCCTGTTCCTCGGTTGGTTGTTCCTCCGCTATAGGAGGGACTCAATCCTCACTATCGGGAACATTATTTTGGCTAGAGGTCCCTTGATCTGGCTGGGTTTCCTCACGACTCATTCTTAGACCTACCTGGAGGGCGTCGTCGCCGTCGTCTGAATCATGATCAGATTTGGGACTGTGGGGATCAAAGCCAATAGATTTTGCTTTTCCTTTCTTGCGGGCGTTTGCCTTATCCATCAGGTGGCTGGTGATCAACTTTTGATAGCACAAGTTGTCCCATTGGATCAGGGCCTCAATATCTTGAGAATCCGTCACTTGTAAGACAAACCGTTCTTCTTTGCACCATTCGCTCCAGTTGTACAGAGTGTTTTACGGAGCTATCCTGTAGGCTTTCCACTGAACAAAGCGTTCATAAGCCTGCTCAATTTGGACAGTAAGCAAAGTCTTGTTTATTATGGAGTCTGGGGAGGGGCTACGTACAGCGCTTGGGTTCGCTGTATGCACGGGTTCCTTGACAGACATGGGTTCCTGTGTTGGAGATGGATCCCGAACATGGATTGGTACCCTGATGGGAGAAGGATCCTGAATGGGTGTGGAATCCCGAATAGGAGATGTGGCTAATGGCTCCAAAGAGGCAGCCGACTCGCCAGTCTTTCAAGTTGGCAGATGTCTGAATATCCGTCGTAGCCACCAAAGGCTCGAGATCTACTGTCGCGACAGTAGCAGTCACCTCTTCCGTAGGGGTTGCGCCCTGGGGGCTCGATACAGTGGGCTGGGCCGTTGAAGGAGCATCTTCAGAGATTTCTGTAGCTTTAACTTTTATGAGCCTCCTTAGCTTCCTTTTCGGCTTCTCACCAGCAACGGGAGTTTTGCTGTGAGATCTCTTCCTTTTCTTTGAAGTCTCCTCACTCTGGGACTTCGAAGACACATTCCTAGGATCGGCATAAAGGGGCAAATTTCGGACAAAAGGTCCGTTCGCAATCAGGGGCCCTTTGTTGAAAACGGAGGGTCTGATGCTTCCCATATATATCCGAGAATTGATCTTCTTTGCAACTTTAGTTTGCGGAACACCGCATTTCGTCAGAATGTAATTCAGAAGCAAACCAAAAGACTTCTTCTGCGAGGCAGGCTTAGAGACTTCTTCCTGCAACCTCTTGAGAATTATTTGACACCAGTTGACCTTTCACAGGTCATGATTGCAACCACCATCCTGAATCTTAAATTAGTGCACATCTCGAACGCACCTGTTCTATTATCAATTACACGGCAAAAAGATCGTGTAAATTAACAAAAGGTAAACAAAAGAGTTTCTTGTGGCAAGAGGTGTGAACCGTTTCAACCGATGCTGAACCGGTGAACAATCCATAATATTTGGTCAGGACTTCTTGGGACCCAAAGGTCTCAAGATCTTCCATTGTCAGGCCATCAGAAGGAAGTCTGTAGAGATTCTGAAGTAGTTCTTGGTCAACACGAATCTCAACTCCGCGAATGACAGCAGTGATGTCAGCAACATTTCCTCCTTGAGAAAGCGAGAAGAAACGGACAGCAGCGTTGAGGTAGAATTCCTCAACCAGATGAGCATCAAAACGCTCAGCGGTGTGACTTCTAAGGCGATAAAGGCCTTGCTGACGAATCCTCGTAATGACGTACTCCATCGATTCGACGTCATCACCTTCGGAACGAACACGTTCAAGCACGACAGATCTAGCAAAGATCCGTCCGTCGATGATGTTGGAGGACTTCGTGAGAGAGATAGAGGAGGTCTGAGAAGATGCCATTGACGATTCTCGAAGAAAAGTAAAGAAGATTCAAAGAGAAATGCAGTAAAAGCAAAAAGACTTGTAGGCTGTATGCTCAAGAACTCGTTCAATATGCAGAAAGCGTAAAGAGTCTGAAGAGGCATTGACAGTCCTTTTTATAGTGGGCGGCGGCGAAGGGTTTACAGATAATGAACGGTCAGATTTAAAGGATAGGAACCGTTGTTTAAAATAGACGACCACGATTGACTGAGTGTAACTAGTACAACTTATCCATCTAATTTTAAAATGAGAACGGGTCCCACTTTTGACTTATCAAATTTTCCTTAATGAAACGGCGGTGAGAATGAGAAATTAATAAATAATTTGAAACATCGCGGCTTTGGAGATACCAATGTCCAGATGTCGTGTAAAGCATTTAATGCGAAAGACTTTTTAATTATAACAGGGCACGTGGACACAAAAATCGGTTTTCACATAAATAACATAATAATTGATTTTCCATAGTATGTGCTGTTAGGCATGGCATTTTGACCCGACCCGGTGGAGAACCCGGTCGACCTGTCCCGACCGGGGCCGGGGATTCCCCGCCAAACCGGGTACCGGGGCCGGGGCCGGGGATTCCCGCTCACATGAAATTGGGGCTGGGGCCGGGATGCCTATCCCCCGACCTGCCCCGGACCCGGTATATATATAATTAGGAATTTTATTTTTATATATTTATTAAATATATAAATTTAAGTTATGTAATCTTTTATTGTGGATTTTTATGAATTTATATAATATTTTACAGTTACTTAATTACTATTTTTATGTGTTTTGACTGAAAAGACATGAGAAAAATAGCTAAAAGTAGCTATAAAAACAGCAGCAAATCGGGAGGACCTGGTAAGGACCGGGGATCGGGGTTTGACCGGGGTTCAACTGGGGGTTAGCCGGGGTTAGACCGGGGGTCAGCCGGGGGTTGACCGGAGTTTGATCGGGGATGGGGCCAGGGCCGGGGGAAGGATTTAGAAATCGGGGCCGGGGCCGGGAGTTGTGAACCCCGCCCCATCCCCGCCCCGTTGCCATCCCTATGTGCTGTATCCGCGAAAATACAGAGTTCCCCCTTAAAATGTACATACGGGTTTCAATTCAATACAACAACTTTTGGATTAATGCTGTATTCTTGGGTCGCACTGTATTCCCCCTTAGTTATTGCACACGTCAGCTGTAGTATAATTGATATGACATTGTTCCTACAGTGCTGTTCTGATTGTCTGAGTGTACAGATAACTAACGGTGGATACTGTATTCTTGGGTCTTACAGCATTCCCCCTAAATTGTTGAGTAAAAGCATTAAAAACTTATAGGGAGTCAGACTGTAGCAATCCCAATTCATGTCGAAGCATGCAGAATCTTGCTATGTCGAGAGGTTTGGTAAAGATGTCGGCTAACTGGATATTTGTATGAACTTTTTCCAGCCGAACATCCTTGTTCTCAACATGATTCTGATGAAGTGATGCTTCATGTTGATATGCTTAGTGCTCGAGTTCAATACAGGGTTGTGCGTTATTGCGATGGCACTCGTGCTATTGCACCATATCGGCATTTCTTTGGCTTCAATTCCATAGTCTGACAGCTGTTGTTGCATCCAAAGGATCTTCATACAACAACTACCCGCAGCATAGTATTCTGATTCAGCTGTTGAAAGCGAGTTTGCCAATTGTTTCTTTCTAAACCAAGACACAAGTCTTGGTCCAAGAAAGTGACAAGTTCCGCTTGTACTCTTCCTATCTAGCTTACAACCTCCGAGATCTGAGTTGCTGTAGCCAACTAAATCGAATCCGCCTTTTTTAGGATACCACAGTCCTACATCGACTGTCCCTTTGACGTATTTCAGGATTCGTCTGGCTGTTGCGAAGTGTGATTCTTTAGGTGCTACTTGATATCGCGCACACACTCCTACAACAAACTGGATATCGGGCCTGCTAGCCGTTAGGTACAAGAGTGAGCCAATGAGCTTCCTTTAGAGTGATTGATCAACCGGCTTTCCAACTTCATCAGTACTAATTTGCACGGAAGTGCTCATGGGGGTTGACGATGATTTGGAAGTATTCATTCCAAACTTGTTGAGAAGCTCCTTGTTGTATTTTTCCTGGTTGATGAATATCCCTGTAGGCAACTGCTTTACCTGCAATCCTAGGAAATAACTAAGTTCTCCCATCATACTCATTTCAAATTTACTTTTCATGAGATGAGAGAACCTTTGACACAAAGCAAGGTTAGTTGAACCAAATATTATATCATATACATATATTTGAACCATCAGGAGATCATAACCTTCCTGTATTTTGAATAAGGTCTTGTCCACAACCCCTTTCTCGAATCCATTATCAGTTAAATACTGTGACAGAGTCTCATACCATGCTCTAGGGGCTTGCTTAAGTCCATATAGCGCTTTCCTTAGCCTGTATACGAGGTCTCTGCCTTTTGGATTGACAAACCTTGGTGGTTGTTCAACATATACTTCTTCGGCAAGGTCTCCATTCAGGAATGCACTCTTGACGTCCATTTGGTATACAATAAAGCTCTTATGGGCGGCAAAGGCTAAAAATATCCTAATGACTTCTAGTCTGGCTACAGGGGCAAATGTCTCACCATAATCTATGCCTTCTTCCTGTCTATAGCCTTGGACGACTAGTCGGGATTTATTTCTGATAATGAGTCCATTTCTATCCTTCTTGTTTCTAAATACCCATTTGGTTCCAATTACGGATTGATGCGTAGGTCTGGGTACAAGATACCATACATTGTTTCTTTCGAAACCGTTAAGCTCCTCCTCCATAGATGTAATCCAATGTGAGTTATTGAGAGCTTCTTTGGTAGAAACAAGTTCGGATTGGGCTAATAATACAGCAATAGTGCACATGTTGAGTCTTCTAAGCTCGGATTGAGATTTCCATTCAGGAAATAGAGATATCTCATACTCGGGTTCTTCTTGCACACATGGTACATTTTCTTGTGTACTCTGTATTCTCCTACGGGTAGATACTCCAGCATCAATATTTCCTATGATCAACTCCTGTGGGTGATCTCTCAACCATCTTCTGTCGGGTTCTAATTCGGGATCTCGTACTGTATCTTGAGTTACTTTAGTTTCGACTTCAGCTTATACAACATCGGCTTCATCTACTTCAGTTCTTATAGCTGTGGGGTTGATTTCTAAGTCAACGACAGGCTCTATAGGAGTTGGTGGATCTTTGATGGAAAGTTGTTGGATGTTCTGAGTAACAGCTTCTACTCCTGTAGAATCATGGTGAGGTTCATCGAACACTACATGAACTGATTCCTCAATTGTCAGCTTCCTTTTATTAAAGATCCTGTAAGCTTTGCTGACAGAGGAATATCCTACAAATATCTCTTCATCCGATTTCTCATCGAAGGTTCTAAGTTGATCCTTCCCATTGTTCAAAACGTAACACCTGCATCCAAATATTTGAAAATACGAAACTAACAGAGTTTTGTTGTTCCATACCTCGTATGCTGTTTTGTTGTGGTGCTTGTTGATGATACAGCGGTTTTGTGTATAGCACGCTGTATTTGTGGCTTCACCCCAAAAATGCTGTGGCAATTTGCTTGCAACAATCATTGTCCTTGTTGCTTCTTTCAGCGTCCTGTTCTTTCGCTCAGCAACACCATTTTGTTGAGGTGTACGGGCAGCTGAGTATTCGTGCTGTATCCCATTTTCCGAACAGTATTGCTCTATAAAGCGGTTAGTGAATTCTGTACCTCTGTCGGAACGAATGGACACGATACTCGACCTTTTTTCATTCTGAAGCATTCTCAGGTGCTCGAGCAGCTTTGATGTTGTTTCTTTCTTCTTGCTTAGGAAGATTTTCCAAGCATACTTGGAAAAGTCATCAATAATAACAAGACAGTATTTCATACCTCTCAAACTTACCGGGTCTACAGGACCATAGAGATCCATATGTAGCATTTCCAAAGTTCTTTGAGTGGAAAGGTAGGATTTCCTCTTCAGGGTGGAGTTGGTTTGCTTGCCTTTCTGACAGGATCCACAAACACTGTCTTTTTGGAATGACACATTTGGCAAACCTCTAACCATTCCCTGTCTAAAAAGCTTGTTGATAGTATTCAAGTTGACATGAGACATCTTTTTGTGCCATAGCCAGTTTAGATCTGCAGTGCCTTTGGCAACAAAACAAGGAATTGTGGAGCTCGTAGGCATCCAGTCAGCAATATACATATTACCTGATCTGCTTCCTGTGAGCACAACTTCTTTGGTTAGGATGTTCTTGACTCTACAGTGATCTATATAGAACTTCACCGAGAACTGTTTGTCACAGAACTGACTAATACTAAGTAGATTATACTGTAAGCCTTCAACATAAGCTACATCGGTGACTTTAAATTTTCCTACAAGTAGGGTTCCCTTCCCTCTTGTTCTTCCTTTAGATTTATCACCGAAACGTACTTTTGGACCGCGGCCTTCTACATAATCTGACAGCTTGCTTTTGTCTCCTGTCATTTGCCGAGAACATCCGCTATCAAAGTACCAGATATCCTTCTCTAAGATGTTCTGTATGCAAATAAATTAGGTAGATTTAGGTCCCCTTTGTATGTTGGGTCCATGGATGTTAGTGCCTTTAGGTACCCAGATTTTCCTGACAGCAATAGGTTTACTGTAGGATGGTTTAGGTCCGTAGTTGCGATGTCTACGTGGGTCATGTACGTAGTCTCTATAACCATGATAATTATTATGCATGTAAAATTCAGGGTTATTATTATTATTAATCCAGTACGAATGCCGTCTTAGAGGTGGAGCCATTTTCTTTGGCCTTACAGCTTGCCTACTGGGTCTCCAGTTGGATTCCCAAAGCTGTTGTTGATACTGTGCGGAAACTTGCTTTCGTGAGGAATAACGAGGCTCCTGTATCCAATACCTAGGCGTGTTGTACTAAAAGTACTGTCGTGCGGGCCTTTGATATTTGGATACAACCTTCTTTCTGAATGGCTGTTGGCGCTGTTGATATGCTCGGGGAGCATGTTGTTGAGTACACCTTACAGGTCTGAATGACTGTGTTGTGCGGCTATTTATACGCCTCGACGGCGATCGGAATAAGTGCCGAGCGACCGAGTCCACGACCAATCAAGCTACGACAAACTTGTCAGAACAAAGGTAGCGGCCCGCCTTCGAGTATCTAGCGATCGACTCCCAAGGCGATCGCCTTCCGGCACCTAGCGATTGACTCTGGTGCCCGACCTAGGACGACCGTCCTGTGCCACGAACAAGACCTTCGTCCGTCAAAGTCTACGAAGACTAGATCTCAAAGCAGCACCCATGTGCAGATCCACGAAAGGCGCCGCAGAACATGGATCGTTGACCACAGCCTGTCACCACCTTATCACCTACCGACAAACCCGCCGAAAGGTACAAGGTGGGACCGCCCGTGACAGCGATTCATACGCGTGCAGACTTCTCATTGGACCGCACAGCTGGCTGCCATCAACTCCTGCGGACTTTAAGGAGGCCAGCCCATGTGCTAAAAGACGATCGCCCGCTTATTATAATACAGCAGAGGCGATTGCCTAGCATCTCCCAGTCCTATAAATAGAGAACTTCTAGCAACTGGAAGAAGGTTCGCAATTCGTTCCTCTCAGTTGGCAACTAAGCTAAAAACACTCAAACACACACTCTTTCGGGCTCTCAGCTTTCTCTTTTGAATCTACCTTTGGACTTTTCTCTCAGCACCTCTCACCCATAAGATGGTCGGCAGAGGCAAGAACTCCTTGCAGCACAGATTCGGAGAAACTCATGAGCCCAGGAGCTCAGACATACAGCTAATACACACTGTGAGAGACCGTCGATTTCTCACAGTCGTCACAGCACCCCAACAGTTGTTACAAGAACTCACAGAGCATCATATCTGGTTCTTCTGGCAATCTTCACGCTCCATAGCTAAGATAACTAGGGTCTTTACACTCATTTTAATTGTACTCTAACATTAATATTTGTACTCAAAGTATTTGTATTAATAATATCTCGCGAGAGCATTCAAGCCCGGGACTAACAACCCCGGCAAATCTTGTGTTATTTACTTTCCCTACGGAAGTGCTCTCGCACTTTGTTTGCTATCCATTCATTCCAGCAATATCTATCTCCGGATAATATTTTGGGTAGCAACAATTGGCGCTAGAGGAAGGGCATCTTAACCTTTATTTTTTATTCCTACCATCCCGAAGAACACTCACTGTTCTCGGGGCATATACTTGAAGTGACACTCACTGCTCTTCAAAGAAAGCCTTCAGAATCATGACGTCCGCCACTACATCGAAGAGAGCCACTCTCCGAACTACCGGACATCATGTCGCGGCTCGATCCGAGCCCCAGCCGACGATAGAAGGTAGCCGCGGCGACGCGAGCATCTCGATCCCACACCTGAGGGACGGCCCCAGCCTTTCACTCGACCAGTTCCAAACCACGGAATAGATCTAGGAGGCTATGGCCATCCTAAAGGAGCGACGGAGAGCATGCGCGGCGCCCGCAATAACTCCCTCAGCCATCCGCCGCGTGGGCAAACGGAAGTTCAAAGGGTTACTGGGCGAGCGATCGTCAGAAAGCCCCGATTCGCGAGAAAAGGCTCTTGCAAGGCCATACGGTTCCATGTTCAGTCGCTTGGGAAGCGATCCATCATGGCGACGGGGGCATTCTGGCCCCAACCAAGAGACGGCGGAATCTGAGTCCGTCACTAGGAGTTCGGCGTACCCAACTCCCAGCCGAATACAAGTCAACCGTTTGGCACCCACTCCGAATGCTAGGGGGTCAGTACTTGATCGCCTCGGCTCCCGCTCCGAGCGCCTAGCCGCGAGCAGCCAGGCCACGGCGATGGCCGCTATGCAGCGTCAGCTCGACGAGATGAAAGCGCTCTTGGATACTGGGGCAAGCACCTGTAGAAGGATCACCGGACCGACCGAGCCACTCGCGGTCCACATCGAGCTTGCCTCGGTGCAACCAAGGATCGCTCCTCCCAAAACACCTTTGTACGAAGGAAGATCGGATCCCGAGACCCACCTACGCAAGTTCTAGATCTACATGACCAGGTGTGGGGCATCAGACGCGACCAAGTGCCGAATCTTCCCATTAACATTGGGCGAGCTAGCCCATAGGTGGTACGTCTCACTACCACCACGATCGATCATCTCCTTTGAGAAACTGGCGAGTGACTTCACGTCATACTTCGCCACCAAGGTCGCCAGACCAGAAGGCCCCCACCGCATGATGAAAATCAGGCAGGGGGAAGACAAATCCGACGCAGATTACATCGACCGGGTGGATGAAATAGTCCTCAACAGCGAGCCCATCAGCGATGAGCTCGCCCTCTACTCGGTCCTGGGGGGATTCTACGGTCATTCGCCCATGTTTAGACATCTCACGAAGGACATCCCCCCAACCTACGCGATCTTCCGCACTAAGGCTGCTGACTTTCTGGCCAGGCAAAGGCTACTCACCCTCCGCCTAGACAAGGGAACGCCACCTCCTGTCCAAAAGACGGTGATCGCCAAAACCAAAAAGGCGGTCGCCAAGGCACCGGAGATCTCAAGGCCTTCGAGGATGTGGAAGCCCATCTCCTCCATAAGTTCAACCGAACTCCGGCCCACATTTTTTACGCCATCAAGGGGCGCGAACCGCTAAACATGCCAAAGGCGATAAGGGACCATGGTCATCTGGACCACAATCAATATTGTGCCTACCACAAGAGTCCCGGCCACAACACCAACCAATGCCGCGACCTCCTCACACAACTCTGGAGATTGTTCGAGGAGGGCAAGTTGGACAGTTTATTCGCTTAGCCAGAGCCCCACCAATCTCCCAACACGGTCGCCCGAGTCGAACGCGAACAGGCCGGAAAGCTCATATGAGCTGACCCCTCGATCAACCTCGACGACCGTATCTACATGCTTCAATCAAGAGAAGGGAACTTCGGCAGTCTCTCCCCGATTTCCCGCCTCATGAAACCAAAGGCTACTGCCTGAGCAAACGCTTCAAAAAATAGGATGACTCGCTCGCCCTCTAAAGTTCGTCATCGACATGATGGACCTAGGTAGCGATCGCCTCCCTTAGCACAACGTATACCGTCGAGGATTGTCATCTGACATGATGGTTCGAGGTAGAAGAGTGCCGCCGTGGTCGCAAAAATCGATTAAACCGACGATCCGTCCATGCAAGGTTCCTTTGGGCTCCAACTGCTCGCCCTTCATTTAATTACGAGGCGGGCGTAGCCGAAGGACTCTCCAAAACAAATCAGAGGATTACTCGCTCGCCCTCTAAAGTTCTTCATCTACATGAAGAACCTAGGCAGGCGATCTCCTCCCCTTACACAATGTATAACGTCGAGGATCGTCATCCGACTTGATGGTCCGAGGTAGAAGAGTGTCGCCATGGTCGTGGAGGACGATAGAACCGTTCTCTATGCCCATGCAAGGTCCCTTTGGGCCACGATCGCCCGCCCTTCGTTTAAATACGAGGCCGTCGTAGTCTTAGGGCCCTCCAAAACTAATCTGTGGACACGTTCGCCCGCCCTCAAAGGTCCATCATTTAACGTGGTGGGTCCTGCCCGGAAAATGCGACGCGTCCCTCCCTCCGTCTCAACGTATACCGTCGAGGGTTGTTATCTTAATGGCGGCCCGAGGTAGAAAAGAGCTAACGAGCCGCGGATGTGGAGTTGATTAATCCGACGATGCCCCGTGCAAGGAATCCTCCAGACCAAGACCGCACGCCCTTCGTTTAAATACGAGACGAGGCGCAGCCTACGGAGGACCCTCTCAATTAAGTGAGTCGCGAGAACTTAGCCATCAGACGGAATGTCACTTGCGCACAAGACACGGTCGTGGAGATCGGTCCATCGAACTCTGCGATCGTGCACGGTTCTTCAAGACCGAGATGGACGGCCTTCCTCGAGGATTCGACAAAATTGAAGACCGCTCACTCAACAATTTATTTTCGTCCCCTTACTTTCACTAAGTGAACAAAAACAAGGGGGAAGAGTGCAGAGCTATTTATACGACGATCGTCCCTATTTAATTACATACGGAGATCGGCATTTTTCAAACAGAGTGCGGAGCTATTTATACGACGATCGTCCCTATTTAATTACATACGGAGATCGGCATTTTTCAGATGTTTGTGCAGCGATCGAATTTGTTGTAAAAGTTATCTATATGAGTTTATCAATCCACTTAGAGCTATACACGCAACAATCTCTCCTCACACATTTGTACAAAGTCATGCAAAGACTCAGAAAAGCAATCATTCAAGTAATAAATCGAAGAAATAAACATTCATTTCATTACTTGAAATATCAGAGTATATACACGGTCGCCCGAAGGCCTCAGTACTACAAAGGAAAGCTACAAAATTACAAGGCAAAAGCTAAAACGAAATAAGGATGTATAGCCTCAGGCCCCTGCCTGGCCTTCGCCTTCAACCACCGGATCGGCCCGCGACCCTTCGCTAGCTTCCGGAACTGCCTCCCCATCCTCCGGAGCATTGGGATGAACAAGGTTCACCAGAGTCGGGTACCAGCTCAGGTCCACGCCAATTTCCGAGAGATCCAAGAGCGGCACAGAGAAGGCAGGATGGAGAGGATACTTCAACGCATATGCCTTGAAGTTTTCAGCTAGAGGGCCTACCTCCATCCCTCCCTTCTTAGCAGCTCGGAGTGAGTCAGCGAACGCCATATAATAGGCAAACTCACTGACAAACTCCACGTTGAGAAAGGGATCGGCCTCGATCGCCTCCAGCTTCCCTTTCAACTCCGCAACCACCTGTTGCGCGCCTTGAAGCTCGGCCTCCTTAGCGACCGTCTCTCCCCTCGACGCCGCCAGCTCACTAGTCAGCCGAGCGACAGTCACCTTCAGTTGATCGGCCTCCTTCTCAGCGGCCGCGTGCAACCGACGGGCGTCTGTCATCTGGTCCCGATATCGGTCGACCGTCACCTGGGCTCGCTCATAATTCTCTCTCATCAGCTCAAGATCATGACTCGCCCGTTTAGGAACATCCAAGGAGTCCTTCTCCATATCCACAATCCTGTCGGTAAACTCAGCATTCTCTTTTCGAGCGGCCTCGAGGTCCGCATGTAGATGAGTAGTAGAAGGACGCCCCTCGAATTCTTTCACAGCCTCAGCAGCCATCGTCGCCGCCTGGAGAGAGAGAGCGAAATCGGCCTGCATTCTATTCCCGGATCGCTGGCAAGCAATCGCATCTAGGTCGGTCGTTCAGGCCTTCGGCAAAGCGGAAACGGCCCGATTGACGTATAGCGGGATATCACAGGCCTGGCTAGGAGATCGGCTCGCCAAAAAATCCAATACCAGCGGTGGGCAAGCTGGGTTTGTGCTACGGATCCTGCATCAATCAACATAAAGTCGGCACATCTCCCACGCAAGTAACGAAACTCTACAAGCAAACAAAGTTTACCTCTCGGCTTTCTCGGGATCGCGACCAAAGTATGGTTTCCCGTGAGGGGTCTCAGCCTCGGCGATCGCCATCTCTCGTAAGAAAGCCGCAGAGGGCGTAGGCTCATTCACCGGGGGGACCGCGGTGATCGGAGGCGCGGTGATCGGCACCTCACCGGCAGGGGCAAAAACTGGAGATTCCTCCGACCTTTGCCGCTTGCGGTTCGATCGGAGCCCCTCCTCCCGAGCTTCCTCCTCCGCTATGATCGGCTCCACGATGGGCCTCACCTCTGGAATGAGAGGTAACGCCACCGGAGGAACCCGAGATGACTTCTTCTGGTGAAGACGGCTCAGAACTCCGGGTTTCGACATGGCTATCTCCGCTGGAGGCTCCAAAAAGCGAGAGGAGCGGACTTCTGCAATAAAGAACAATCAAACGACGGTTAGACACATTCTCCAAGCAGGACGATCGCTAAGCAAATGGAGATTGTAGAAATTCATACCTGGGACCGAAAGATGTCTCGGGAAATGGAATAGCCGAGCAGACAGCCAACGACTCTCCTTGTTAATCCGGTGAGCGTCTAAGTCGTCGTCCGACAGACTTTGTATCCTCTCTCAGATGACCAGAAAATCGAAAGGAAGTTCATCGACAGCCGGAATATGGAAACCTGCAAAAACAAAACCAAATTAGATCAGTTCAGAACAAATCCGAACAAAGGGAGAGTCAAAACCCTTACTCGGATTCCTCTCCCGAAAGCCTGTGGGAATGCCCAGCTCGCCCATAGGATTGTCACTCGCTGAGGCCTTCCAGGCACCGGCGACCCAGAACCATTTCTCCGGATCGCCCCGCACCTTTTTCGGGACTCCAAGGATCACCCGACCGGATCGGCCTTGAATGTGATAGCCTCCGACCGAAGGAAGGAGGTACAGTCGGTGACCGCCGAATAAGGTGGTACAGTCGGTGACCTCCGATCGACCGAATGTGATAGCCTTGAATGTGATAGCCTCCGTCAGCTTGAACAGGTGGTTCATCTCCAATGGCGAAGGAAGGAGGTACAGTCGGTGACCGCCGAATAAGGTGAGAGCACAAATGATCTGGAGCCAGGCATTCGGAGTCAACTGAAGCGGCGCCACGTTCCAAACAGCCAGCAGATGGGAGACAGAGAACGACAAAGGAAACCGCAGCCCAGCCTCCATGATTGCTTCGTTCACGGCGACCATGCCCTCTGGAGGATGATCGACTCGTTCATTCTCCGCCGGCGCGAAAAGATCCACATCTGAAGGGATATGGTACCTCGTCCTCCAGATGGCCAGGTCCTTCCTGGTCGCCGAGCTCCTTATCTGGCCGAGGGACCATGAAGAATGCTGCGCAGCCCGAAACAGCGACCGTTTAGCCAATTGGTAGGGATGAGCGATCGAGTACTACCAATAATCAAATTTAGGAGACGGACCGGCCAACCTCTTCATGATTTCAGCAAAGGCCAAATAGGCCTGGCCAAAGGCACTATGCTGCTCCCAGTAGGCCCTCACCGCCAAATCTCTCTCCATCTGCGAGCGTCTTTGCTCAACCGCCGCCTCCCTGGCAACATCGGCTTCATTGAATAGCGCCTCGACTTCCGCGGGGTCAATACCGGCGCGGATGGCCTCGGCGGCCGTCTCCAAATAGAAGTCTGCGGAAGACCCTCCCCGGGCAGTCGAAGTCCCGGCGGTAGAGGAGGTGCCCATTTCGTATGATGAAGGTACTCCTGACATTTTGGAAGAGAAGAGGAGAAAATGAGTGTTTTCTTACCAAGGGATGAATCGATCGACGATCGGCAGTCAAAGCTTCAGTAAATTCTTCGGCAATGTCCTTCTTCTCCGGTAAAAGCGCATAAAGGTTCTTAAACACTGCAACCCATCGCCTTTTTATAGGAGATGACAGGGACTTCTATGCAATTAAAGAGAATCTCAGGGGCCGAAAGTGCAACCGTCGCAATTAATGCCTCCCTTGAAACCCGCGACGCGTCGTTTCAAGGACACGCCAAACGAGGAGTCGCACCTAACCGTTGGTCTCCCCCAATAGGAACCCGACACGTGCCTCGGAGACTTTTCCACAACCACTGCCATTTCCCGCTCAGTTCAGCGACCGACCAGGTCATCCAAATTCAAAATCAAACCGCTCAAAGACGATCTCCAGTTCCATAAAATGCTGAGTCACTCGTCATAAGTTCAGCGATCGTCAGTAGAACCACTTCACCCCACGTTTCCAACATCAGAGCGAGCTTGGGGGCAATTGTTGTGCGGCGATTTATACGCCTCGACGGCGATCAGAATAAGTGCCGAGCGACCGAGTCCACGACCAATCAAGCTACGGCGAACTTGTCAGAACAAACGTAGCGGCCCGCCTTCGAGTATCTAGCGATCGACTCCCAAGGCGATCGCCTTCCGGCACCTAGCGATCGACTCTGGTGCCCGACCTAGGACGACCGTCCTGTGCCACGAACAAGACCTTCGTCCGTCAAAGTCTACGAAGACTGGATCTCAAAGCAGTGCCCATGTGCAGATCGACGAAAAGCGCCGCAGAACATGGATTGTTGACCACAGCCTGTCACCACCTTATCACCTACCGACAAACCCGCCGAAAGGTACAAGGTGGGACCGCCCATGACAGCGACTCAGACGCGTGCAGACTTCTTATTGGACCGCACAGCTGGCTGCCAGCAACTCCTGCGGACTTTAAGGAGGCCAGCCCATGTGCTAAAAGACGATCGCCCGCTTATTATAATACAGTAGAGGCGATCGCCTAGCATCTCCCAGTCCTATAAATAGAGAACTTCCAGCAACTGGAAGAAGGTTCGCAATTCGCTCCTCTCAGTTGGCAACTAAGCTAAAAACACTAAAACACATACACTCTTTCGGGCTCTCAACTTTCTCTTTTGAATCTACCTCTGGACTTCTCTCTCAGCCCCTCTCACCCAGAAGACGATCGGCAGAGGCAAGAACTCCTTGCAGCACAGATTCAGAGAAACTCACGAGCCCAAGAGCTCAGACATACAGCTAATACACACTGTGAGAGACCGTCGATTTCTCACAGTCGTCACAGCACCCCAACAGTTGTTACAAGAACTCACAGAGCATCATATCTGGTTCTTCCGACAATCTTCACGCTCCATAGCTAAGATAAGTAGGGTCTTTACACTCATTGTAATTGTACTCTAACATTAATATTTGTACTCAAAGTATTTGTATTAATAATATCTCGCGAGAGCATTCAAGCCCGGGACTAACAACCCCGGTAAATCTTGTGTTATGTACTTTCCCTACGGAAGTGCTCTCGCACTTTGTTTGCTATACATTCATTCCAGTAATATCTATCTCTGGATAATATTTTGGGTAGCAACAGGCTGGTGATTCCGCTGTTTGGAATATGACTGTGGTGGCGGAATGGCAGCTTTTGCTGTTCGCGGTGCAACAGGTTCCTTCACAGGACTCGGAATTTCTTCCGATACAGGAATGGGTTCCACACCCCTGACGAACACAGTACTAGTTTTCCCTTTATTGGAAAATGAGCTGTATCCTAAGCCACTTTTATCATGAGCGTGTTGCCCAGTGCTTAGAATTTCTTCCATTCTCTTGGATGATTTCTCGAAAGATTTCAGAATGGTCTCAAGTTCTCCTTCTCGTTTTTCGAGAGTTTTTACTTTGGCTTGAAGCAGAATAAAATCATTTGTCTTGCTTTCACTATGATATTTAGTCTCACTTAGTTCATGAGCAAGTTGATGATTGCTCTCCATGAGTTTTTCATGATCGACTTTGCTGTTTTCACAATCAACAGACATATTTTCATAGTTTACTTTCAGCAAGTCGTTTTCTTCTTTCAGCTCTAGGTTAGAAATTTGGAGCTGTAGATTTTCATTCTTCAAATTCTCATGGGCCTTTTGAATGTTCTTAAACTCATTCATCATGTTTTCAAAAGTATAAGATGCATTGGTAGGAATAGCTGGGATTGAGCTTACCTCATCATCGCTATCTTCATCTTCCGGAATGTCTTTGGCCATAAAGCACATATAGGCTTTAACTTCGAAATCATCATCAGATGAATCACTGTCAGTGACTACCTGAAGACATTCTTCGGACTTTGATGGTGCGGGGGAGGCTTCTGATTCACCAATCAGGGCCTTGAGCTTGTTTTTCCAAACACGTCTTCTTTTATCTTTTTCTTGTTGCTCGGCTTCCGGCAACCTTTGAACTTTAGGATGAGGACATTTATATGCATAATGTCCTGGTTTCCTGCAATTATAACATAGGTTAACATCACCAAAGGAAGTTTCGGTACTTACCTTGTGAACAGGCTTGGGCCTGTATGGAGTTTTTCCCGACTGCTTGATAAACTTCTTGAACTTATGCATGAGAAGCGCCATTTCGTCTTGTGACAGGATGTCGTCGTCGATGTCAGCATTCTTGTGAATGGGCTTTGATGAGCTCGGCATGCTGTGTCTTTGGTTGGATACATCGTCTAATGCTGTATTCCTTGCGGGAAATTCTTCAGCTTTCTCACTCATGTCTATATCGTACTCAAATGCTTTGAGGTCAGAAAAATGATCAAAAGTAGATATTTCACTAAGATTACACGACACACACATAGATGTGGTCTTAATGTCCCATCGGGTAGGGAGAGATCTGAAAATTTTTAGGTTCTTCTCCCTTTGGGTATAAATCTTGCCTAATGCTTCTAGTTCACCAACAGTGCCAGTGGATCTGAGGTCAAGTTCCTCAAGTGTTTCAGTTGGTTTCATTTCAAAAGTTTCAAATTACTGAGTTAATTTTGAAATTTTGTTTTCTTTTGAGAGCTCAGTTCCCTCACAAATTAACTTAAGTTTATCCCAGATATCCTTGGATGATTTACAGTTCTTTATCTTAGAGAACGTACCTTTGTCTAGAATGACAAATAGCGCATTCTCCGCAACATTGTCGAGGTTGGTGCGCTTTCTATCATCAGAAGTCTATTGTTCGCGCTCTTTCTCGAGCATCTCTGCATGAGCTTGGCCTTTAATCGTTGGGGCCAGATTTACCTTCATGATCTTTATGGGGCCATCCTGTATGACAAAAATCATCTATTCGTGCATTGCTGCAAGATGAGCCTCCATCCTAATTCTCCAATCGTCAAACTCGTTAATATAAAACATAGGGACTTTATTGATCATTGATGTATCCATTATGAGAATATAGGGAAAAAAAGACTGTTTTACAAAAATAAGTGATTTAAGGATCTGATTCGGTCAAAAATACGACTGATTCTTTTTAGAATCAACCTCTCCGATACCACTTGTTAGCCACTAAGTATACAGAATACAGTTTGGAAAGTGTTTTAAACAACAGACTGTACGATTTTCAAATCTGAGTGTGTAGCGGAAGTCTTGTTAAAGTAAGTTGCTGTAAATACAACAACTAGATATGAAGTGTATACTTAAAAATAATCACAGATATTAAAACAGTAAATGCAGAAGGTAAATGACACAGTAATTAAAGTGGTTCGCGGTAAACCCCCCTACGTCCACTGGTCCTCGGCACAGGAGTTAAAATGTTTATTATAAATATTACGTACACAACTACATATTTATAATCAAACCTATCAATGTATCGTTCACACAGATTGATACAATGATCGAAGCTTTCAACCGTTCACACAAATTGGTTTAGGCTTTCACTTGACTAACTTCTTCACACACAGTTCCGAAGCTTTGTCTCTTCAATGCAAGTCCGTCACATACAGTTCGGGAAAAGCAATGCTTTCTCAGTCCACACAGGGTTGATGGGTTTGTTCAATTATAGAACGATGGTTTGGACAATAGCTTGACTTTCTTGAGCTTGACCTAATGATGTGTTGTTCAAGGTGGAAACTTGGATATTTCTTCTCTCAGAATATGCAGTATGTTTGAAGAAATATGTTTGCTCAGAATATTCATGTAAGCGCTTCTTGGTTGTAGTTCACCCTATTTGATCTTCAAACTCTTGCGGATATATATATAGCTTCTGAATAGATCCGTTGAGCAAGATTCCGTGACAACTAGATAGTTGACTTGTATAAACCAAGATCCAGATTTTACGTGGTTTGAAGATCTTTGTCGGCTTCAGTATTTAAATACATTATCCTTTCAGTATTTAAGTACTTCTTTATCAAATGGGACTTGACTTTAGCGAATACCAAAGATTCCTTTTTCAAACGGTCTTCAGTCCTGTTTCGATAGGTATTGAAGGTCTCAATACTTCACAACTTGAATGTTGTATCCATTTGTGTTGTAGGCTATAAAGGAGAGGTCGCTGTATGGAATGTTTGCTATATGAAGGGACAGTTTCCATACTTGGCGCTTTTAGATTCTTGTTACTGTATGATGGCATAAAGATAAGTCTTCGATACAGGATCAGCAACTTCGATGGGACTACTGGTACAGCAGCTTGCTGTATGCTGGATTAGCACATTGTCAAAACACTCTATCAAAATCTTTAGATACAGGGATTGTTATCCCAACACCATGTATATCTGACCCTGTAGTTTTAGGCGAAATACTCGTGTTGTATTTTAGGTCGAGGCAAAGGCAAGGCATGGGAAGAGCCTGGTGACGGCGAAGGGTTCCACTATATGCTGGATTCGAGACAGGTCTTCGATACAGGTTGACATTTCAACTCTTCGATACAATTTCGTTTACTGTATTGAGGATTGGCATATATGTCAAAACCTCTTATCAACACACTTCGATACAGGGATTGAATATCCCGGCTGTTTCGATACAGGGTTCTTGTTTTCCCAAAAGGACTTATGTACGTAATGGAGGATATATTACGTACATAATGCATAGAATCTGATCCGATCTCAACTTTCAGTATGGGGGCCATGCAGGATTCAGATAATTGGGCCTTTCGAGACAGCCAAGTTGACCTACATTACGTACGTAATGCTCATGATATAACGTACATAATGCGATAGGTGTTTGGAGACAGTAGCCTATGGAGGCTTATTACGTACGTAACACCTTGTATGTAGCGTATGTAAAGATACTAACGTACATTAGCTTTATGCGATAACATACGTAATAGTTGTGCAGTTTATAAAAAGACAGCTCTTGTCTTTTCATTTTGCACGATCCAACCTTGATATTTTCTTCAAGAGGTCACTCCTCTGCCTCCCTAGACCGATACTACCCTCTTCCATCTTACCTTTGAGCCTTGCATCTTGGATTGGAGCTTGTTGTTTGGAAGTTGGAGTGCATTCTTGTAGTTGTGGTGGTTTGTTCTTCATTTCTTGTGGTATGTTGTACAACCCTACTCTATATTTCGTAGTAATGATGATATTGATAAGGAATACTTCACATAGTGTTGAATTGATCAAGTAAAGCATGATTGTGGTTAAGATGTTGAACACTTATTCAAGAATATAGTGATTAAAGGTTTAAAATGAAGATGTTCTTGATGTTTAAATGATAATAATCATGTTTATAAGAATCATACTCAGCTTGCTGGATTGATTAACATTATTGAGAGATGATGATCATAAGTTTCGATATAATTGAGTTAAAACCGATGGATAGATAACATGGGATGTGTTAGAACATTATGTTAGGTTTTAACCAATATCCTGGGAATGAATTGATGAATGATGAAGATTGGGATGATGTTCTTATGATTTAGAGACCCTAAATGTTATAACTATATTTTTGGTATGGCTTAACAAATTCTTTAGGAGATAATAATGGATTATGAAGAACACAAATGTAACCTTTATATATTCAAGTTAATCGGATGCTTTGATGACTTAAGAATATATTAATCACCATACTCATAGGCTGATAATGTTCTTAAGGATATTTCAGCAATTATTGATGATAAATCCTCGTGTAATAGATGAATTAGATGTTGAAGAACTTTAAGAACTTGGTTAATCCAATTATTAATGGTGAATTGAAGATGTTTAATGCATAAGCTTGTTCTTAATGATAACAAGAGTATTAAAAGGACATTTTGATATGATAAACCGATTGCGGAAGACGAATTAGATGTACTGAAATTCATCGATAGTCGGTGGAATGTTCATTGGGATGGAATGAATTATTCGGGTAGGTTTGGGGTGTCGTTTCCTATGAATTGATATCAATATTGTGTGAACGTATTGTTGAATGAATTACTTTTCATTCAAGGTTGCTTGTTCGAGTGAGTATTTAGTCGAGGATACTGTCCATTCGATCATTTGGAGAAGGACCATCTTTCGTCTACAGAATTGAGGCAAGTTATCTTGCTTGGTTATAATGATGATTGAATTCTTGTGAACGTTATACATTTTGTATATATATAATATGTATTATGAATCTATGATTCGTATTGTGATATTGTTCTTGATCGTAGTACCGTTTCATTGTGGTATTGTATTACCAAGTTCATCACATTGTATAGTTGGTCTCGTTGATCATTTTGTCACTTCGGTGAGTTTCTCGATTCTTGATTGTGTAATTTATTTAGTTTCGTTGTCATGTTGTATCGTGACATATCTGGAATCATATCAGCGTGCCGATTGGTTATGTGTAGGATTTTTAGCTAGGTACATATGGTCATACGTTGAGGTTTCCGAATTGGACTGTGCACACGAGATGTAGTTCGTGTGGCTAATTAGGTACATTGTCTCACGTATATTCTGGATTCTGTATACGAGTGGACATGTGCACGGACACATTTCCGGATCGGGCATAATGTGATGTCCGTCTTGAGCCATGTTGATTGGTCGTTCATATTCCATGTATGATTGGTTATGTCTGACGGTTTGCGACTAGTTGTTCATACGCCCGAGGGGTATGTTCAATAGTCGGGTTGTTTCCGTGAGATCCCATATATGAATTGTATAATGTCTTTAGAACTATTACCATGTATATTTGACCCTGTGGTTTTGGGCGAAATACTTGTGTTGTATTTTAGGTCGAGGCAAAGACAAGGCACGAGACGAGCACGACAACGACGAAGGGTTTGAAGGATACTAGTTCGGGGGCCCCAATTCTTTTGTTGTCCGGTTATGCTTAAACCGTGTAATGTTATTTTCCGCTTCATTTGAACTATTGCCGATTGTACTATTAATTTAGGTATATTCCATCTTCATATGGTTTATACTAATATTTGGATCCTGTGTATTCTGAGGCTAATAACCGTACTATTTGAAGGCTCCTAATCGGAATAATGATTATTGTACTGTGATTCGGTATCACGATAATGTTGTGTTTAATTTGTGTATTGGTATCGCCTGGTGGGTCCCAAAGTGGGTCCACGGCACTGTAATGGCCGCCATATTCGGGGTTTTACAAAGAAGTCCCATGACACCCGATTGAAGGCTTTATTCATGTCTAGCTTAATAGCAGCATTCCTACCCCGACATTTCTTATCGATTGAATGAATCAGTTCCATGGCTAACAAAATATTTCCGTGAATCTTACTGCCTACGATGAAACCCGCTTGTTCATGGGAGATCAGTCGAGGTAAGAAACGGGTAAGATGGGTGGCCAGAATCCGAGTAAAGACCTTGTTAACAAAAGTGCACAAACAGATAGGCCTATAGTTTGCAAACGAATCCGGGTTTTGCTCTTTTGGTATCAAAACAATTTGGGCACTCGAAACTCCAAATAGTATCGGTACTCCAGCGAAAAAGTCAGAGACTGCATTATATAGAACCGCCAACACAATGTCCCAGCCCCGAAAAACCATCCGGGCCTGCCGCACTATCTGGGTCAAGATTCCAAGCTGCCTCCTTTACTTCCTCCAACAAAACTGGAGCCAATAGAATCGTATTATCTGCTTCATTAAGAATAGTATGTACATAACGCAACATGTCCTCATGGTCTGAGGTTTCCTCAGCTCGGTACAAATTTGAGAAGAAACGGATTACCTCAGAATGAATCTGCTCTTTTTCCGTGAGCCAAACACCCGATTCTATCTGCATCGTGTTGATTCGTTGCCTATGATGTCAGTCTCGAACTGTGGCATGAAAGAATTTGGTGTTAGCGTCGCTTTCATTCGGCCATTTTATCCGGGCTTTTTGTTTCCAAAATAATTCCTCCTGCCAAAGGCTCAACAGGAGGGCCGCCTGCTCCCTTGCTAATCTCTCACGGTTCTCGGCAGTAGGCGACTAATCAAAAACAGCTTCAGCAGAGCGTACTGCCCCCTCACCAGCAACAATTCAGTCAAAAATATTTTCAAAAACAGTGGAATTCCATTATTTTAAATGCCCTTTTAGCCATTTTAACTTGTGAACTAAAGCACGCATACCTCCCCATCTGTAGGCCTGGACCAACTCTCAGCTACTAAGTCCTTGAACCGCGGATGTGTTGTCCATGCCTGTAGCAAAAGGGAACAATGGTTTGAGGTAGCCCGGTTTAAATGTGAAATGATGATAGCATCAAAGGCATTATGAAAGTCAGCGGATGCGAGAAACCGGTCTAATCTTTTCCAAACTCGCCCTCTATTCTTAACACCTGTCCAAGTAAATAAACCCGAGCGGGGTAGCAAATCATAAAGACCAGTAGTGTTAATGAAGGACGCAAAGTCTTGAATTCCTCCCAAATCCGGGACTGCATCCCCACGATACTCATCCAGCGTCGATACCACATTGAAGTCGCCTCCAAACAAAACTGGATCATTAGCAGTACTTCGGAGAATGTTAGAAAGAGTATCAAAGAATTGTTTGCGCTCCATGTGGGTATGAGGGGCATAGATCACTATAAAATGAAAATTCCAATCCCAAGGCAGATATTTAATTGAGAGCCATACAAAATGAGAAGAATCCCGGATAACAGTGATTGTAAAGTCATCATTCCAAAAAATCCATGCGTTACAATGGAGTGACGTAAAAGAGTGATTTCAACGGAGCTTATTTTCAAACCCTGGTGCTCTATCCGGTTGCAAGAAAGGTTCGATAATAGCAACTCTACCCAAATGTTAATGCCTAATAAGGCGAGGCAACCTCCGGCATGAAGTTAAGAGGCCACACAGATTCCAAACGAGGATTTTCATCTAAGAGATCGTGAGAAGGAAACTCGCGAAATCTTGCCCGTGGCTAAACGGGTAGAAACAGCTGGAGTCAAGGAGGAGTAGTCTTTCCGGGGCTTACGTTTCTTCTTGGTGATCTAGACAAAGTCATCTGAGGACGGCTTAGCCAGTTTAGCGGTTACCACAAATGTCCTCAATTGGATGATGTTCCACTTGGGTTGGCTCATCTCCATCTGAATAATGACCCGGATTCATGCTAGAGGAATCAAGAGGAACTGCTTGATCATCGATAAATGTAGGTGGAAGGGCCGGAGGATCATCCGAGACAATCAAAGCTATTGATTCGGAACCACCCGCAGTTGAGTTATCCCTTGTTTCCATAAGGACATTTGTGGTAACGGCTAAAGTATTGGAGTTATCCTGAGGAATTGCACGTCATCTCTTGCGGGGGGTACCATTTGTTTGGCAGCGATGGGCTTAGGAGGTTGAGAGTGCGGCTTGTCACGCCCCACCTTAAGGCAGCAGGTATCGAACAGCATCCGGACGAAGCCTTCCAGATGGGCGCGTAGCAGGCTCGCGCACGTGCATGGACCGGGCCAAGCTCACAGAGGACTACCCCCCTATAATAGGCTTAGACGGAAAAAGCCGTGACAAAGAAGTAGATATCAGTGCGCGAACCCACTCTTCAGAAAGAAGACCCTAGAAGCTTCAAGATGGAGACCAATCAATTCCATAAGGTCAAAGAAGGTTCCAGAAGGTCGAAAATCGGGTCGGATTGCTACGGGCCGAATCGGGCTTTGGCCGGGCCGGGTCGGGACACTTCGGGTCGGGTCGGGCCGGACGTTCCAGAGGGGGCTGGAGACTCCAAGAAGACTTCTTAGAATTACCTAGAATTGTATAGATCATTCTAGATGATGGCATTCTTGTAAATACTTGGAACAGTAATGTTTTGTTGGTAATTTGTTAGCCTAGGAGGATTAGTATAAATACCCCCCTTGGGGCTCATTTGTAACACACACTTGAGAAATCTGATTTGCTACAGTGCAATAAGAGAAAACCTTCCCCAAGCATTTCCTTACTTTTCTTCCTAGCAGTCTTGCTTATTAATAGGCTTACTACTTAGGCTTGAGACAACCTAAGAGTGCCGCACGGTGAGGACTTAGCGAGGCGCAAGTATAACCCCGTGACAGTTGGTATTAGAGCCAAGGTTGAGACAACCAAGGCGGATTTTCGAAGATTGCTAGCTGATCGTGCAAGGAAGAAGATGGCTCAATCATCCGACGTTACCCAACCCAACACTCATGCCGAGAAGACCAAGAAGGGCAAAGACAAGTCCATCGACCGGATTGCTGCCATGGACAGCCGAGTGACTCGACTGGAGGAGGTCTATGACGAGGTTGCGAAGAGGGTGGATGACTTAGAAGACGCTGGTGAGGAGCTAAACAACCAGGTACTTTCCACTATCAATGCTTGTGATGGGGACATGAAGCAAGAGTTGGCCGATTTTCGGGCCATGATCTTGGCCATGCAAGAGAGCATGGAGGTTCTCAAGACGGAGATGGCAACAGTGCAGAGGGCGATTGCCAATGGAGAAGGACATGGGGGTGCGACACCCGCACGAATTGACATCCCAAGGCCTGGGAAGTTCAACGGATCGAGAAATGCTAAGGAGATTGACAATTTCTTATGGAACCTAGAGCAGTACTTTGGTGCCTCAAACATTCGAGATGATGACACCAAGTTGCGGATGGCGCCCTTGTACTTAGCCGACACAGCCGTACTATGGTGGCGGACCAAGCAGGCTGACATTGAGAGCGGTGCGTGCAAGATGGCTTCGTGGGAAGATTTCAAGACCGAATTGAAGAAGCAATTCTATCCCGAGAATGTGGAGTTCGAGGATCGGGGCAGGCTAAAGAGACTTAGCCACACTCGTACTATCAAAGATTATGTCACTGGAGATACCAAGCTTGACGGCGACCGACAAGCTATTTGCATTTATGGACGGACTCAAACCTTTTGCGAGGCAAGAGTTAGAAAGGCGCAATGTTCAGGACGTGGCGACTGCCATTGCTGTGGCCGAGGGCTTAAGGGAGTTGAAAACCAGCGATAAGCCAAGGACTTTCCGCACAGATAAGGGCAAAAGTAGGGGAGACCGCCCATCAAGGTTCAGGCCAAATAAATACTCGGGCAAGCAACTAGTGGACGAGAACGATAAGCCGAGAGGTTGCCACATTTGTCATAGTACCTCTCACCTGAAGTACGATTTCCCATTTCGGAGGAAGAAGGTCGCAGCCATTCAAGAGACCACAGAGACCAAGGATGCGGATGGTGCGCACATGGGCTCATTGAGTTTGCTCAATGCTGTCAAAGCCATTGTGGATCCGGCGAAGGGACCTAGAATGGGGTCTATGTTTGTGGATGCCTTGATCGGAGTCACACACATCAAAGATTTAGTGGATACAGGAGCTAAGCACAACTTTATGCGGGACTGCGTAGCCAAAGCATTACGACTTACCGTCACTCCAACTAATGGATCGATCAAGACAGTGAACACCCATGCTAAACCGGTGACCGGCGAAGCATGAGAAGTGAAAGCAAATATAGGTGACTGGCAGGGAATGATCACCTTCACTGTAGTGACCATGGATGACTACAATTTGGTTCTTGGGTTACAATGGTTCGATCAGGTACGGGCTTGCATTCTTCCATTTTCAGATTCCTTAGTCATTTTGGACTCCGACAGGACACAGGCCATTCCGGCCAGGAGGGAAGCGAAGGGGACAAGCACCCTTTCATCCATGTAACTTAGTCGAGGACTTCGGAAGCCGGAAGAGACCTTCGCTGCATTTTACGTTCCTGATGATGCAAATGATGTTGAAAGAAAGGATGTACCAAAGGAAGTTCAAGCCGTTTTGGAGGAGTTCCAGGACGTGATGCCCGCATAACTACCTAAGAAGTTGCCGCCCAGACGGGATGTGGACCACAAAATTGAACTCATTTATGATGCGAAGCCACCTTCGAGGACACCCTATAGGATGTCACCACCGGAAATTAAGGAGCTGCAGAAGCAATTGAAAAAGTTGTTGGATTCCAAGATGATCCAACCATCCAAATCTCCTTATGGATCCCCCGTTTTGTTCCAAAAGAAGCATGATGGATCCTTGCGTATGTGCGTGGACTATAGGGCACTCAACAAGCTGACGGTTCGCAACAAGTATCCCATTCCACTCATTGGGGAGTTGTTTGACCAACTGGGAGGTGCCAAATACTTTTCAAAGATTGACCTAAGATCCGGATATTGGCATGTCCGGATAGCCGAAGGAGACGAACCCAAGACCGCCAAGGCGACCAGGTATGGTTTGTTTGATTTTCTTGTGATGTCGTTCGGGCTTACAAACGCCCCATCGACCTTTTGCACATTGATGAACAAGGTATTTCAACCATACACAGACAAGTTTGTTGTCGTTTATTTGCATGATATTGTCATTTACTCATCATCGATGGAGGAGCATGTAGAACACTTGCGACAGGTGTTCCAGGCATTGCGGGACAATGAACTTTATGCAAAGTTGGAGAAGTGCTCATTCGCCCAACAGGAAGTGACTTTTCTGGGGCACCGTATCAAGGATGGCCGCATAATGATGGACGAGGCCAAAGTGAAAGCAATTCGAGATTGGGAACCGCCAACCAGCGTAACCCAACTCCGATCATTTCTGGGACTCGTGAACTACTACCGGAAGTTCATCGAGGGATACTCTCGGATAGCAGCACCATTAACAGACCTATTGAAGAAGGACCACAAATGGGAGTGGACGGATAAGTGCCGAGAGGCCTTTGAGCGACTCAAAGGCGAAGTGACGAAACAGCCAGTTCTTGCCTTGCCAGACCATGCCAAGGCCTATGAGGTTCAGACCGATGCATCTGATTATGCCATCGGAGGAGTATTGATGCAGCTAGGACACCCCGTTGCCTATGAGAGCAGAAAATTGAATGATACCGAGAGACGGTACTCGGTACATGAAAAGGAAATGACCGCCGTGGTACATTGCCTTAGAGCCTGGAGGAATTATTTACTTGGAAGCAAGTTTGTGGTACGAACAGACAACGTAGTCACAAGTTATTTTCAAACTCAGAAGAAGCTCACGCCAAAACAAGCAAGATGGCAGGAATTCCTAGCTGAGTTCAATTATACCCTGGAGTACAAGCCTGTAGTACTTAACCGAGTAGCCGATGCATTAAGCCGGAAGGCCGAGCTTGCAGCCTTGACCAAGGCCGAGGGAAGGATCAAGGACCGCATACGCGAGGGACTGAGGCAGGACCCTTTCGCAGGAAACATCATGGAGCTTGCCAGGAGCGGCAAGACAAGACGGTTCTGGGAACGAGACGAGGTACTCTTTACCAAAGGCAATCGTTTGTACGTACCCAAATGGGGGAACTTACGGAGGGACATTATGAAGGAATGCCACGATACACTATGGGCTGGACACCCAGGTATGCACCGTACAATGGCTCTAATTGACAATTCTTACTTTTGGCCCAGGATGCGTGAGGACGTTGAGGCATACGTCCGGACATGTCTTGTATGACAACAAGACAAGGTGGAGCAACAACAACCTGGTGGACTACTTCAACCCTTACCCATAACGGAACACCCTTTTGAAAGCGTTACAATGGACTTTATTATGGCTTTACCTAAATCGGATGGGTACGGGTCGATCATAGTTGTGGTGGACAGATTCTCAAAATACGCAACCTTTATTCCAGCACCGGCGGACGTAACGGCTCTAGAGACGGCCAAGTTGTTCTTAAAGCATGTGGTAAAACATTGGGGCATTCCAAGGACAATCGTGAGTGACCGAGACCCACGTTTCACAGGGAAGTTTTGGTCTGGACTTTTCAAGTTATTGGGCTCGAATTTAGCATTCTCAACAAGTTTCCACCCACAGACGGACGGGAAGACAGAACGAGTTAATGCACTGCTTGAGTGCTACTTGCGGCACTATGTGAGTGCCAATCAGCGGGACTGGGCCAAATTCTTAGACACGGTCCAATTCTCATACAACTTGCAGAAGAGTGAATCAATAGGACGCAGCCCATTCGAGCTTGCCACTGGGAGACAACCGGCGACAACGAATAACATTGCCACCGGATACTCGGGACAGAGTCCCGTAGCATATACCTTTGCTAAGTCATTACAGGAGGAATCGGACTTAGCTCGAGCATCATTGGACAAGGCAGCCAAGAAGATGAAGAAATGGGCCGATCTCAAGCGACGAGCGGTCGAGTTCAATGAAGGCGACTTAGTTATGGTGAAACTTCTCCCGCAGCAATTTAAAGCATTTCGGGCTGTGCATAAGGGACTTATCCGAAGATACGAGGGACCCTACAAGATCGAGCGGCGTGTTGGGATAGTTTTCTATCGAGTGGAACTACCGCCGAAGATAAAGATACACCCGGTCTTTCATGTTAGCCAACTGAAGCCTTACCATCAGGACATGGAGGATCTGGGCCGAGCTCAGTCACATCGAGCACCTACTGCCATGATTATTTCCTTCGACAAGGAAGTAGCCGAGATCATTTCACATCGGGACGTTCGACGAAGGGGCGTGGCCCCATACACCGAGTACTTTGTGCATTGGAAGGGACTCCCAGACGCTGAAAATAGCTGGGAACATGAGGATCACCTATGGCAATTCCGGCAGAAGATTGAAGAATATCGGGACAGCATCGTGTCGAGGACGGTCACGACTTTGGTGGGGGAGAATGTCACGCCCCACCTTAAGGCAGCAGGTATCGAACAGCTTCCGGCCGAAGCCTTCCGGACGGGCGCGCAGCAGGCTCGCGCGCGTGCATGGACCGGGCCAAACTCACAGAGGACTACCCCCCCTATAATAGGCTTAGACGGAAAAAGCCTTGTGACAGCAGTAGACATTGAAAAGCCGAGGAACCCACTCTTCAGAAAGAAGACCCTAGAAGCTTCAAGATGGAGACCAATCAATTCCAGAAGGTCAAAGAGGGTCCCAGAAGGTCACAAATCGGGACGGATTGCTACGGGCCGAATCGGGCCTTGGCCGGGACACTTCGGGCCGGGTTGGGCCGGACGTTCTAGAGGGGGTTGGAGACTCCAAGAAGACTTCTTAGAATTACCTAGAATTGTATAGATCATTCTAGATGATGGCATTCTTGTAAATACTTGGAATAGTAATGTTTTGTTGGTAATTTGTTAGCCTAGGAGGATTAGTATAAATACCCCCCTTGGGGCTCATTTGTAACACACACTTGAGAAATCTGATTTGCTACAGTGCAATAAGAGAAAACCTTCCCCAAGCATTTCCTTACTTTTCTTCCTAGCAGTCTTGCTTATTAATAGGCTTTCTACTTAGGCTTGAGACAACCTAAGAGTGCCGCACGGTGAGGACTTAGCGAGGCGCAAGTATAACCCCATGACAGGATGCGTGTAGGAGCAGAGGTTGTGATGTGCATAGCTGGCTTGTAGTCATCGGTAAGATGTCCAAATCAGCAACATTTAAGGCAATAAGATGGCAATTTTTCAAAATAAACTGGATGCGAGAAACCACCTCTTGAACCATTATTAATCCATATTGACTCTGGAATCGGTTTGGAGATATCCAGTTCCACACACACGAGCAACTGAAGGGCGATTCAATGAAAGGGTCGAGGCATCTACTTTCAGCGGAGTTCCAATAAGGTTGGCGATGGTAAAGATGGCTAGTTTATCATGGAGATGAACGGGCAGACCATCAAAGGCAATCCGTGCTGGAATAATTGGCGATTCTACCTTTGGGCGAAAATCTGGCGTCCATTTGAAAATTCTCATGATCTTGGATTGACCACGATCGCCTTAGCCAACATCTCTGGAAATCTTCTTCAAGATCAAAGGTAATCAAGATGTGTTTCTGATCCAAGAGCCCTAGGGTAAATGCCCCTCCAAAGATAATTTTATCAAATGAGGAATGGAGGATCGACATAAAGGGCCGACCTCGCACGAATTTACCAATTAGGGCGAATTTGTACTTTCTGGCTAAAATTTCAATATCTTCATCCGTAAAGAAAACTGCAGGCATGCCTTTATAATGAAAGGAGTTTTCAGAGGAATCGAAGTTTCTGTTGGCGAAGAGAGAATATCCGCAAAGGATCTCGGCAGGAGTGGAGGTGAGGGCAGATTACTGGCCCCCGCCGGCGTAGCCATGGGCCGCAGTAGTGATTGCATGAAAAGAAAAAACCAAACCAAATCAAACCAAACATACCCAGTATATCCCGCTCAGAGCAGGGTCTGGGGAGGGTAAGATGTACGCAGACCATGCCCCTACTTTTTACGGTAGGGAGGCTGTTTCCATGAAGACCCCCAACTTAGTGCATAGCAAAGTATTGAGTGATATATACAAAGAAGCACATGATGCGAAAAAGATAAAAACCATACCTGAGCCCATGGATTAATACACATGAGATTTACCTAAGTGGACTTTGGCAACTGCACTCTCGATGAATGTTGCTCCAACAGAAGAGAGGTAGACTCAGTGCACAGCTCCCTGTCAAAAATACACCACACGCAAAAGGCAACAGGATAAAATATACAATAAAAGTAAAAAGAAAAATGCAATGCTCTAGGTCAGAGTTAACCGAGACAACCCAACCCTGAGGCTCTCAAGTACAAAACCGTTCCCTACAAAAGAATCCACAACTCTGATCTGGCGCCTCCAAGCGCACCTATCAACAGTCATGGTCTCGGAAAGGTTTAGGGCCTTCAAATCTAATCTCAGCTGCTCCTCCCACGTCCTCCTCGGTCTGCCTCTCCTCCTCTCCCCGACAACCAATAAACTCTCGACCCTCCTCACCGGAGCAGATGCCTGCCTCCTGCGAACGTGGCCAAACCATCTCAATCTCCCTTCTCTAACTTTTGCTGAAATGGGCGCCACTCCTAGCGCGTTCTTGAAAACCCCGTTCGAGATTCTATCCAACATTGTGCGACCACACGACCAACGTAACATTCTCATTTCAGCCGCTTCCAGCTTGCTCTCAAGCGACTTCTTCATTGCCCAACATTCGGAGCCATACAATATTGCAGGTCGGATTGCCGCTCTATAGAATTTACCCTTCAACTTTAGAGGGACTTTCTTGTCGCACAGGACCCCTGTCGCTGCTCTCCACCTTAGCCACCCCGACTTGATACGATGAGTGACATCATCTTCACACTCACCTTCCTTCTGAATGATCGAACCCAAATATTTGAACTTATCCGTACGGGGTACGATCTGATCCGCAATCATTAACTCTACATCTTCCTTGTTGGACTCACCACTAAAGTTACACTAGAGATACTCGGTCTTAGACCGGCTCACACGCAAGCCCTGGGATTGCGTGAAAAGAAATGTGTATTATATTGAGGTTTGTGGACAAAGCGGGTATTCTCAATGGGCGTTGTTTGGCAATCAAAAGTGCAAGTGACACTACGTCATTAAATCTCAAAAATCAAATATTTAGCATTCTGTTTGATCACAACCTTCAAGTTCAAAATATGATGGGAAAAAGCTATAATGGTGCTAGTAGTATGCATGGTGCATTTAGTTGGCTGCAAGCATTATTTATGAGATATATTATCCTTATGCATATTATGTTCACCTTTTGCAAATCGCTTGAAACCGATATAGGTTTCTGCAACTAATGATGTCTGTGATATTTGGCATTCTTTTTCTCATTTGGAGTATATTGTTAATTATCACATTTTCTCATAAGCACATTGGTGAGTTAAAAGATGCACAAAAATAAATTGAGCATTTATTAAAAAATGGAGACCAGTCATATGAAGGTAGGGATAATCAAATAATAAATTTGCATTGACACAGAGACACTAAGTTCTCACTATGAATCTGTAAAAAGTTTGTTAATTAAGTATGTTGCAACATGTACAATGTTTGAAGTTTGATTGAAAATTCTCCCAAGTCATACAACTCGGGAGAAAAATTGGTGGTGCATACACAAACATGATAAGCTTTAAATTCATGTTTGTCTTACATTTGATGAACATGGTTTATTCAATTGTTGAAGTTCTATGTCAAGCATTATCACTACTACAAAAACACCATTTACTGACACTTAGTTTCTGACACTTTATCAAAAGTGTCAGTAAATTCGGACATTTAACTCATTTTTGGTCTTTAAAATAATTGTATCATAAGATACTGACACTTAAGTATCAGTAAGTTGAGCATCAGAATTTACTGACACTTAAATATCAAATTAAAAAAAAATGTACATCTCAGGGATTGAACCCTGAGACGCGGTGATATCATCACCGAACATAAACCAATTTAGCTATATGGACAATTTACCTTGTTTCACAATATTAAATAGAATAACCCATAACAATGAATATTAATTAGTAAATCAATATTAAAAACCAATATTAGAAACCCGTAACAATTTACCCTAATCTCTCTGTGTTTCATCTTCTTCCGCAGCCTCGCCCTTCTCCCGCCTTTCTCCTGTTTCTTCCTTGACAGTGTTTGCGGGTCCACATTGTTTGTGTAACTTCTGTGTTTTTTGTGGTTTGAGCTCATTGTTGGCCGTTTGATATTTTCTTTCTCCAGATTTGCGGTGTCTATTTCTCAGTCTTAATATTTCTGGACTGCGATTTATTTTCTTAAAAATCTGCTTTATATGTTTAAGGAAATTCCTTGTTGGTTTCCTGTTATTTTTTGTATTGATTATATTAACCTCTAAATCTGCTCTTATGTATTTCTTTGGGGTTTTGATGGTAGTTTGTAACAACTACCGTTAAACTTGTTAAAGAGGGGGCAGTCTCGAGTTGAACAAGAAGATAAGTATAGTTTCCCCATTCTAATAACAGATTATGTTTTTGTGAGTAAAGAATTACAGACTGCTTTCTGATAAACAAGTGCTACCATTTACTACAAATGCTACATTATAACATATCAATATTTTTCTGATGTTTGCTGATTTATTGGTAGTTTTGTACATGAATTTGCTTAAGTTTGTATACCATTGCTTATGTTAAAATAAAATGATATGAGTTCTTTGTTATCATCTTTTTTGGACATAGTCACTTAGTGTTGGTGATTTCTTGGAGGTCTATAGTGTTGGTGATAGGAGGTCTATAGTGTTGGTTATTTCTTGGAGTTTTCTATTTTGAATGTTTAAAATTGAATATCAGTTAGATATCCTTGCACATTATGTTACAATATGGAGTTTCATAAGCTTTAACTAGTGAAGCGTCATTTATTTCAAAACGACTTTCTTGATTCGTATGTCATTTGGACTAAGCTTGTCTTTCTTCCTCCACAAAGTGTCAGAAACATACACCTAGTAAAAAATTTAGATGTCAAGATTTTAATTCTGGTCTTACATATGTATATGTCATAAATATAGGTATTTTAATTCTTCTTTTCTTCATACTTTTGCTTTTCGAATCTGGTTGTCCATATTTTCATGTTCTTTTATGTTTCGAGAGTTCTACCTTCGCGTAGTCTCTGTCCATATTGTAAGGGCCCATGAGTTAGGTTCTTTTATCTTCTGAGCTTTTAAAACACTAGTTGCTGCTTCTTCTATTAAATTGTAGAATAGTGTATTTGTACTCTGTTGTTACCCAAAATATTATCCGGAGATGATATGCTGGAATGGACGAGTAACAAACAAAGTGCGAGAGCACGTCCGTGGGGAAATAAATAACACAAGATTTGCCGGGGTTGTTAGTCCCGAGCTTGAATGCTCTCGCGAGATGTTATTAACATGAATACTAGTGAGTACAGATATTAATGTTAAAGTACAATTACAATGAGTGTAAAGACTCTAGTTATATTAGCTATCGAGTTTTGAAGATTTCCTGAAGAACTAGAGTTGAAGCTTTGTGAGTTCTTGTTACAAAAATGGAGAGTTCTCTGTATTGTTTGCTTTTAGCGTTATGTATTCATGTTGTAAACTGTCCCCTTTTGCCGAAGCTGGAGGCCTCCTATTTATAGGAGAAAGGGCTGCTGGGACGTCCCTGTCAACCATGGGCGATCGCCGTTTCCTGTATTTAAATAAGGCAGGTGATCGTCCTAGCACGTGGGATTGTTTCCTTAAAGTTCGCAGCTGCTGCTGGTAGCCAGATGCGCGAACCAATGAGGAGGCGACATGTGCCTCTTCTCGCTGTCCCAGGCGGTCCCACCTTAGGTCCTTTCGGCGGGTCTGTTGGTTGGTGAGGCCGTTTTTATGACTGACAACTGCTGATGGGCTGGAGTAGGGCCTGTTCTTGCGGCGCCTTTTGCGGATCTGCACGTAGGTCTTCACCCGAGATTCGGTCTCCGCAGACTTTGACGGGTGTCGGATTCACACGTGGCATGGGACGATCGTCTCCAATCGGACATTAGAGGCGATCGCCAGAAGCCAAAAGACGATCGCTTTAGACGTCGACCGCTAGACGCTTGCCCAGCATCTGTCTTCTTTGGTTGGCTCCTGACCATTATGGCGATCGCCATTGAGGCGTATAAATCGCCGCACAACAATTGCCCCCCATCTCGCTCTGATGTTGAAGACGTGGGGTGAGGTGGCTCTGCTGGCGATCGCTTGTTTTAGGCGAGCGACTCATCTTCTTATGAAGCGGACGATCGTCCCTCGGACGAATTGATTTCGAATTTGGACGATCTCTTGGCCACTAAGTATACTGGATACAGCTTGGAAAATGTTTTAAACTACAAGCTGTACGGTTTTAAATCTGAGTGCGTAGAGTAAGTCTTAAATACAGTAAGTTGCTGAGGATACAACAACTCGATATGCAGAGTATACTTAAATAATCACAGTTATTAAAACGATAAAGGCAGAAGGTAAATAACACAATATTTAAAGTGGTTTGAGCTAAACCCCTCTACGTCCAATGGTCCTCCACACAGGAGTAAAAATTTTATTATAATTACTGCGTACACAACTACGTAATTATTACCAAACCTAATCAATATATCGTTCACACAGATTAATATAATGATCTTAGCCTTCAACCGTTCACACAGATTGGTTTGAGCTTTCACTTGACTTGCTTCTTCACACACAGTTCCGAAGCTTCGTCTCTTCAATGCAAGTCCGTCACACACAGTTCGGGAAGAGCAAGGATTCTCAGTCCACACAGGGCTGATGAGTTTGTTCAAGGTTTAGAACAATATATGAACAACAGCTTTGACTTTCTGAGTTTTTAGCTGATGATGTGTTGTTCACGGTTTGAGCACTGTATATCTCTTCTTTCAGAATAGCAGTGAGCTTTGGAGATATGTTTTGCTCTGATGTATATGATAATAACTTCGTAAGTTTTGGTAACGAATCTTCAAAGACTTGAGGGGATATATATAGTCTTCTGAAATATATCCGTTGAGATAAATCCGTTGAGCAAGATTCCGTTCCAACAGGATGATGTGTTTGAATAAAACACGATCCGGATTTTGCGCTTGTTTGAAGATCTCTGATGACTTTGATATTTAAATACTGTATCCTTTAGTATTCAAATATATCTTCTTCAACAGGAGTTTGACTATCGCGAATAACAAAGATTCCTTCTTGTCCTGTTTGAAACTGTATGGAATGATAGCTGTATTGTCGATTCGAGACAGCTTCCATACTTGGTCTTTATGAGACTTCTTTGCTGTATGATAGGTTCCAATGTATGCTGGATCTACAAGAGGTCTTCGATACAAGTTGACACTTTTGATTCAGCTTATCGATACAGTTTGCTTACTGTATGCTGGATTAGCATATTGTCAAAACATCTTATCACCATTATTCGATACAGGGATTGTTTATCCTAACTATTTCGATACCGGGTATTGTTATCCCAATAATTTCCCCCTTTTTGACAATTTGCTAAGACTTAAATCTTTCAAGCCATCTTGATGATGCCAAAACCTTCTTCATGAAGCTAATAACCTTCTTGATGACTTCGGGCAGATATCTTGGTCTTCTGTCGAATGATCTGGCTTTCAGCAACTTAGTCAAATTTATGAACTGCTCGCAGGCGAGTTCGATACAGCTAAGAGTTTTTACAGCTTAAGCTTATGATTGGGGCGCATGCACAATCTTACAATGTATTCTAAATGCATACAACTGAATCTATGAACTGTTCGCAGACAAATTCGTACAGCTTAATTTTTAAACAAGTTTCTATACTTGTGATTAATTTCAGCAATTAAATTTAAATTATGTAATCATACAATAACACAGTAGATTACGAGTTGTAATCTTTCAAGACAGGCAAATATTTTATTGATACTGAAACAAGGATTACAATATTTTGCTGTTTTGAAAACATAATTACAAACGAAAATACAAGGAATTTAACTCCTATGATCTGAGTGTCTCCATGGCCTTTTGTCGGGATCGTTCTCGGTTCCACGCCACCAATGCTGTAGGGAATCATTGCCTCGATCTAATTACATTGCTCTACCATCGTATGATTTGTCGAAGGCGAGAATCCAGTCCTCTGGATGGGTGATCCGATCTCCTCGTCTATGTTTGGACTTCATTTCTTGTTGGAGAGGAAGCTTTCCTTCTTCTAACAACTTTGTAAATTTATCCACAGCCTCCGCTAAGGTTTTATATCCTTTGAAGATGGCGGATTCCCTAACGAGTTTTGCAAAATATCTCATCAGTTCATTTCTCCTCCATTGCTTCACTTCTTCAGCAGTGGGATGGCGGCTGGTTGGCAGACGAATTTCAGAAGGCCTTTGTATCATGTTTTGCCATGGGACGCTGGGATCATGGAACTCAGGTCGAGAACCTGAAATCCTGTATCCTTGAGTGGGTGCAGCCAATTTGTTTAGTTCTGCAGTAATGCTGTCTTGAGCAGCATTGAACTCTCTTTCTTGCTGAAGCCTTGTTCTCCTTGCGGCTTCTCTCGCTTCTTCCCCCTTTTTGGCATCATCAAGGTATGATACCTTTTCATCAAGACGTCCCAGGATCTCCAGAGCGGCATCCTATTTCGTCTCAATATTTGACATTCTCTCAACAAGGGAGGAGAGCACCTGCGACATATCTTTGATGTTCTTGTCATGGGCTCGCAGTTGAGAACCGGATTCGGTCATAGCTGATGCCGTCTTGGCCTCGGACACACATAGCTTGGATTGCTCTTCTCGCTAGATCTTCTCCTGTTTTTCTTGTAATTGGCTCAGGGCCTGCTTGAAGACATGTCGCAGGATAGTTAAGGCTTCCACCACTCGGGAGACTTCATGCTTCAGTCCAGTCATTTCTTCAACGACAGATGTGTGCATCCAATCAAGAGCTTTTTCTACATAGTGTAGAGCATCGACTGCGTCCTGAATAAAGACAGTTTGGAGGCCAAGATCACATAATCGCTCTTTTCTTGCTGCAGTGCTGGGAGAGTCTGGCTGGGCGAAGTCCTCGACTGCATTTAACCTTCTCAAATTCACGTCAGGGCGTGAAGTGAGTTGGACATCCTCAGGTATAGTACCGTCATGGGATTCCAAGACGGTTGGTGGGGCAGGAGCAGCTGATTCGGGTTCTGCAGCAGGGGGTGCGACATTCTCCTGTGTCGAAGGGATTTCTGTAGACATGGATACCAGAGGGACTGATTCCTCCTGGTGTCTCTCAGCATCCGCCTGCTCCAGCAGAGGGACTGATTCCTCTTGCTGGAAGGCGTGTGATTCTTCTTCTTTGGCGGCGACAGCAGGCTCGGGTGCCTGTTGCGAAACATTTTCTTCTTCCTCGACATGAGGGATTGAATCCTCATTGTCAAGAATATTTGTCTTGCTGTGGCGAAGGGGACGATTGATGGGTGGATGTCCCTTCATCCTTCTTGGCTTGGGCTTCCTCTCGACTCATCCGCAAACCAGCCTAGAGTGCGTCGTCATCGTCGTCGGAATCAGGATCATATTTCAGACTGTCAGGAGTTTCCATTGACGAAGCTTTTCCTTTCCTTCTAGCTTCAGCCTTATCGAGTAGATGACTCTCAATTAGCTCCTTGATGAATAAGTTGTCCCATTGGATCAGGACATCAATTTCTTGGGTGTCCGTCACTTCCAAAACGAACTTCTCTTTGTTACTCCACTCACTCCAGTTGTACAAGGTTTCGTACGGAGCAAGTCTAAAATTCTTCCATTGGAGATATCGCTCGAATGACTGCTCAATCTGCACGGAAAGCAGGGTCTTGGAAATTATTGTGTCCGGGGAGGGACTCCGTACAGCTTCTGGGTTTGCTGTAGGAAGGGGTTCCTCTACAGGTGTGGGATCATGTATTGGAGAGGGATTCCTTAAGGGGATGGTACCCCGAAGGAAGGTGGATCCTGAACGGGTGTGGAATCCCGTATAAGAGAGGTAGCTGTTGGCTCCAAACAGACAGCCGACTCGCCAGAGTCTTTTGAGTTGGCAGATGTCCTCGTATCCATCATTGCCGCCAAGGGCTCGGGATCTACTGTCGATACAGTAGAGGGCATCTCTTCCGCAGGGGTTGGGCCCTGGGGTAGTTGATCAGTGGGTTGCGCCACGACAGGAGCATCCTCGGAGGGTTCTGTAGCTTTAACTTTAGTAAGCCTCCTTAGCTTCCTTTTCGGCTTCTCAGCAGCAACTGGTGTCTTGCTGTGAGATCTTTTTCATTTCTTTGAAGTTTTAACACTTTGGGACTTAGAAGACACGTCCCTCGGATCTCCAGATAGCGGCAAGTTCCGGATAAAAGGCCTGTTTGCGATCAGAATACTTTGATTGAAGGCAGTGGGACTGACTCCTCCTAAGAATATCCGCGAACTTATCTTCTTTGCATCTGCGGATTGTGGAAGTCCGCACTTCGTCAAAACATGGTTTAAGAATAAACCAAATGATTTCTTATGAGTAGCAGGTTTGGACACCTCTTCCTGCAAGCGTTTGAGGATAACCTGACACCAGTTGACCTTCTCACAGGTCATAATTGCTACCATCATCCTAAACCTAAGATTTGTGCACATCTCAAATGCACCTGTACGATTCTGAATGATGCGACAGCAAAAATCATGCAAATAAACAAACGGTAAGCAAAAATTTTTCTTATGGCATGTGGTGTGAACCACTTCCACTGTTGCCAAACCGGTGAACAAGCCATAGTATTGAGTCAGCAGCTCTTGAGACCCAAATGTCTCAAGTTCTTCCATGGTCAGGCCATCAGAGGGTAGCCTGAAGATGTTTTTGAGAATCTCTTGGTCAATGCGGATCTCCACTCCGCGAATGACTGCTGTAATATCAGCAACATGACCTTCTAGGGCCAGAGGCAGAAAACGAACCACGGCGTTGAGGTAGAATTCCTCAACAAGATAAACGTCGTAACTCTCTGCGGTGTGGCTCCCAAGGCGGTAGAGGCCTTGTTGACGGATTCTAGTGATGACGACCTCTATGGTATCGACGTCATCAGTTTCAGCGTGAATGCATTCCATCACGACAGACCTGGAAAAGATCCGTCCATCGATGAAGTTCAGAGACTTCTTGAGAGATGAGGAAGATGTCTGAGTGGAAGCCATTGATGATTCTCAAGAAAAGATGAAAAAGATTCAAGAAGAATATGCAGTAAACACAGAAAAACTTGTAGACTGAATTGCTTGAGTGCTCTTAAAATATGCAGAAGGCGTAAAGAGTCTCAAATGGCATTTACAGTCCTTTTATAGTGGGCGGCGAAGAAGGGTTTTCAGAGAATGAATGGTCAGATTTAAGGGACGGGAACCGGTGTTTAAAATTAACGGTCATGATGGACTGAGTGTAACTGGTACACTTATCCATTGATTTTTAAAATAGGAACGGGTCCCACTTCTGACATTTGTTATTACCCTTAATGCCTGAAACGGTGGTATTAAATATTAAACAATTTGAAAACATCGCGGCTTTTGAGATTCGACTGTCTAGATGTCGTGTAAGACATTTAATGTAAATGACGTTTGACATGAAAACAGGGCACGTGGACAAAAATTATTTTTAAAGTAAAATATTACAATATATAATAAATCGAATTCCCATAGTATGTGCTGTATCCGCGACGATACAGCGTTCCCCCTTAAAAGGTACATATAGGTTTCAATTCCATACAGTAACTTTTGGATTAATGCTGTATTCATGGGTCATACTGTATTCCCCTTTAATTATTGCATACGTCAGCTGTAGGATGATTCATATTGTTTTGTTCCCTACAGTGCTGTATTGAAGGCTCTGAGTGTACAGATAATTAATGGTGGATACTGTATTCTTGGGTCTTACAGCATTCCCCCTCAATTGTTGAGTAAAAACAGTAAATACTTACAGGGAGTCAGGATGTAGCAATCCCAATTCTTGTCGAAGCATGTTGAATCTTGCTGTGTCGAGAGGCTTGGTGAAGATGTCGGCCAACTGAATATCTGTATGAACTTTTTTCCAACCGAACATCCTTGTTCTCGACATGATTCCTTATGAAATGATGCTTCATGTTGATGTGCTTAGTGCGCGAGTGCAATACAGGGTTGTGCGTTATTGTAATTGCACTCGTGCTATCACACATGATTGGTGTTTCATTGGCTTCAATCCCATAATCTGACAACTGTTGCTGCATCCAAAGGATCTGCATACAGCAACTACCAACAGCATAGTATTCTGATTCAGCCGTGGAAAGTGAATTTGCCAATTGCTTCTTACTGAACCAAGAAACAAGTCTAGGTCTAAGAAAGTGACAAGTTCCACTTGTACTCTTCCTATCTAGCTTGCAACCTCCGAGATCCGAGTCGCTGTAGCCAACTAAATCGAATCCGCCTTCTTTAGGATACCACAGTCCTACATCGACTGCTCCTTTAATATACTTCAGGATTCGTTTAGCTGTATTGAAGTGTGATTCTTTGGGTGCAACTTGATATCTCGCACACACTCCTACAACAAACTGGATATCAGGCCTGCTAGCCATTAGGTACAGGAGCGAGCCAATAAGCTTCCTGTAAATTGATTGGTCAATCGGCTTTCCAGCTTCATCAGCACCAATCTGCAAGGAAGTGCTCATGGGGGTTGACGATGATTTGTAAGTGTTCATTCCAAATTTGTTGAGAAGCTCCTTCCTGTATTTTTCCTGGTTGATGAAAATCCCTGTAGGCAACTGCTTTATCTGCAAACCTAGGAAATAACTAAGTTCTCCCATCATACTCATTTCAAAATTACTTTGCATGAGATGAGAGAACCTTTGACATAAAGCAAGGTTAGTTGAACCAAATATAATGTCATCTGCATAGATTTGAACCATTAGAAGGTCATCGCCTTCCTGTATTTTGAACAAGGTCTTGTCCACAGCACCTTTCTCAAATCCATTATCAGTTAGATACTGGGACAGGGTCTCATACCATGATCTAGGGGCTTGCTTAAGTCCATACAGTGCTTTCCTTAGCCTGTGTACTAGATCTATGCCGTCTGTGTTGGAAAACCCTGGTGGTTGTTCAACATAAACTTCTTAGGCAAGGTCTCCATTTAGGAATGCACTTTTGACGTCCATTTGGTATACGATGAAGCTCTTATGGGCGACAAATGCTAAAAATATCCTAATGGCCTCTAGTCTAGCTACAGGGGGAAACGTTTCATCGTAGTTTATGCCTTCTTCCCGTCTGTAGCCTTGTGCGACTAGTCTAGATTTATTCCTTATAATTAGTCCGTTTCGATGCTTCTTGTTTCTAAATACCCATTTAGTTCCAATAACTGATTGATGCGTAGGTCTGGGTACAAGATACCATACATTGTTTCTTTCAAAATTGTTAAGCTCTTCTTCCATAGATGTTATCCAATGAGAATTATTAAGAGCTTCTATGGTATAAACAGGTTCGGACTGGGCTAAGAATACAGCAATAGTGCACATATTGAGTCTTCTAAGCTCGGATTGAGATTTCCATTCAGGGAATGGTGGTATCTCAGTATCTGGTTCTTCTTGTGCACACAGTACATTTCCTTGTGTACTCTGTATTCTCCTACGAGTAGAAACACCAGCATTAATGTTTCCAATGATCAGCTCTTGCGGGTGATCTCTCAACCATCTTCGGTCGGGTTCTAATTTAGGGTCTCGTACTGTATCTTGAGTTGCTGTAGATACAGCTTCAGCTTGTACAACATCGGCTTCATCTACGTCGATTCTTACAACTGCGGGGTTGATTTATAGGTTAACAATAGGTTCTATGGGTGTTGGTGGATCTAAGATGGAAAGTTGTTGGATGTTCTGAGTAACAGCTTCTACTCCGGTAGGGTCATGGTGAGGTTTGTCGAACACTACATGAACTGATTCCTCGATCGTCAGCTTCCTTTTATTAAAGATCCTGTAAGCTTTGCTGACGAAGGAATATCCTACAAATATTCCTTCATCCGACTTCTCATCAAAGGTTCTAAGTTGATCCTTCCCATTGTTCAACACATAGCACCTGCATCCAAAAATGTGAAAATACAAAACAAACGGAGTTTTGTTGTTCCATACCTCGTATGCTGTTTTGTTGTGATGCTTGTTGATGATACAGCCGTTTTGTGTGTAGCACGCTGTATTGGTTGCTTCACCCCAGAAACGCTGTGGCAACTTGCTTGCGGCAATCATTGTCCTTGTTGCTTCTTTCAGCGTCCTATTCTTTCGCTCGGCAACACCATTTTGTTGAGGTGTACGGGCAGCTGAGTATTTGTGCTGTATCCCATTTTCCGAACAGTATTGCTCTATAAAGCGGTTAGTAAATTCTGTACCTCTGTCGGAACGAATGGACACGATACTCGATCCTTTTCATTTTGAAGCTTTCTTAGGAGCTCGGGCAGCTTTGATATTGTTTCCTTCTTCTTGCTTAGGAAGATTTTCCAAGCATACCTGGAATAATTATCAACAACAACAAGACAATATTTCTTAAAAGGGTCTACAGGACCATAGAGATCCATGTGTAGCATCTCCAACACTCTGTGGGTTGAAAGGTAGGATTTGCTCTTCAGGGTGGACTTGATTTGCTTGCCTTTTTGACATGGTCCGCAGATGCTGTCCTTTTTGAATGACATGTTTGGCAATCCTCTTACCATTCCCTGTCTTGAGAGCTTGTTGATCGTTTTGAAGTTGACGTGAGACATCCTCTTGTGCCATAACCAGCTTAGATCTGTAGTGCCTTTGGCAACAAAGCATGGAATTGAGAAGCTCATAGGCTTCCAGTCAGCAATATACATGTTACCTGATCTGCTTCCTCTATGCACAACTTCTTTGGTCTGGATGTTCTTGACTCTACAACGATCTATATAGAATTTCACCGAGAACTGTTTATCACAGAACTGGCTAATACTAAGTAGATTGTACTGTAAGCCTTCAACATATGCAACATCGGTGACCTTAAATTTTCCTACAAGAAGGTTTCTTTTCCCTCTTGTTCTTCCTTTAAATTTATCACCGAAGCATACTTTTGGACCGCGACCTTCTACAAAATCTGATAGCTTGTTTTTATCTCCGGTCATGTGCCGAGAGCATCCACTATCGAAGTACCATATGTCCTCCTCTAGGATGTCCTGTATGCAAAGAGATTATGTAGATTTAGGTCCCCTTTAATTTTTGGGTCCATGAATGTTAGTGCCTTTAGGTACCCATATTTTCCTGACAGCAATTGGTTTACTGTAGGTCACATTCGGTACAGTGTTGCGGTATCTACGTGGGGCATATACGTAGTCGCTATAACCATGATAATTGTTATGCATGTAAAATTCAGGGTTATTATTATTAGTCCAGTACGAGTGTCGTCTTGGAGGTGGAGCCATTTTATTTGAACTAACAGCTTGCCTTCTGGGTTTCCAGTTGGATTCCAAACGCTGTTGTTGATACTGTGTGGACACCTGTTTTCTCGAGGAATAACGGGGCTCCTGTATCCAATACCTAAGCGTGCTGTACTGATAGTACTGCCGTGCGGGCCTTTGATGTTTGGATACAGCCTTCCTTCTGAACGGCTGTTGGCGCTGTTGATATGCTTGGGGAGCATGCTGTTGAGTGCGCCTTTCTGGTCTAAATGGCTGGTGATTCCGCTGTCTGGAGTATGATTGATGTGGCTGAATGGCAGCCTTTGCTGTTCGCTGTGCAACAGGTTCCTTCACAGGACTCGAAGTTTCTTTCGACACAGGAATGGGTTCCACACCCCTGACAAGCACTATACTAGTTTTCCCTTTGTTTGAAAATGAGTTGTATCCTAAGCCACTTTTATCATGAGCATGTTGCCCAGTGCTTAGAATTTCTTCCATTCTTTTGGACGATTTCTCGAAAGATTTCAGAATGGTCTCAAGTTCATCTTCTCGTTTTTCGAGAGTTTTGACTTTGGCTTGAAGTAGAACAAAATCATTTGTCTTGCTTCCATTTTGAAACTTAGTCTCACTTAGTTCGTGAGCAAGTTGATGATTGCTCTCCGCGAGTTTTTCATGCTCGACCTTGCTGTTTTCACAATCAATAGACATATTTTCATAATTTATCTTTAGCAAGTCGTTTTCTTCTTTCAGCTCTATGTTGGACAGTTGAAGCTGAATGTTTTCATTTTTCAAAGTCTCGTGGACTTTTTGAATATTTTTAAATTCATTCATCATGTTTTCGAAAGTATGCGATGCATTTACTGGAATAATTGAGGTTGAGCTTACCTCATCATCGCTATCTTCTTCTTCCGGAATGTCCTTTGCCATAAAGCACATATATGCTTTATCTTCGAACTCATCGTCAGATGAATCACTTTCAGTGACTATCTGAAGACATTCTTCGGATTTGGATGGTGTGGAGGAGGCTTCGGATTCTCCTATCAGTGCCTTGAGCTTGTTTTTCCAAGCACGTCTTCGTTCATCCCTTTCTTGTTGCTCGGCTTCCGACAACCTTTGAACTTTGGGATGAGGACATTTATTTGCATAATTTTCTGGTTTCCTGCAATTATAGCACAGGTTAGCGTCACCAGAGGAAGTTTCAGTACTTACCTTGTGAACAGGCTTGGGCCTATAGGGAGTCTTTCCAAACTGCTTGATGAACTTTTTGAATTTGTGCATGAGGAGCGCCATTTCATCTTGTGACAGGATATCATCGTCGCTGTTAGCATTCTTGTAATTTGGCTTTGATGGGCTGGGCATGCTGTGTCGACGGTTGGGTATAGCGGCTAAGGCTGTAGTCCTGGCGGGAGATTCTCCAGCTTTCTCTCTCCTGTCTATATCATACTCAAAAGCTTTGAGGTCAGAGAAGAGATCAAGGGTAGATATTTCACTAAGGTTACATGACACACGCATAGCTGTGGTCTTAATGTCCCATTGGGCAGGGAGAGATCTGAAAATCTTTAAGTTTTTCTCCCTTTGAGTATAAATTGTGCCCAAAGCTTCAAGTTCATCAACAATTCCAGTGAATCTAAGGTCAAGTTCCTCAAGTGTTTCAGTTGGTTTCATTTCAAAAGATTCAAATTGCTGAGTTAATTTGGAAATTTTATTTTCTTTTGAGAGCTCAGTTCCCTCACAAATCAACTTGAGTTTATCCCAGATTTGCTTGGCTATTTTACAGCTCTTTACCTTCGAGAATGTGCCTTTGTCGAGGGTGACAAACAACACATTCTTCGCAACATTGTCGAGGTTGGCGCGCTTTCTTTCGTCTGTAGTCCATTGCTCGCGCTCTTTCTAGAGCATCTCAGAATGGGCTTGGCCTTCAATCCTTGCGGCCGTATTTACCTTCATTATCTTGATGGGGCCGTCCTGTATAACAAAAATCATCTCTTCGTGCATTGCTGCAAGATGAGCCTCCATCCTGATTCTCCAATCGTCAAATTTATTAATAGAGAACATAGGAACTTTGTTGATCATTGATGTATCCATATGAGAATGTAGGAATGAAAAAGACTGTTTTATAAAATAAGTGATTTTGGATCTGATTCGGTTAAAAATACGACTGATTCTTTTTAGAATCAACCGCTCCGATACCACTTGTTGGCCACTAAGTATACTGGATACAGCTTGGAAAGTGTTTTAAACTACAAGCTGTACGGTTTTAAATCTGAGTGCGTAGCGGAAGTCTTAAATACAGTAAGTTGCTGAGGATACAGCAACTCGATATGCAGAGTATACTTAAATAATCACAGTTATTAAAACGATAAAGGCAGAAGGTAAATAACACAATATTTAAAGTGGTTCGAGGTAAACCCCTCTACGTCCACTGGTCCTCCACACAGGAGTAAAAAGTTTATTATAATTACTGCGTACATAAATACGTAATTATAACCAAACCTAATCAATATATCGTTCACACAGATTGATATAATGATCTTAGCCTTCAACCGTTCACACAGATTGGTTTGAGCTTTCACTTGACTTGCTTCTTCACACACAGTTCCGAAGCTTCGTCTCTTCAATGCAAGTCCGTCACACACAGTTCGGGAAGAGCAAGGATTCTCAGTCCACACAGGGCTGATGGGTTTGTTCAAGGTTTAGAACAATATATGAACAACAGCTTTGACTTTCTGAGCTTTTAGCTGATAATGTATTGTTCACGGTTTGAGCACTGTATATCTCTTCTTTCAGAATAGCAGTGAGCTTTGGAGACATGTTTTGCTCTGATGTATATGATAATAATTTCGTAAGTTTTGGTAACGAATCTTCAAAGCCTTGAGGGGATATATATAGTATTCTGAAATATATCCGTTGAGATAAATCCGTTGAGCAAGATTCCGTTCCAACGGGATGATGTGTTTGAATAAAATACGATCCGGATTTTGCACTTGTTTGAAGATCTCTGACGACTTTGATATTTAAATATTGTATCCTTTAGTATTTAAATATATCTTCTTCAACAGGAGTTTGACTTTCACGAATAACAAAGATTCCTTCTTGTCCTGTTTGAAACTGTATGGAATGATAGCTGTATTGTCGATTCGAGACAGCTTCCATACTTAGTCTTTATGAGACTTCTTTGCTGTATGATAGGTTCCACTATGTGCTGGATCTACGAGAGGTCTTCGATACAAGTTGACACTTTTGATTCAGCTTATCGATACAGTTTGCTTACTGTATGCTGGATTGGCATATTTTCAAAACATGTTATCACCACTATTCGATACAGGGATTGTTTATCCTAACTGTTTCGATACCGGGTATTGTTATCCCAACACCTTGGATGCTGGAAAGAGCGGGAAGTGGAGGCGGGCTTTTGAAAAGTCACCAGGACATGCGTCGCGCTCCCGTTGGGGGAGTCCGACGGTTTTTGTCAGACTTGTCATCTCGCGTGCCCTCGAAACGACGCGTACGCGGGTTTCGAGGGCTGCATTAAATGCGGCCCACCGACGGTTCCACTCTTGCCCTCGAACTTCCGCCTATTTGCCCAGAAGTCCCTGCTCTTGCCTATAAAAGGGCTAGGGCTACTGGGTTTCAGGTCTTTATGCGCTCTTGCCTTTAGAAGAAGACTTAGCCGAAATTTCTTGAAGCTCTGTGCGCCGATCATCGTTCTCTCTAGGTAAGAACAAAAAATTTTCTTCCCCCTTTTCTCTTCGAACATGTCTGGAGGAGGATCCAATGTGTATGAGGCGGGTAGCACTTCCGCCGCCGCGACTTCACCTGCCCGGGATGAAACCTCCGCGGTATTTCACGTGGAAACGGCCGTCGAGGCCATTCGTGCGGGGGTTGCACCCGCGGAGGTTGAAGAGCTTTTCAACGAGGCTGACGCGGTGAGGTCGGCTGCGGCGGAGCAGAAGCACTCGCCGGTAGATGAGGATGAGGCGGTGAGACTGTATTGGGAGCAGAACAGTGTGTTCGGCCGGGCCTTTTTGGATTTTGCTGAGCTCATGGAGAGGCTGGCCGGACCACGTCCTCAGTTTGATTTTGGCGCATACTCGGTCGCCCACCCCTATGAGCCCGTGAATCAGACGTCATTTAGGGCCGCGGACCGCTTCCCGTGGACCCTCGGTCAGATCAGGAGTTCGGCGACCAAGAAGGACTTGAGTCGTTGGAGGGCGGAGTTCCATATCCCCTCTGATGTCTCATTGTATGTGCCCGCAGAGAACGAGCGCGCCGACCAACCTCCCGAGGGTATGGTCGCCGTTAATGAATTGATCATGGGGGCCGGATTGCAGTTCCCATTGCCGTTCGTCGTGTCATACCTGTTGACCGCCTGGAATGTGACGCCGCTTCAACTGACGATGAACGCCTGGTTGCAAATCGTCAGTACTTTGACTCTTTTTGGCGGTCACCGGTTGTTCCGTCTCCCTTCTGCGCTCGAAATGAACTACCTCTTCAAACTGACGGCGCAGAAGGGTTCAGTTGGCGGCTACCACATTCAGGGTCGCATGGGCAGGGTGGTCCTCGGGGTGCCGAACAAGGTTCGGGGCGACCTGACAAAATGGTGTTGGGTCGGCGGAGCGTGGAGGTCGGCAGCGAGTGATAAACTAGAGAATGAGTTGGATATCCCCACCGGCTTTCGGGAGAGGAATCCGAGTAAGGGTTTTAACTTTCCCTTTGTTCGGATACATCTTGAACTGATCTAATTTGGTTTCCTTTTTGCAGGCTCCCTTGTTCCAGCGGCCGGTGACCTTCTATTTGACTTTCTGATCGTCTGGGAGCGAATCCGCGGTCTACCGGACAACTACATCGATGCTCGCACGGTCAACAACGAAGCTCATTGGTTGGGCGCTCGATTGTTTCGCTTCCCCGGCCACTTGAAGGTCCCAGGTATAAACTTTTACGATTCTCCTTTCTGCTTGACGATTGTCTTTGATTGAAAGAGATGTCTAACCTGGTTGAATGTCTTCTTTGACAGATATCTACTTCCCACGCTACTATGAGCCGCCGAAGGAGATTTCTATGTCGAACCCCAGCCTTATCAATCGTCTCCGCCAAGGGAAGAAGGCGGGCCGTGCCCCTGCAACGACGACCCATCCTATCCCTGAGGCGAGACCTCTCCCGGTGCCGATCGTCGAGCCGGAGGCTTGATAGGAGGAGTAGCTTCAGCGCAACCGCAAGAGGGGGAGGCCGGAGGAGCCCTTGCCAACTGTTGCTGCTGAGGCGTCCGTTGTGGTGCCGCCGTTCGCCGCGCCTCCTATTTCTGCTGTTCCAATGGCGGAGGGGCCTACGCCCTCAGCGGCTTTCCTACAGGCCATGGCGAACGCCGACGTCGAGACCCCACGGGGCAAGCCTTTTTTTGGCCGCGACCCCGAGAAGGTCGAACGGTAAGACTAGTTTGATCTTGCTGAGTTAAGCCAATTGTGTGGGGTGCATACTAACTCCTTCGTTTTTTGTTGCAGGGTCCGCCTTACCGACCCGAACACATCGCCTATGGTGCTGGACTTCCTGGCGAGCAAGTCCCCCTGTGAGTCTTGCGACGACCCTCACTATGTCTCCCGGGCTATCTCCTCTCTTCCGAAGGCTTGGACAACCGACCTGGATGCGATCGCGCGCCGGCGGTCTGGAGATGCAATGCAGGCGACTCTTGCCTTGACCATGCAAGCGGCGACGATGGCCACTCAAGCTGTATAGGATTATGAGGGGCGGCTCTCTACTGCTCGCTTCTATTTGGACCTTGAGGCTGCTCGGAATCAGAACGCCGAGTTTGCCGATAGGATCGTGGCCATGGAGGAGTATGCTGAGACGGCCAAGCGTGCTAAACAGGATCTTGACCGGATGAGGCAGGAGCTCGATCGATCCCGGGCGGCAATCGATCGGATGCGCAATCAGATGACGGAGGCCTATCGGTTGCATGTGGCCTCGCAGGAGGAGGTGACCGGTGGTGGACCGGCTAAATGGCGAGTTGGAGTCGTCGAAGGGGGAGCTGGCCGCCAAGGTTGCCGAGCTCAAGGATGCTGACAAAATAGTCGTGGGGCTGAAGGAGAAGTTGGAGGCGATCGAGACCGATCCCTACCTCAACGTGGAGTACGTCGGCAAGTTTGCTTATTACATGGCTTACGCCGACGCCATCCGCGCTGCCAAGAATGGAGGGCTCGAGGTCGGCCCTCTGATCGATAACTTCAAAGCCTACGTGCTTGGGCATCCCTTGCAGCCGGCCTTCTTTCTGCCGATCCTTGACCTCACTGAACTCGGGATCGACCTGAGCTGGTATCCATCGCCGGACAAACTTGTTCATCCGGAAGCCGGTGAGGAAGCGCACGCCGATCCAGCTGCTGGTGACGAAGGCTAGGCGGGGGCGGCCTGAGTGAGACCGCTATAATTTTGTTTTTTCCTTGTAATTTTTTAGTTTCTTTTTGTTTTGCCTTCGGGCGTGTATGTACAAATGACTTGAATGGAATAAAATACGTATTTGCATCTGATTCTTTGTTTGTACGATCGCCTCTCTGAATGTTTCACACCCGAATTTACACAAGTGTTTACACAATTGCACCTGATGCCTTGCTTGTATGATCATCTGTCTGAATGTTTCGCATCATTTCGACTTTGCACAATTGTTTGGAGAGCGGCCTTTGGATGAATAGCTCCGAATGTATTGGTATACTTGAAATTCTTACTTGTAAATTTCTTGAACGAAACCAATCGTCATATGTGTGCTTGAACAAAGCCGATCGTGTGTGGTTCCGTCCTCCTGATCGCATGTATGAATAGCTCCGCTTTGCCCCTTGTTTTTGTTTACTTAGCGAAATTAAGGGAACAAAAATAATTCATTTAGTGAGCTATCTTTAGTTCGGTTCTTACGATATTCAATTTTGTTGATTCCTCGAGGGAGGCCGAGCGTCCCGGCCTGGAAAGATTTCGCACAGTCGTGGGGTTCGATGGAACCAACCTCTACGACTATGTCTTATGCGCGAGCGACATTCCGTCTGATGGTTAACTTCTCGCGACTCACTTAATTGTGAGGGTCCTCCGTAGGCTACGTTTCACCTCACAATGTAGCGAAGGGGCGGTCGGTCTTTGCCTGGATGAGCCCTTTGGATAAATCGACTTTGCTACCGTGGCTTGTTAGCACTTTTCTGCCTAAGAGGGCATACATTGTGACGGGGGTAGGACGCGATCGCCTGCTTTGGTCCATCAGATTAGACGATGGATCCGAGGACGGGCGAGCGCGTCCACTGATTTTTTTTGGAGGGTCCTTCGGCTACGTCCGCCTCGTATTTAAACGAAAGGGAGGGCGATCTTTACCTAAAGGAACCTTGCAGGGATGGGTTATCGGATCCATCGACTCCCAGAACCATGGCTGCACTTTTATACCTCGGACCGCCATGTTAGATGATGATCCTCGACGGTATACGTTGTGCTTGGAGGGGTGATCGCTTGCATAGGTCCGTCAGGTTAGATGACGACCTCTTGTAGGGCGAGCGAGTCGTCCTCTTTTTTATTTGTTTGTTTTCTCGAGGCGAATCATATAGAGGGGATCGGAAAATCTCATTAAACTCTTTGTACATTGGGTGACTGAATACAGAGTTTTTATTGGTAGTATTTCTTCAAATGTACGGCGTTCCAGGGATATTGGTCCGGAGTGCCGTCTGGGTGTTGGAGTTCGTAGGCTCCTTTGGTCAGCCATTTAGATATCCTGAAGGGCCCCTCCCAATTCGGGCCAAATACTCCCGTGTGAGTCTGGACCTTTTTGAGGACTAGGTCACCCACTTGGAATCACCTTTCCTTGACCTTCAAATTGAATAATTTTCCGGATTTCCTTTTATGGATCGTGTTCTTCATTTCCGAGGTCAGTCGTCGTTCTTCGAGCATATCCAAGTCGATCCGTTGGGCTACATCATTGTCCGTCGTCATTTCTTGTTCAGTTCGGAGGCTGAGGACGGCGATCTCTGAAGGGATCACTGCTTCTGTTCCGAGGGAGAGGGCGAACGGGGTTTCACCGGTTAAATTTCGAGTCGTCGTTCGGTAAGACCATAGAACATCCGGGAGATCGCTCGCCCATCGTCCTTGTTTGGATTCGAGTCTTGCTTTGATCGTGTGTTTGAGAATCTTGTTTACAGCCTCTACCTGCCCATTCGTCTGAGGGTGGTCAGGGGCCGAGAACAACTTTTTAATTCCCCATTTCTCGTAGAATTGCATGACTTCCAAGCTGTCGAACTGCTTCCCGTTGTCGGAGATGATAGCCTGGGGTAGACCAAAACGGCATATGATGTTCTTCCAAATGAACTTGATTACTTGTTCTTGGCCGATCTTGTTGAGTGGCTCGGCCTCAGCCCATTTCGTGAAATAATCGACCCCCACGATGGCAAATTTACATCCCCCTGGCGCCGTGGGCAAAGGACCAATGAGGTCAATCCCCCATTGGGCGAACGACCATGGACTGTACATAGAAGTGAGCTGTTCGGGGGAGAGCTTGATGTTCGGGCCCATCACTTGACACCTCTGACACGATCGGGCGTAGGCAATCGCGTCTTTTTGTAGTGTAGTCCAGAAAAAACCTTGCCTGGTCGTCTTGTGGATAAGAGCTCGTCCTCCAGTGTGATTTCCACAGATCCCGTCATGGATCTCGGTTAAAACGAGTCGGCCTTACTACGGCGTAATGCACTTGAGGAGAGGAAGGCTGAAAGCTTTCTTGTATAGCCGGTCATCCAATAGGGTGTATCTTGTTGCACGGAGCTGAAGCTGGCGAGCTTTGATACGATCGGCGGGGACCGTTCCGTCCTTCAAGTATTTAATGAACGGAGTCATACAGTTCTCTTCGGCAATGGTAACTGTGGGGATCAGGCTTCTGTCGATCGCAAGCTTTGCTGACTTCGTGATTTGGATGTTAGAGAAGTCTGCCGCCCCATCTAACAATGCGAGTTTGGATAGGGCATCAGCCTGGGAGTTGTGCTCTCTCGGGATTTGTTCGATCAGCAATTCATCCAACTTTGTGCACATTTCGGCGACCAACTCTTGGTATTTGATCATTTGTTCGCCGCACGCCTCATATTCCCCCTTGACTTGGTTCACGACCAAGAGGGAGTCCATGAAGATGTGGAGGCGACGAACGTCCAGGGCGAGTGCTAGATCGAGCCCGCCTACCAAGGCTTCGTACTCAGCTTCATTATTGGTCGCACGGAACCCGAAACGCACAGCATTTGTAAAACTTTGGCCATCGGGGCTGATGAGGACAATCCCTGCCCCTGCTCGCGAGTTGGTTGCCGAGCCATCTACGTACAATTTCCAAGCAGGACGGCCGACCTGGGTCGGACTGGGCGAGAATGTTAATTCCACCATGAAGTCCGCCAGAGCTTGGCCTTTGATTGCCGTGCGAGGAGCGTACGCAATACCGTATTGGGCGATCTCCAGTGACCACTTGAGGAGTCGCCCGTTGGTGTCTGGCCGGTGCAGAACTTGCCTTAGAGGGAGAGTCGTCAGAACCTCTAATTGGTGTTCGAAGAAGTAGGCCCTCAACTTGCGAACACTCATGACTAATGCATAGGCGATCTTCTCCAGAGGCCTGTAATGCGTTTCCGCGTCATGGAGCGCTTGACTAACGAAGTAGACCGGCAAGTGGGTTTGCCCCTCTGCTCGCACTAATGTAGCGCTCAGTGCGACCTCCGAGGCCGCCATGTATAGGAATAGCTTTTCACCGGGGATTGGCTTCGCCAAGATTTGGGGATTAGATAGATACTCCTTGATTTTGGCGAACGCCACTTGACTTTCCTTTGTCCATGCAAACTTCTTATTCTTTATGGTGGCGAAGAATGGCTTGCATTTGTCTCCGAGCCTAGAAATGAAACGGTTAAGGGCAGCTAGACAACCTGTGAGGCGTTGCACCTGTTTGAGATTCCGTGGCTCCTGCATGTCGAGGATCGCCTGGATCTTGGTGGGGTTCGCTTCGATCCCCCTTTGGCTCACGATATGCCCCAGGAACTTTCCGGAGCTTACCCCGAAGTTGCATTTCTTGGGGTTCAGTTTCATGTTGAACCTCTCGAGGATGGCGAATGTCTCGACAAGGTCTTTGAGGTGATCTTCCTTTTTGAGGCTCTTGACCACGATGTCGTCAATGTAAACCTCCATGGTCTTGCCGATCTGGTTGGCGAACATCCCGTTGACTAGTCGTTGGTAGGTCGCCCCCGCATTTTTCAGACCGAACAGCATTCAGACCCAAAAGTACATGTCTTTTTCCATGTGGAATGACGTGTGTTTTACGTCTTTCTCCGCCATTGGGATCTGATGGTACCCGGCGAAGGCGTCCATAAACGACATCATTTCGCAACCTGCCGTGCTATCGACCAAGTGGTCAATATGAGGCATCGGAAAGTGGTCTTTCGGACATGCTGCGTTTCGGTGAAATCGATGCATAACCTCGATGAGTTGCTCGCCTTTTTGACGAGCACTGCGTTGGCTACCCACTGTGGCTCGTCGATAGCTACTCCGATCAGTTGATTGTTGAGTATCTTTTTGACTTCTACGTCGAGCGCAGCGTACTTCTCAGGACCGAATTTCCTACGTTTTTGGTGAACAGGCTTCCTTGTCGGGTCGATCTTTAGATAGTGGCAAGCGTGTTCAGGACTAATGCCGACCATATCTTGATGCGACCAGGCAAAGGCTCCGATGTTCCTACGTAGTAAACTGATCAGATCGTCTTTTAACTCGAGACTGATGCTTGTGCCGATCTGCACCTCACGTTCCGGGCGAGCCGGATCTATCGTTATACTTTCCAACTCTTCAATGGGGACGGTCGCTTCTCGTTTGGAACTATTTCTGGGCTCGATCCTTGGATCAATGTCGAGGCTTAGCTCGAAACCAATCCTTGGCTCGATGTCGTCCGACAATCGATGTGCGATGCCGTCCTCTGAGTCGGGCTGGTATGAGGTGCTTGGCTCGTCGATCTCCATTGGTTGAATGTCGATCGTCTCAATGTTATAAATGGTGTGGGAAGCGTTTAAAAGGGAAGTCACGACACAGGAGTAATTCAAATATTTCTTTGCCATTAGTTGGTCTCCTTTTACAGTCCCGACCGTCCCATCGGCAGTGGGGAACTTGATAAAGTAAAAGAAAGAAGAGGCGACCGCCTCGAAGATCTCTAGAAAGGGGCGACCTAGGAACCCATTATAGATACTGGGCCTATCTATGATTACAAAATTGAGATTCCTAGTGATCCTAACCTTGGGATCGTAGTAGCATATTAGCTCGACAGAGAGCTTGATCCTTCCATAGGCTTGGACCATGTTGTCGCCGAAACCTTGAAGCACAGTATCAAATGGCTTGATGAACTTGGTCAGGTTTCCGAGCTGGTCCAGAGCAGATTTGAATATGATATTGCAAAAGCTCTCATTGTCAACCAGCACGCGGTCGACCATTTTCCCAAGGATACATGCAGAGATTACCAATGCATCCTCTTTAGGGCACTGCACTCCCTCCCTATCCTTGTTGGAGAAGGTGATGAGCGCGTCTCTGGCGATGGTCGGCTCTGGGGGCAACACGACATTGACCCCGGCGAACGCCCTCAACTCGACCTTCCGCTTTCTATTCGACATGGTGGAAATCGGGGAAAGGCCTCCGAGGTTTCCACCTCTCGACTGAAGCATATTGATCCGGCCACCGGGGTTGATCGGAGGGATTGACTCGTCTGAGTACTCCGGCTCGTTTTGCTCAATCCTGGCGACCGGATTAGGAGGGATTCCGTCGTTCTGTCGGCGATCGCGGCCCCCGGTCCTTTCTGCCCGGGGTTCTGGCTTGGTCACCAAATTGTTCAGCTTGCCTTCCTCGAACAATCTCCAGAGTTGTCTGAGGAGGTCGCGGCACTGGCTGGTGTTGTGGCCACGACTTTTGTGGTAGGCACAAAATTTGCTGTGGTCCAGATGACCGTTGTCTCTCATCGGCTTTGGCTTGCTAAGCCACTCGCGCCCCTTGACGGTGTTGAAGATATGGGCCGGAGACAGATTGAGGTTGCGGAGGAGGTGAAATTCCATATCCTCGAAGGCCTTGAACTCACCGGGCGGCTTTGCGACCGCCTTTCTGGGCTTGGCGACCGCCTTCTACGGGATGGAAGATGGCGCCTTTCCTTCTCCGGTAGATCCCTCGCCTAAGCGAAGGGTGAGCATCCTCTGCCTAGCCAGAAAGTCGGCGGCCCTGATGCGGAAGATCGCGTAGGTCGGGGGATGTCCTTCGTGAGGTGCCTGAACATGGGTGAATGGCCATAGAATCCTCCTAGGACCGAGTAGAGGGCGAGCTCATCGCTTATGGGTTCGCCGGTGAGGACTATTTCGTCTACCCGGTCGATGTAGTCTTCGTCGGGCTCATCCTTCCCCTGCCTGATCTTCATCATGCGGTGGGGGCCTTCTGGACGAGCGACTTTGGCGGCGAAATACGACGTGAAGTCGTTCGCCAGTTTCTCAAAACAGTTGATTGAACGCGGTGGCAGTGAGATGTACCACCTATGGGAAAGATCGCCCTGTGTTAAGGGGAACATTCGGCACTTCGTTGCATCCGATGTCCCGCATCCGGTCATATAGATCCGGAACTTGCTCAAGTGGGTCTCAGGGTCTGATCTCCCCTCATATAAAGGTGTTTGAGGAGGAGCGATCTTCGGTTGTACGGGGACGAGCTCGATCTGGACCGCGAGCGGCTCACTCGGTCCGGCGATCGATCTCTTGGCGTCTGCCCCAGTTTCTATGAGCGCCTTTATTTCGTCGAGTTGGCGCTGCATTGCGGCCATTGCCGTAGCCTGATTGGCTCTCGGAGCGGGAGCCAAGGCGATCATGTACCGATCTCCTGGCCCCGTGGTAGGTGACGAGTTCTCCGCCACTGAGCTCAATTCTGGGGTGAGTGGGAGCCCGTTGGCCGGCCTGTCTTCTGGGAGTTGGGTATGTCGAACTCCTGGTGATGGATTCGGACTCCGATGTCTCCCGGATGGGGCCCGAATGCCCGGGTCACCATGAGGGATCACTCCCTAGGCGGCTGAAGATGGAATCGTCCCGTCTTACGAGCGCCTTTTCCTACGGCTCGGGGCTTTCTGACGATTTCTCGACATATTTCCCCTTGAGCTTCCGTTTTCCCGCACGGCGGATGGCTGATGGAGTGATGGTGGGCGAGTCGCATGCTCTCCGTCGCTCCCTTAGGATGGCCATGGCCTCCTCGATCTGTTCCGCGGTTTGGAACTGATCGAGTGAGAGGCTTGGGCCGTCCCTCGGGGGCGGGAGTGAGAGTCTAGCGTCGCCGCGGTCGCCGTCCACTGCAGGTTGTGACTCGGTCTGGGCCGGAATAAGGTGTCCGGCAGATTGTAGGATGGACATTTTCGAGGTCGTGGCCGACGTCATGATTCTGAAGGTTTTTCTTTGAAGAACAGTGAGTGTTCTTCAAGTATATGCCCCGAAGAACAGTGAGTGTTCTTCGAGATGGTCGAATTAAAAAATGAAGGTTAAGATCCCCTTCCTCTAGCGCCAATTGTTGTTACCCAAAATATTATTTGGAGATGATATGCTGGAATGGACGAGTAACAAACAAAGTGCGAGAGCACGTCCGTGCGGAAATAAATAACACAAGATTTGCCGGGGTTGTTAGTCCCGGGCTTGAATGGTCTCGCGAGATGTTATTAATATGAATACTAGTGAGTACAGATATTAATGTTAGAGTACAATTACAATGAGTGTAAAGACTCTAGTTATCTTAGCTATCGAGTGCTGAAGATTGCCGGAAGAACTAGAGTTAAAGCTCTGTGAGTTCTTGTTACAAAAATGGAGAGTTCTCTGTATTGTTAGCTTTTAGCGTTATGTGTTCACGTTGTAAACTGTCCCCTTTTTCCGAAGTTGTAGGCCTCCTATTTATAGGAGAAAGGGCTGCTGGGATGTCCCTGTCAACCGCGGGCAATCGCCGTTTCCTGCATTTAAATAAGGCGTGCGATCGTCCTAGCACGTGGGACTGTTTCCTTAAAGTCCACGGGTGCTGCTGGCAGCGAGATGCGCGAACCAATGAGAAGGTGACAAGTGCCTCTTCTCGCTGTCCCAGGCGGTCCCACCTTAGGTCCATTCGGCGGGTCTGTCGGTTGGTGAGGCCGTCCTTATCACTGACAGCTGCTGATGGGCTGGAGTAGGGCCTGTTCTTGCGGCGCCTTTTGCGGATCTGCACGTGGGTCTTCACCCGAGATTCGGTCTCCGCAGACTTTGACGGCTGTCGGATTCACACGTGGAATGGGACGATCATCTCCAATCGGACATTAGAGGCGATCGCCAGATGCCAAAAGACGATCGCTTTAGACGTCGACCGCTAGACGCTTTCCCAGCATCTGTCTTCTTTGGTTGGCTCCTCACCATTATGTCGATCGCCATTGAGGAGTATAAATCGCCGCACAACAAACTCCTTATTGTTTTTCCAAGCCCTCATGTGAATATTTTATATTATACATTATTGGTCTCATGACCAGTCTTTGTAAATATTTTATATCATAGCGAAAAGGCATCTACAGAAGTAAGTAGATATATGAATTTGCTTACTGATTTGCTATTCAGGTGAACCTTAGTTACTTAGCATCTGTTAGACTACTTCTCCATTCTTATGTTTAGAATCTTGATGATTATTTTATTAGTTTTAAGTTGAATTTTGTATTCTATAATAGTTGATATCATATTTAATACTAACTTATGGTATCATTTGGTCAAGATTAAAAGAAAAAGATATTGAGCAAGTTAAGGAAGAAAAGAAGTTTCACAACCATTAATGCTCAGGCAAGCATTCATTTTGTTAAATTAAATTATTTTTGTGGTAAAAATATTTCTTATATGCATGTTTATGAACTGATATAAATATAGCCTGACATTAAATATTATATATGCACAGGTAAAAGTATTTAAAATGGACAAAACTTGGATATCTTGTGATAGAAGGTCTTTAGAGTATAAAATTAGTTTTGCTGATTTCTTAGAATTTGCGATTTTGAATGATGAAAACCAAATGTCAATCCGATGTCCTTGCACCTTTTGTTGCAATATGGAGTTTCATAAGCCTAAACTGGTGAAGCTTCATTTGTTTCAGAAAGGTTTTCTTGAGTCATATATCATATGGACTAAGCATGGGGAAGTTGACCCTTCTGCCTCCACAAAGTGTCAAGACCATCCACCTAGTGAAAGATTTAGATGTCAAGATTATAATAATGTAGTTGATATGGTCCAAGATGTTTATGAGCATTATGATAAAGACCCTAGTACTTTAAAAGATATGCTTGATGATGCTGAAAAATCTTTATATCCGGGTTCAAAGCATTCAAAGCTTGCCGGTTTGATGAGGCTCTATATTGTTAAAGGGAATTATGGGTGGTCTGATAAAGGGTTTTCGACTTTGTTAGATGTCCTTGCTTATATTTGGCCCATTAATAATGATTTGCCTAAGTCAGTTTATGAGGCTAAGAAAACTATGAAAGTGCTAGGCTTAGATTATGAGAAAATATGTGCTTGTCCAAATGATTGCATTTTGTATAGAAAAGAGTTTGTTGATCTTGTTGAGTGCCCGAACTGTGGAGCATCTAGGTGGCAGAGAGAAAAAATTGGATAAAAAAAAACTAAAAAATGGTGTGCCCGCAAAGGTGTTGTGGTATTTTCCCCTATTCCTAGGTTCAAAAGAATGTTCCAATTACCACAAACTGCTCAAAATTTGACATGGCATGCAAATAAGAGAATTAAATATGGCAAACTTCGCCACCCAGCAGACTCACCATCTTGACAATTAATTGATAATAAGTGGCCACAATTTGCAGAAGAGGATAGAAATCTTCGTTTAGCTCTATCAATTGATGGGGTTAATCCACATAGTACACTTAATAGTACTTAATAGTCCTTGGCGGTCCAGCCAGCCCTCCTGGAGGCTTCGTCTCGCCTGAAATGAAGCAAGGCGGGCAATTTGCCAATTAGGCGCCGCCCATTAGTGTTAGGAGGGCGCCTGGACGCCCGAAAATCTGGTCTGGCTCATTATTTAGTTTTTATTAAGTTTACAAATGCGAAAATCTGGCCTGCTTCATTATTTAGTTTCTATTAAGTTTACAAATGCTCAATCTCATTAAGTTTACAAATGCTTCACTATTCTGTTGACAATCTTATTTTTGTGAATTTGAAATGAAAATTCAAGGGAATCGATAACTACAGCATGAAAGATCTTTCGGAACTATGTGATCGATGGGCTACATATGTTGCCAAGTTAATTACAGCTTACAATCGTGAGGTAATTTTAATATGAGTCATTTATATACAAAATTCTTCTGAATATCTATGGAACATTAGTTAGATATAGTATGTTAATTGATTCTTTACACTTGTACATGTGGGAAAAACTTGAAGTTGTTGAGCATGTACGTGCGACAAATTGATGTTGCTGATGGTTGAAGTTGTGTTTTGCATTGTATGCTTAAAATCAATTGTTGAAACTTGGTTGAAGTGTTTTGTTAGTAGTTAAGTTGAATGCTTGATTAGTATACTTGATTGAGGTGTTCTGTTGGTATAGTTCAGAATTTCCCAGACTTAGTTAAGGTGATTTGTTGGTAGTTTAGAATTTTGATGGTATTTTGATGGCTAAAATGCTTGGTTTTGTATTCTGCTCCTTTTTTTAAGTGAATTTCATTTGGGATGTTTTATAAGTGAATTGTCTGTTTGACAATTTTAATTTATGGTAATTTTTTTCATGTAATTAAACAAAAAAATGTAGTTAAAATAAAAATAGAATTGATATAAAAATAGATTTTTTTTCACAAATCCGAACATATATTGACACTAAAATAGTGTCAGCAAAAATAATTACTGACGCTATTTTAGTGTCAGTATTTATTGACACTTGTATTACTGACACTAAAAATTAGTGTCAGTATTTTCTGGCTTTAGTATTACTGACACAATTATAAAGTGTCAGTAAAAATAATTACTGACACTATGTTGTGTGGTGATTTATACGCCTCAATGGCGATCGGCATGATGGTCGAGAGCCAACTGAAGAAGACAGATGCTGGGCAAGCGCCTAGCGATCGACGTCCAAGGCGATCGTCTTTTGGCATCTGGCGATCGCCTCTAAATGTCCGACCGGGGACGACCGTCCCATGCCACGTGTAAATCCGACACCCGTCAAAGTCTGCGAAGACCGAATCTCGGGTGAAGACCCACGTGCAGATCCGCAAAAGACGCCGCAAGAACCGGCCCTACTCCAGCCCATCAGCAGCTGTCAGTGATAAGGACGGTCTCACCTACCGACAGACCCGCCGAAAGGTCCTAGGTGGGACCTCCCAAGACAGCGACGTGAGGCACCTGTCGCCTCCTCATTGGTTCGCGCGTCTGGCTGCCAGCAGCAGCTGTGGACATTAAGGAAACAGTCCCACGTGCTAGGACGATCGCACGCCTTATTTAAATGCAGGAATGGCGATCGCCCGCGGGGAACGGAGACGTCCCAGCGACCCTTTCTCTTATAAATAGGAGGCCTCCAACATTGGCAAGAAGGGGGTTACAACGTGAACACAGTAACAGTGACAACGTTAACACGATCACACACAACAAACAATACAGAGAATTGCTCATCTTTGTAACAAGAACTAATAGAGCTTCAACTCTGGTTCTTCAGGCAATCTTCAGCACTCGATAGTTAAGATAACTAGGGCCTTTACACTCATTGTAATTGTAGTCTAACATTAATATTTGTACTCACAAGTATTCATATTAATAACATCTTGCAAGAGCATTCAAGCCCGGGACTAACAACCCCGGCAAATCTTGTGTTATTTATTTCCCCACGGACGTGCTCTCGTATTTTGTTTGGTACTCGTGCATTCCAGCATATCATCTCCGGATAATATTTTGGATAACAACAATTGGCGCTAGAGGAAGGGGATCTACCTTCATTTTATTCTCGACCGCTTCGAAGAACACTCACTGTTCTCCGGAGCATATACTTGAAGAAACACAAACTGTTCTTCAAAGAAAAACCTTCAGAATCATGACGTCTGGCATGACCTCGAAAAGGGCCACCCTACGATCCGCCGGACACCTTATTCCGGCCCAGACCGAGTCCCAACCTACGGCAGAAGGCGGCCGCGGCGACGCTAGACTCTCACTCCCGTCCCCGTGGGACGGCCCCAGCCTCTCACTCGATCAGTTCCAAACCGCGGAACAGATCTAGGAGGCCATGGCCATCCTAAGGGAGCAACGAAGAGCATGCGACTCACCCACCATTACTCCATTAGCCATCCGACGTGCGGGCAAGCGGAAGCTCAAGGGGATATATCGAGAAATCATCAGAAAGCCCCGAGCCACAGGAAAAGGCGCTCGTAAGGCGGGATGATTCCGTCTTCAGCCACCTAGGGAGTGATCCCTCATGGAGACCCGGGCATTCGAGCCCCAGTCGTGAGACATCGAAGTCTGAATCCGTCACCAGGAGTTCGGCATACCCAACTCCCAGAAGACAGACCGGCCGCCTGACTCCCGCTCGCCAAAGAATTGAGCTCAGCGGCAGAGACCTCGTCACCTACCATGGGGCCAGGAGATCGGTACACGATCGCCTCAGCTCCCGCTCTGAGAGCCGAACCGCTAGCAGTAAGGCCACAGCGATGGCCGCTATGCATCGCCAGCTCAACGAAATGAAGGCGCTCATTGAAACTGGGGCAGGCGCCAAGAGATCGATCGTCGGACCAAGTGAGCCACTCGCGGTCCAGATCGAGCTTGCCCCCGTGCAACCAAAGATCGCTCCACCTCAAACACCTCTATATGAGGGGAGATCGGATCCTGAGACCCACTTGAGCAAGTTTCGGATCTACATGACCGGATGCGGGGCATCGGACGCGACGAAGTGCCAAATGTTCCCATTGACATTGGGCGATCTTGCCGAGAGGTGGTACAACTCATTGCCACCGCACTCAATCAACTGTTTTGAGAAACTGGCGAATGACTTCACGTCGTATTTTGCCGCCAAAGTTGCTCGGCCAGAAGGCCCCCACCGCATGACGAAGATCAGGCAGGGGAAGGACGAGCCCGAAGAAGACTACATCGACCGGGTGGATGAAATAGTCCTCACCAGCGAGCCCATTAGCGATGAGCTCGCCCTCTACTCGGTCCTAGGGGGATTCTATAGCCATTCACCCATGTTCAGGAACCTCACGAAGGACATCCCCCCGACCTACACGATCTTCCGCGTCAGGGCCGCCGACTTTCTGGCTAGGCAGAAGATGCTCACCCTTCGCTTAGGCGAGGGATCTACCGGAGAAGGGAATGCGCCATCTCCCATCCCGAAGAAGGCGGTCGCCAAGCCCAGAAAGGCGGTCGCAAAGCCGCCCGGTGAGTTCAAGGCCTTCGAGGATGTGGAAGTTCACCTCCTCCGCAACCTCAATCTATCTCCGGTCCATATTTTCAACGCCAACAAGGGGAGCGAGTGGCTTAGCAAGCCGAAGCCGATGAGGGACAACGGTCATCTGGACCGCAACAAATTTTGTGCCTACCACAAAAGTCCCAGCCACAACACCAGCCAGTGCCACGACCTCCTCAGACAACTCTGGAGATTGTTCAAGGAAGGCAAGTTGGACAATTTGGTGACCAAGCCAGAATCCCGGGCAGAAAGGGCCGTGGGGCGCGATCTCCGATAGAGCGACGGAATCCCTCCCAATCCGGTCGCCAGGATCGAGCAAAACGAGCCGGAGTACTCAGACGAGTCAATCCCTCCGATCAACCTCGGTGGCCGGATCAATATTCTTCAGTCAGGAGGTGGAAACCTCGGAGGCCTTTCCCCAGTTCCCACCATATCAAATAGAAAGCGGAAGGCCGAGTTGAGGGCGTTCGCCGGGGTCCATGTCGTGGTGCCCCCAGAGCCAACCATCTCTAGAGACGCGCTCATCACCTTCTCCAACAAGGATAGGGAGGGAGTGCGATGCCCCAAAGAGGATGCATTGGTAATCTCTGCATGTATCCTTGGGAAAATGGTCGATCGCGTGCTAGTTGACAATGGGAGCTTTTGCAACATCATATTCAAATCTGCTCTGGAACAGCTCAGCAACCTGACCAAGTTCATCAAGCCATTTGATACCGTGCTTCAAGGGTTCGGTGACAACACGGTCCAAGCCTATGAAAGGATCAAGCTCTCTGTCGAGCTGATATGTTGTTACGATCCCAAGGTTAGGATCACTCGGAACCTCAATTTTGTAATCATAGATAGGCCCAGCATCTATAATGGGTTCCTAGGTCGCCCCTTTCTAGAAACCTTCGAGGCGGTCGCCTCTTCTTTCTTTTACTGTATCAAGTTCCCCACTATCGATGGGACGGTCGGTACTTTAAAAGGAGACCAGCTAATGGCAAAGAAATGTTTGAATTACTCATGCGTCGTAACTTCCTCTTTAAACGTTTCCCGTGCTATTTATAACATTGAGGCGATCGACATTCAACCAATGGAGATCGACGAGCCAAGCACCTCATACCAACCCGACTCAGAGGACGACATCTCGCAACAATTTTCGGACGACATCGAGCCAAGGATCGATTTCGAGCCAAGCCTCAACATTGATCTAAGGATCGAGTCAGGTAATCGTTCCAAACAAGAAGAGACCGTCCCCATTGGAAAGTATAACGATAGATCCGGCTCACCCGGAGCGGGAAGTGCAGAGCAGCACAAGTGTCGGTCTCGTGTTAAAAGACGATCTGATCAGTTTGCTACGTAAGAACATCGGAATCTTTGTCTGGTCGCATCAAGATATGGTCGGCATTAGTCCTGAATGTAACACCCCCAAATCCCATTGGGTTATTACAGTGCCGTGGACCCCAGACAAGGTGATCCACCAGGCGAACACGACTAAAATACAACAAACTGACCAAAATAGGGAATCACAGACCCTACTATGATGTCCGACATACTATTCCGATATGGAATTTCTACGACAAGGATGGGCCTACATGGCCAAAAATAAAATACAACAACATCCATGAGCCTTGCTCGGATAATACAAAACGACAACGACTGAACAAAATTGGAGTACTCCAAACTGTCTTACTGACATGAACCCAAAATATCTCGGACTAGTATCGCTCGAATGCCTCGTAGCCATCGTCATGCCCCTGTGTCTCAACTCTCTCCTCGCAAACACCTAAAACATGAAAACATGTCTACTGGCACTAGAACTCCTGCAGTATTCTGAAGGTGTCCCTGCCTCCCACACAGAAAATAAATAATAGCTGGAACCGTACATCGAGTACTAACATGCCCCGCTGAATCACAATTAAAACAAATAACAGTCGAACTCGTCGCCTGAGAAGAAAATGCTTTCCCAGTACGAAGCCGACTAGGAAATGACCTCTTGGACGTCGGAGCTCGATGTCCCTCTGAACGAATCGGCATCATAGTCCTCTCACTAGAAGAAACTGAAGGATCCTTCTGAGTAAGCTCCTTGATCGAAAGCTCTGCTCCAAGAGCCTTCTCGATGAATTCGCCAAGTGAACTACAATTGTGATTGAACAACTGCATTCTCAACCGCGGGTTCAACCTCTTGTTAAAATACTTGATCTTATCCGCCTCAGTACGGATAATGATGAAGTAAACTGAAGAAGTCCTTGAAACTTCTCAGCAATAACAATAACACCCTCGTTCTCGACGGATTCGGAGTTCAAAACCTCCGACAACTTGGCTTCACGAAGTGGAGCCGGATAATACCTCTCTAACATGAGAGTCTTGAACTCGATCCAAACACAATCACGATCGGTGGGTTCTCGAGCACGACTCCGAAAATGATTCGTCAGCCACCAAATTATTGGTACGAGGTTTCGGGTGTCGGCCCACTCTGCGGCCTCTACCCCATCTGTCACGTCCTCTTTCCAGACTGAAAGAATAACGTTCAATCATGACCATATCTCAAATACGCCTCAATGGCCAGAATGCTAGGTCAACGCAAAACACGAGTATACATACTCAACAGATAAACGATCACCTCGATCGCGCTAATCATAGCCGATACAGAGCCCACACGCTCCAAAGCAAATAATCATAAATCAATCGCACCCAATCGTCACATACAAGTGTCAACAAAATATGTATAATCAATAACTGAATGAATGTATGCACATCAAAGAGAATAGAGTCCTTACACAGGTCATACGAAGCTTCGAGGTCTTGCGATACTAGTCTTCACTGACGACGACTCGATGAAAGAATGACTCATACAGTCGTCCAACTATCACGACTCACAAAACCCGATCGTCTGCATTGTCATAACTCGACTTTCCGCTACTACCGCCTTGGTAGAACCACATAACATACAATTCAGGGTATCTCACAACCCAATTCTCTGATACCATCTTCTGTAACACCCCCAAATCCCATTGGGTTATTACAGTGCCGTGGACCCCACACCAGATGATCCACCAGGCGAACACGACTAAAATACAACAAACTGACCAAAATAGGGAATCACAGACCCTACTATGATGTCCGACATACTATTCCGATATGGAATTTCTACGACAAGGATGGGCCTACATGGCCAAAAATAAAATACAACATCCACGAGCCTTGCTCGGATAATACAAAACGACAACGACTGAACAAAATTGGAGTACTCCAAACTGTCTTACTGACATGAACCCAAAATATCTCGGACTAGTATCGCTCGAATGCCTCGTAGCCATCGTCATGCCCCTGTGTCTCAACTCTCTCCTCGCAAACACCTAAAACATGAAAACATGTTCCGCCCCCACGGGGTCAGTCATCCAGATAATGAATACCAAATACACGTACAACATGATATGCATCCAAAGGCAGAATGAACAGTACAACAATGGTAATACGAGATGCTCACAATCCAAAGTAAGAATCGAGCATTCGTGGAACACTATGCCCATGGCATACGATCAATACCTGCTCAATAGGTTAGAACATAAGTGCCCAACGACGAATCATCAATATAGAACACAACAATACATTACCCGAAGGTAAACCAAACCAACGCTGAAGTAAATAAGGATCACAATGCCCGAAGGCTCCAACGGAAATACCGATACATCACAATGGCCTGAAAGCCCTCAGCCGAAGCTGCCAAAATATCACGATGGCCTGAAAGCCGAACAGCCCGAAGCTGTAAATCATCACAATACAGATCTCAAAGAAACAAACCTGACTGTCGAACATACCCCTCTGGCGTATGAACGCTCAATCACAAAACGTCGAACACATCCAATACTATGGACGATCAAAGTTGTACGGCTCAAAGATGGACATCACAGTACGCCCGATCCGGAAATGTGTCCGTGCACATATCCACCCCGTATACGGAATCCAGAAATATACGTGGGACAATGTACCTAATTAGCCTCACGAACTACGTCTCGTGTGCACGGTCCAATGCGGAAACATCCACGCATGACCATCGTGTGCCTGGCTAAAAATCCTACAATAACCAATCGGAACGCAGATATGATTCCGGATATGTCACGATACAACATGACAACGAAACTCAAAGGATAACACATCCAATACGGATCATACAACTCACCAAGTGAACGATGACACACGAATAATGAAAGATCGACACGACCAACAATATTCAAAACAACCATCTTGGGATCAAAATCCCTAAGTACCAATTAACACGAGCAACGATCACAACACAATAGTCCGGGAAATCCCCAACCTTCAACGATCACAAAATTACCGAATTCACAAGAATAATAGTGTGCTGCCTTGAGTCGGTCAACACGACAATAATAATTCAACGGATGGGAACTATCCTCGACAATCCCAATTCAATACTTCGATTACCGTAGAACGGCCAATCGATAACAATTATACAACGGATGGGAATATTTTTGACAACGGATGGGAATTATATTTGATAATCCCAATTCAATATATCGATTACCTTTAGAGCGGACAATCGATAATAATTATACAACGGATGGGAATTATCTTTGATAATCCCAATTCAATATATCGATTACCTTCAGAACGGTTAACCGATAACAATTATACAACGGATGTCTCGGCACCTTTAATCGGTTACCGATAACGAAGATGATAATCGAATACGTCAATGCCTTCAATCGGCCAAAACGACATCAATAGAAAAAAACACTGATATCAATAACGACGATTCCCAAAAAATACCTTGATGGAACATCAATCAATAACAACAATCGATATGTCGATGCCGCGAACCGGCTATCAACAACAATATCTCAAAAGAACATCAATCAACAATAACAATCGATATGTCGATACCGAGAACCGGCTATCGACAAATATATTACCAACAAGTATCCCAATGCCTTAAATCGGCTATTTACGAACAACAATAATATTTAGCATAATTTTCCGAAGGGTATCGTATCAAACAATCCCCTGATATCAACAAAATCATAAAGAGACCAAGTCTCGAAATGATACACACATTCATACACATACATGATAACATTAATCTCATTGACCAGTACAAGTATAAAACTTGCCTCAAACCGAAGGCGAGAAAGTCCTTCCACGATCAACGTCCTACCACGAATCGATCAACGGCGTCCTCCGACAATCACAAGCACTCGAACAACCTTGAATGAAATACAATTCATTCGATAACACGATATCGACCGAAAACAACATAATAGATAACTCCGATACCAACACAAACACATACTATACTCGTATTTATCCGTATACACACATATATATAATATATATATATGTATAATATATATACGGTACAAACATTACTAACACACACTCACTTTACATAATATATATATGTATATATATATATACTGCACATGCACACACTAATATATATATATAACTGAAAAAAACACACAAAACCTTACCAGAGCCGATCGGCCAAGTCAGGAAAAAAAACGACTCCCATGCTGGAATTCGGCCGCCGGAAAAATTGACCCGCCGGACTTCGTCCAACTCCAGTCCGTTTCCGTCCATGGCCGGTTTTCACCATCTCCACCTGCAACTCCTCGCCGGAAGTATGTCAAACCTCCGTTCCGCCGTCCGTTCCGAATAGAAACCACCTCCAGTCGCCGGAATCAATAGAGCCGCATCCATGGCCGGAGACCATGAAGAGCGCCGGTGCCTGAGCTCCGTCTCGCCGGAAATCAGAACAGCTCGACCGGATTTGCAGTACCTTCCGATCCGGAAATTCCGACCGGCCGCCGCCGAGCTCTGGTCGTCGCCGGAGATGTCAGCAAACTCCGGTTGTCAACTCCAGTCCGTCGCCGGAAATGAAGAAGCCGGCTGCCCGTCCTAACTCTACCTCGTCGAAAAAAAACGAGAGAGAAGGAGAGAGAGAGAGGATGGCGAGAGAGAGAAGACAGAGAGCTGGAGGAGATGAGAGATGGTATATATATATATGTATGTAATCGTGAGGGAGAGAGGGAGGAGAGAGAAGGATGGTGACAAACGTGAGAGTCAAGACCAAAAGTGATAACATACTTATATATATATATATATATATATATATATATATATAAATGATACCCCAAAGATACTCTGGCCCTACCAGCCGAAGGTTGACTACGAGGAAGGTTCCTACCACCGACCACGCATTACGTACGTAAACCCCTGGGCGTAATGTACGTAATCGCAACAAATTAGCGTACGTAATGCTACACAGGTAGCGTACGCTATGGCTATAAACTTAGCCAAAATTCCAAACTCGCCAAACAACAACCAAACCGACGACCAGTATAAATATTTCGATCCCGAAATATTTTAATACAATATACATTATATCGGTCCAAACAACAACACTTATACAATTCCAAATGAATACGTACAACTCAACAGTAACACAAAAAAAATTACCCCCGGATATTACATACTCCCCCCCTTAAAAAGAGTTTCGTCCCCGAAACTCAGGGTGCACAAGTTGGGGCACGGACTATCCATCGGGATAAGAAAACAACATCTCCAGGAATACTCCTCAATATGAGCAATTCTGCCTGAGTAACTGGGCCGACCCCACGGGTCCCCACGTCTCCTCTGCCTGAACAAGGCGAAAAAATCAAGTGATAAAGACACTCAACCAAGTGCGAGATTAGCCGAATCATGACTCTCCTGCTAGAGACCAGCCAGGAAGTCGTACTAACCGCATGACTAGTAACACCGGCGTACGCGTCCCGAGGGAGCCGCTCATTGTACATGCCTACAACCATCGGTGTACACTTCCCCGTTCTCGTCAGCATCGAGCGCCCATGCACTCACGGACTCATACCACAAAAGAAAATAACAATGCACGAATAGTCCTTGGGACCATATCGAAGGCACGCCCAAGTCCTCACCACTTGACGTCTCGAATCATAATGAACGATTACCCAGATCATCACAAAAATCTCGGGTACAGGACCAAAAGGAAAGAAAATCACATCAAATGACTCAAGTGTCAAGATTCTCAGATACAATGATTACAAGATAGATCAACCATAAATGGTTCGCAACCACAATACTAAAATACAGACCAAGTCAAACATCAATCCGAAAGACAAAGAAAATACAAATCAAGGTTACATCTCAAATGTACCCGAAATCAACATCCTCCAGATCATCGAGCTCCTCGATCTCATCGACTCGAGGAAGACCCTAATCTGAACTCGCTACTTCCCCTCGGGTGTCCATACCTCTGGCTCCCGAAGCCCGATATGACCCCTTAGATGAAGTACGGACTGAAGCAACAAAATCTCTCGAGGCCCGTGAGCTCTCTCGAGATCTACTGGCACTAGAACTCCTGCAGTATTCTGAAGGTGTCCCTGCGTCCCACACAGAAAATAAATAATAGCTGGAACCGTACATCGAGTACTAACATGCCCCGCTGAATCACAATTAAAACAAATAACAGTCGAACTCGTCGCCTGAGAAGAAAATGCTTTCCCAGTACGAAGCCGACTAGGAAATGACCTCTTGGACGTCGGAGCTCGATGTCCCTCTGAACGAATCGGCATCATAGTCCTCTCACCAGAAGAAACTGAAGGATCCTTCTGAGTAAGCTCCTTGATCGAAAGCTCTGCTCCAAGAGCCTTCTCGATGAATTCGCCAAGTGAACTACAATTGTGATTGAACAACTGCATTCTCAACCGCGGGTTCAACCTCTTGTTAAAATACTTGATCTTATCCGCCTCGACGGATAATGATGAAGTAAACTGAAGAAGTCCTTGAAACTTCTCAGCAATAACAATAACACCCTCGTTCTCGACGGATTCGGAGTTCAAAACCTCCGACAACTTGGCTTCACGAAGTGGAGCCGGATAATACCTCTCTAACATGAGAGTCTTGAACTCGATCCAAACACAATCACGATCGGTGGGTTCTCGAGCACGACTCCGAAAATGATTCGTCAGCCACCAAATTATTGGTACGAGGTTTCGGGTGTCGGCCCACTCTGCGGCCTCTACCCCATCTGTCACGTCCTCTTTCCAGACTGAAAGAATAACGTTCAATCATGACCATAGCTCAAATACGCCTCAATGGCCAGAATGCTAGGTCAACGCAAAACACGAGTATACATACTCAATAGATAAACGATCACCTCGATCGCGCTAATCATAGCCGATACAGAGCCCACACGCTCCAAAGCAAATAATCATAAATCAATCGCACCCAATCGTCACATACAAGTGTCAACAAAATATGTATAATCAATAACTGAATGAATGTATGCACATCAAAGAGAATAGAGTCCTTACACAGGTCATACGAAGCTTCGAGGTCTTGCGATACTAGTCTTCACTGACGACGACTCGATGAAAGAATGACTCATACAGTCGTCCAACTATCACGACTCACAAAACCCGACCGTCTGCATTGTCATAACCTCGACACTTTCGCTACTACCGCCTTGGTAGAACCACATAACATACAATTCTGGTATCTCACAACCCAATTCTTCGATACCATCTTCTCGTAACACCCCAAATCCCATCGGGTTATTACAAAGGCCGTGGACCCCACACCGGATGATCCACCAAAGTAACACGACTAAAATACAACAAACTGACCAAAATAGGGAATCACAGACCCTACTATGATGTCCGACATACTATTCCGATATGGAATTTCTACGACAAGGATGGGCCTACATGGCCAAAAATAAAATACAACAACATCCACGAGCCTTGCTCGGATAATACAAAACGACAACGACTGAACAAAATTGGAGTACTCCAAACTGTCTTACTGACATGAACCCAAAATATCTCGGACTAGTATCGCTCGAATGCCTCGTAGCCATCGTCATGCCCCCGTGTCTCAACTCTCTCGCAAACACCTAAAACATGAAAACATGTTCCGCCCCCTGGGTCACTATCCGTATAATGAATACCAAATACATGTACAACATGATATGCATCCAAAGGCAGAATGAACAGTACAACAATGGTAATACGAGATGCTCACAAACCAAAGTAAGAATCGAGCATTCGTGGAACACTATGCCCATGGCATACGATCAATACCTGCTCAATAGGTTAGAACATAAGTGCCCAACGGCGAATCATCAATATAGAACACAACAATACATTACCCGAAGGTAAACCAAACCAACGCTGAAGTAAATAAGGATCACAATGCCCGAAGGCTCCAACGGAAATACCGATACATCACAATGGCCTGAAAGCCCTCACCAAGCCGCCAAAATATCACGATGGCTCGAAAGCCGAATGCTCAAGTCAGAATCATCACAATACAGATCTCAAAGAAACAAACTCGATCGCCGAACATACCCCTCTGGCGTATGAACGCTCAATCACAAAACGTCGAACACATCCAATACTATGGACGATCAAAGTTGTACGGCTCAAAGATGGACATCACAGTACGCCCGATCCGGAAATGTGTCCGTGCACATATCCACCCCGTATACGGAATCCAGAAATATACATGGGACAATGTACCTAATTAGCCTCACGAACTACGTCTCGTGTGCACGGTCCAATGCGGAAACATCCACGCATGACCATCGTGTGCCTGGATAAAAATCCTACACAATAACCAATCGGAACGCAGATATGATTCCGGATATGTCACGATACAACATGACAACGAAACTCAAAGGATAACACATCCAATACGGATCATACAACTCACCAAGTGAACGATGACACACGAATAATGAAAGATCGACACGACCAACAATATTCAAAACAACCATCTTGGGATCAAAATCCCTAAGGACCGATTAACACGAGCAACGATCACAACACAACAGTCTGGGAAATCCTCAACCTTCAACGATCACAAAATTACCGAATTCACAAGAATAATAGTGTGCTTCCTTGAGTCGGTCAACACGACAATAATAATTCAACGGATGGGAACTATCCTCGACAGTCCCAATTCAATACTTCGATTACCGTAGAACGGCCAATCGATAACAATTATACAATGGATGGGAATATTTTTGACAACGGATGGGAATTATATTTGATAATCCCAATTCAATATATCGATTACCTTTAGAGCGGACAATCGATAATAATTATACAACGGATGGGAATTATCTTTGATAATCCCAATTCAATATATCGATTACCTTCAGAACGGTTAACCGATAACAATTATACAACGGATGTCTCAGCACCTTTAATCGGTTACCGATAACGAAGATGATAATCGAATACGTCAATGCCTTCAATCGGCCAAAACGACATCAATAGAAAAAAAACACTGATATCAATAACGACGATTCACAAAAAATACCTTGATGGAACATCAATCAATAACAACAATCGATATGTCGATGCCGCGAACCGGCTATCAACAACAATATCTCAAAGGAACATCAATCAACAATAACAATCGATATGTCGATACCGCGAACCGGCTATCGACAAATATATTACCAACAAGTATCGCAATGCCTTAAATCGGCCATTTACGAACAACAATAATATTTGGCATAATTTGTCGAAGGGTATCGTATCAAACAATCCCCTGATATCAACAAAATCATAAAGAGACCAAGTCTCGAAATGATACACACATTCATACACATACATGATAACATTAATCTCATTGACCAGTACAAGTATAAAACTTGCCTCAAACCGAAGGCGAGAAAGTCCTTCCACGATCAACGTCCTACCACGAATCGATCAACGGCGTCCTCCGACAATCACAAGCACTCGAACAACCTTGAATGAAATACAATTCATTCGATAACACGATATCGACCGAAAACAACATAATAGATAACTCCGATACCAACACGAACACATACTATACTCGTATTTATCCGTATACACACATATAATATATATATATATATATATATGTATAATATACATACGGTACACACATTACTAACACACACTCACTTTACATAATATATATATATATATAACACATGGGAAACACACACGAAACACACAATATATATATATATATCTATATATATCTATATATATACTCAGCACACACACTGCACCTAACACAACACACACAACATATATATATATATATATATATATAACTGAAAAAAATACACAAAACCTTACCAGAGCCGATCGGCCAAGTCAGGAAGAAAAACAACTCCCATGCTGGAATTCGGCCGCCGGAAAAATTGACCCGCCGGACTTCGTCCAACTCCAGTCTGTTTCCGTCCATGGCCGGTTTTCACCATCTCCGCCTGCAACTCCTCGCCGGAAGTATGTCAAACCTCCGTTCCGCCATCCGTTCCAAACAGAAACCACCTCCGGTCGCCGGAATCAATGGAGCCGCATCCATGGCCGGAGACCATGAAGAGCGCCGGTGCCTGAGCTCCGTCTCGCAGGAAATCAGAACAGCTAGACCGAATTTGCAGTGCCTTCCGATCTAGAAATTCTGACCGGCCGCCGCCGAGCTCTGGTCGTCGCCGGAGATGTTAGCAAACTCCGGTTGTCAACTCCAGTCCGTCGCCGGAAATGAAGAAGCCGCCTCGTCGAAAAAAAAACGAGAGAGAAGGAGAGAGAGAGAGGATGGCAAGAGAGAGAAGACAGAGAGCTGGAGGAGATGAGAGATGGTATATATATATATATATGTATGTAATCGTGAGGAAGAGAGGGAGGAGAGAGAAGGATGGTGACAAACGTGAGGGTCAAGACCAAAAGTGATAACATACTTTTATATAAATATAAATATATATATATATATATATATATATATAAATAATACCCCAAAGATACTCTGGCCCTACCAGCCGAAGGTTGACTACGAGGAAGGTTCCTACCACCGACCACGCATTACGTACGTAAACCCCAGGGCGTAACGTACGTAATCGCAACAAATTAGCGTACGTAATGCTACACAGGTAGCGTACGCTATGGCTATAAACTTAGCCAAAATTCCAAACTCGCCAAACAACAACCAAACGACGAAACCAAACCGACGACCAGTATAAATATTTCGATCCCGAAATATTTTAATACAATATACATTGTATCGGTCCAAACAACAACACTTGTACAATTCCAAATGAATACGTACAACTCAACAGTAACACAAAAAAAAATTACCCCCAGATATTACACTGAACACGCTTGTCACTATCTAAAGATCGACCCGGCAAGGAAGCCTGTTCACTAGAAACGTAGGAAATTCGGTCCTAAAAAGTAGGCTGCGCTCGACGCAGAAGTAAAAAATATACTCGACAACAAACTGATCGGAGTAGCTACCGACGATCCACAGTGGGTAGCCAATGCGGTGCTCGTCAAAAAGGCAAGCAACTCATGGAGGTTATGAATCGATTTCACCGAGCTCAACGCGGCATGTCCAAAAGACCACTTTTCGATGCCTCATATTGACCACTTGGTCGATAGCACGGCAGGTTGCGAAATGATGTCGTTTATGGACGCCTTTGTCGGGTACCATCAGATCCCAATGGCGGAGAAAGACGTAAAACACACGTCGTTCCACACGGAAAAAGACGTGTACTTTTGGGTCCGAATGCCGTTCGGCCTGAAAAACGTGGGGGCGGCCTACCAACGACTAGTCAACGGGATGTTCGCCGATCAGATCGGCAAGACCATGGAGGTTTACATTGACGACATCGTGGTCAAGAGCCTCAAAAAGGAAGATCACCTCAAAGACCTTGCCGATACGTTCGCCATCCTCGAGAAATTTAACATGAAACTGAACCCCAAGAAATGCAACTTCGGGGTAAGCTCCGGAAAGTTCCTGGGGCACATCGTGAGCCAAAGAGGGATCGAAGCGAACCCCACCAAGATCCAGGCGATCCTCGACATGCAGGAGCCACGGAATGTCAAACAAGTGCAATGTCTCACGGGTTGTCTAGCAGCCCTTAATCGTTTCATTTCTCGGCTCGGAGACAAAAGCAAGCCATTCTTCGCCACCATAAAGAATAAGAAATTTGCATGGACGAAGGAAAGTCAAATGGCATTCGCCAAAATCAAGGAGTATCTGTCTAATCCCCAAATTTTGGCGAAACCAATCCCCGACGAAAAGCTATTCCTCTACCTGGCAGCCTCAGAGGTCGCGCTGAGCGCTGTGTTAGTGCGAGCAGAGGGGCAAGCCCACTTGCCGATCTACTTGGTCAGTCAAGCGCTTCATGACGCGGAAACACGTTACACACCTCTGGAGAAGCTCGCCTATGCACTAGTCATGAATGTTCGCAAGCCGAGGGCCTACTGCTTCGAACACCAAGTGGAGGTTCTGACGACTCTCCCTCTAAGGCAAGTTCTGCACCGACCAGACACCAACGGGCGGCTCCTCAAGTGGTCACTGGAGATCGCCCAATACGGTGTTACGTACGCTCCTCGCACGGCGATCAAAGGCCAAGCTCTGGCGGACTTCGTGGTGGAATTAATGTTCCCGCCCAGTCCGACCCAGGTCGGCCGTCCTGCATGGAAATTGTACGTAGATGGATCGGCGACCAGCTCGCGAGCAGGGGCAGGGATTGTCCTCATCAGCCCCGATGGCCAAAGTTTCACAAATGTTGTGCGTTTTGGGTTCCGTGCGACCAACAATGAAGCCGAGTACGAAGCCTTGGTAGGCGGGCTCGATCTATCACTCGCCATGGACGTTCGTCGCCTCCACATCTTCATGGACTCCCTCTTGGTCGTGAACCAAGTCAAGGGGGAATATGAGGCGCGCGGAGAACAGATGATCAAATACCAAGAATTAGTCACCGAAATATGCACAAAGTTTGAAGAAGTGCTGATCGAACAAGTCCCGAGAAAGCACAACTCCCAGGTCGATGCCCTATCCAAACTCGCATCGTCAGATGGGGCGGAAAAATTCTCTAACATCCAAATCACGAAGTCAGCAAAGTCGGCGATCGACAGGAGCCTGGTCACCACAGTTGCCATCGCCGAAGAGAACTGGATGGCTCCGTTCATTAAATACTTGAAGGACGGAACGGTCCCCGCAGATCGGATCAAAGCTTGCCAACTTCAGCTCCGAGCAACTAGATACACCCTATTGGACGACCGGCTTTACAAGCGAGCTTTCAGCCTTCCTCTCCTCAAGTGCATTACGCTGGAGGAAGGCCGAATCGTTTTAGCCGAAATCCATGACGGGATCTATGGAAATCACGCTGGAGGGCGAGCTCTCATCCACAAGACGACCAGGAAATGCTTTTCCTGGCCTACACTACAAAAAGACGCGATCGCCTACGCCCGATCTTGTCACAAGTGTCAAGTGATGGGCCCGAATATCAAGCTCTCAACTCACTTCTATGTACAGTCCGTGGCCGTTAGCCCAATGGGGCATCGACCTCATCGGTCCTTTGCCGACGGCGCCAGGGGGATGTAAATTTGCCATCATGGGGGTCGATTATTTCACGAAATAGGCTGAAGCCGAGCCACTCAACAAGATTGGCCAAGAACAAGTGATCAAGTTCATTTGGAAGAACATCATATGCCGATTAGGTCTACCACAGGCTATCATCTCCGACAACGGAAAACAGTTCGACGGTTTGGAAGTTATGCAATTCTGCGAGAAATGGGGAATTAAGAAGCTATTCTCAGCCCCTTACCACCCTCAGACGAACGGGCAGGTAGAGGCTGTAAACAAGATTCTCAAACACACGATCAAAGCAAGACTCGAATCCAAACAAGGACGATGGGCGAGCGAGCTCCCGGATGTTTTGTGGTCCTACCGAACGACGACCCGAAATTTAATCGGCGAAACCCCACACTACCAAAAAAAGGACTTTAGCCGACCACACTAAAAAAACGGCCGACGACTTTTATATGTCGTCGGCTAAACATAGGACTTTAGCCGGCGAATAATAAAGTGGTCGGCTAAAAGGGTTTAGCCGACGACTATAGTCCAGGTCGTCGGCTAAACTATAGCATAGTTGTCGGCTAAAGATTAAGACTTTAGGCGACCATTGATTCGTCGGCTAAATAATAAAAAAAAAGTCTTTATCCGACAACCGTAACCAAGCCGTCGGCTAAAGATGAACGGCCGACGACATGTAAAATTGGTCGGCTAAAGTCCCTATTAAAAACAACACAGAGAAACATCGGTAAAGAGGAACGGCCGACGACATGTAAAAATATATAAAAAAAACTTTAGCCGACAACAATATCATAGTCGTCGGCTAAAGATGAACGGCCGACGACATCTAAAAGTGGTCGGCTAAAGTCCCTATTAAAAACAACGCAGAGAAAACATCTTCACACAAGAAGAAGAAGCCGTCGTCCCCCGCTGTGTCTTTCTCCAGCCCCTCGTCCTCCGCCCGTCCTTGTCCAGCCCGTCGTCCGTCGTCCGCCGCCAGTTGCCGTCGTGGACTTGTGCTCGTCGTCGGCCATCAACTCCAGAAGAAGCCCTAATTCTATTTGCTCTTAAGGTTAGCTTCTTCTTCTTCCCATCTTGAAGGATTGGTAGCTAGGGTTTTTCTTGTTGAAACTTTAAGTTAGTGATCTTGATTCATGATTCTAGTTAAATTTCATCACAAGGATTGTAAACAAACTCCTATATTTACCTTTGATTTCTATAGATATTAGTATTTCATGTATTTAATATGTTCTAGAAATTTAAGGTGACAATGATACCTTCTGATTCTTCAGAATATGGGTGTCGGATATAAGTAGGTTTTCTGAAGATGAAAAGAAACTATGAAGACAAACTATGGCTGTCCGTTATGTTCATAAATATTAGTATTTCATGTATTTAATATGTTCTAAACGGTAAAACATGTCAAAAAACTGACTAATAGATTTCATTGGACAAAACGGGACAGTTCTGGTCGTTTCTGGAACTCGTCGTAGTTTTATGAAATGAAGCTAAGACATAAACTTAAATGTAGGAAAAAGCCGCGCGTCCTAAAGTATTCTAGAACTCAAGATATGGCCTTTTCCGCGGGACTGCAAAGTGCTGTCCAACTTTCTGCATTTAATCACAAGTTTAAACTAGAAATTTAACTCATGTTATGATGTAATTAAGGATATAAGGTCACTAGAAATTATTATATATACATTCAAATATAATTTCAAAGATATAAAAACCGATTCATGACCTTTTACGCGTTAGGAATAACATAGACATAAAGTTAGAATAACTATATTTACAAAAACCGAAACGTGATGAAAAGTATAGTTTCGACATATAAGTTTATATTAGAAATCTTAAATATGTTATGAAATGGTTAAAACAACTTGACTTGTTTTCACAATGACTTATATAAATCAGACTCGTAATTAGTTATCGTGTATATTTAATTATGTTATTTGTGTTGTTCATTTTAACACAGGCACACATGAGTAAAGTAACAAAAATGTTGGTATTTGGTAAGAAAAAGAAGACGCCAGATTCGGAAGTTAGTTATGCAGCTTCTAGCCATGCGGGATGTAAGGAACTCGTGCCCCTTTATATAGGTAAGTCTACGAGTCGTGCAAATAAGATACTGGAGGCTAGTGGGATTCATACACCGACAGAACCTTCTCGATTATCTAAACGCTTAGATTTTCCGGACCAAGAGACATTGTCCACACCTACCGCTACCCCGATGACCACTCCGGCACCTCGTATGCCTTCTATACATCGGCCTGACCCTACTCCTTCCACTACAGGACATGTAGATAGTTCGTCAGAGGTACCACACGGTCCGCCCCCGACTCTTTTCATGCCACCCATGGTACCGGCCATTCCTGAGGTCGACGATACGGGTCGGCCACTCACAACCAGTTTGATAAGCCCTAAAGAGGCTTACATATTTGTTCCATGGTCCGAGGAGAAAATATGGCGCAGTGCTAGACGGTCGAAGGGCAAGCTTGTCGAGGATCTTCGATCTGAAGCAGATGACTTGGCACGACTTTCGACATCTGAGAAGAATAATAATAAGAAGAAGAAGAAGACTCGAGGATCATCTAAGTGTTATGTACTTGACAAACATGTTTCGGATAATAGTCGTCACACCATACCAATTAATAAGTATGGAGCCCCGTATTGTCTTCTGATGGCGCAGTTGCATATCGGCGATATATAGGAGTTCTCATTCGAGATAGAGTTCCAATGTTGTGGGCCCAGTGGAAGGACGTGCCGATGTGTGTGAAGGAAAGCCTAAACAACGCTATGTCGGTAAGTATTGATATTAGTGGTTTCCTATCCGTCGCTCATTGGTTTATTGTTATTATTTTGATGAAGTCAGATTATATTGCCATGTTTCCTATCTGTATTGTCTTGGATTTGATGTTGTTTAGAAGTTGTAATGTGTTCTTAGATGCACACTTCTGAATCATTTTCTTGTGTTGTGGCGATGCGCTTGTCTGATTTTTTTGAGTAGTATATCTTGCCGTGGCGACTGAAAAAAATTAAAATAAAAACAGAAATTTGAACAAGGCAACTGGGGATCTGCTTGAGTTTGAATCTACTGTTTTTTTTTTTTAATTCTTGTTTTCTTCTTCTTGAATTTGAGCTTATGGGGATCTGCTTGAGTTTGAATCTACTGTTTTTTTTGCTGTTCTTATATATGTATATATACACACACACACACACACACATTTTTCTTTTTTCAAATTGCTGTTAATTTCCCTCGTCGTGCCGATTCCATGTCTGGTCCTGAAATCTGTGGAATCTGTGTAAGAGCATCACCAAAATGACTAAAGGTATTGCAGGAAGAGAGTGTGAGGCTTTAGTTAATAGCTTCATGAGCCAAATTAGGCAGAGTAAGAATCAGAGGTAAGAAAGAAGTGGTTTACTTTTATTCTTGAAATGGTTTAAGCGCGTATGTTTTCCCTTGGTGAAGTTTTTGGGAGAAGAATGAGAGTCAATGTTAAGTGTTAGTTACTTTCCTTTTTCTTGTTTGGTCGTGTGACTTTTAAATATCATCTGGCAGAAGTAGATATAGTAAGATGGCTTTCGTGTAATGTCAACTCATTTCAACGCGACTTAACTATGTTGTTTTTGGAGTTTTGAATTGCAATTATATAAGTGCAGTGACTTTCAGATTTCCAGATTCTCAATATGTCTTGTTCATATTTTGTTTTCATTTAAGTTCCCTTCATTCTTCATGGCCTTCTAGATCATGAAAATGGAAATTATGAAATCCGAGAATCGGAGAAAGAAGCTAATTATGCATACTTTCTTGTTTTTTGAATGCAACCCAGCATTTGAGGTCTCACATGTAAGATATTATACTACTTGGAGAACAATGTAAGTTTTGAAATGATCTCTCTGTACCTGCTCTTTGGCTACTTGGGAATTTCATCGAGCAATGCCTTGCGGTGAATGCTTTTTAGCTTTTGATTCCAAAGAATTGCTTGAAGTTGTAATATCCGATATATTGTTTGGAATTTATTGTCAAACTATAATTTTATGTGCTAGTAAATTGCATATTGAAACATCCGCTTTCAAAAGGTTCTGTTACCAATGCTTGAAGTCTCGCTTATGCTTAATTTAGCACAAGAACGGACTTGGTCTGGGATGACCGCATCCTGCTTCTAAGCTTTATTTTTGAAATCCTTGTTTTTTTGAGTTTTTAGAGGGATATTTTTATTTTTAGTTCTTTTAATTTTTCCTAGGATTATTTGATTTTTATTTTTTTAACTTAATTGGTTAGTTGGTTCTCCACTCCAGTATCAATGGGTTAATTTTTTTGCTCCCATGACATCTGATAGTAATAAACGACCTCAGAGTTGTTTTTTCATTCAAAAGATGGTACCTGGATTTTCTGAAATTTAAGTGACATAAAATTGTAGCATGCCTTGATCTACTTTGAAGTATCACTTGGCAGGAAGTAGGAAGTTTATCTTCTGCTAAATTACTGGAAAAATGCTTGGATCAGCTTATGGCACAGAAGAAGAAAAACTAAACTAAGCTTAACTTATTTTCAAACTTGTGGGTTATTTGTTCAACGCATGGGGCTAAGAACATGCACTTGGATATGGCGTTGGTAAAATTGTACAGTAATATGAACTTAGATTATGATCAGTTATTTATGGAACTTTATTCAACTCTCAACCATAAAATGTAGGTTTATTCGAATTTTGTTTATGTTCATTGTAGGTGTGGTTTGATATTCCTCCATCCCTACTATATACTTGGTGTGATGAGGAGCAGTCCACCAAGTAAGTAATGTTAATAATAATGTTCTCGAGTTATTTATTGCTATTGGTGTAAGTATTTGATATTTACGATCTTTTGTTGCTTGTATAATTACAAGTCTTGGAAAAATGAGTTGCATTTATTTTGGGAGACTTGGGGTGGAGACCGCGATTCTTTCTCTCATAGAATTCAAATACCGGGAACATGAGTGGAATTGGCTTTGCATCCATTTTAACGACCCCAGCTATAAGGTATGTATTACTAATTGTATTGTTATTTATTAGGTTATTGAAATTAGTTAAAAGTATTATATAACATTTCTTTAACAAAGTCGAAATATATTTAATGCCGAAATAGTTTATAATTGATTTGACATAAATTTTTTGTAGACGACTAGTACAAAAAACAAGACCAATCGTGGTCGTCTGACGGAGCACCATAGTTTGGGGTCATGGTCGTTGGCATGTGTTGCTCACGAGGCTACTACTTCGGACCAAGTGGACAATGCGTTTGCGTATGTGTCTAAAAAAACATATCCACAAAATATTGACGAACATGTAAGTAAAAATAATTAATTCCTAAAAAATTGTTATTTTTTTTCTTAGTGTATAGCATATGTATTTTTTCTAAACTTTATTCATATCCAACGGTTTATTTTTTCTTATAACTTAGGAGAGAGTGAGGACGGGGTCTGAGACTATCTTGGCACAGATTGTGAGGGAGCGCTCGGATATAGCAGACAGATCTTCCCGCACTAATGACATGATCGATCAGTCCGATCCATACGTCAGGTATCAGGTGTGGGGTACCTTGTATACTCCTAAAGGGAGCCGATTTCATACGCGGATGATGGGGTCCGAGGGACATAGATTGTTGAAGGATACACCGGGCTTCCAACGTCGTTGGAGTGATACCAATAGAGCTTTCCTAGAGGAACAGTTGAGGATGGCGAATGAGCTTCGAGTTGAGGCAGAAAGGGAGGCTGCTGAGAAGATGGCTAAGTTCCAGGAAGAGCAACGCCAAATGAAGATCCAGCATCAGCAGGCGATGGCGCGTCAGCAGCACGAGACGCAGATGATGTGGGCATATATGGCCTCACTTAGTCAGACTATGACTCAGTAGGGATTTCAACCACCACCACCACCTCCATTTGTGCCTTCGCAGACTATGCCTCCATTTGTGCCTTCACAAACTCCGCCACCATCATCAGAGCATGCCAGTCCCTTAAATGATGCTAGTGATTCTATTTATCATGATTTTCCGACTCTTTAGCTAGTTATTTTTGTATTTTAATTACTAATTAGTATGTGGAAAACTATGTTAGATAGGATTTGATCTACGTTTGTTGAAGACTATGGTAATATTTATCGTAATTTGAAAACTATGGTAATGTTTGTCTATACTTATTTGAGTATATATGTACTTGTGATTTGGAGTTGTATATTTGTATTGTTTGTGTATATTGGTGTTTGGTTGATGTTAGAAACAGGTTTTTAAAAATAGGTTTTGGGAAAAATAAAATCTGAATTTTTTTTTTTTTAAAAAGACTTTAGCCGACCACTTACGAGTCTGCCGTCGGCTAAAGTATTTTAGCCGACCACTCTTATACCATCGGCTAAATCATGTTTAGCCGACCACTCTTATACCGTCGGCTAAAGCAAGTTTAGCCGACCACTCTGATACCGTCGGCTAAAGTATGTTTAGCCGAACACTTTAATTTTATGTACTTTAGCCGACGATTTTGTTTGTTGTCGGCTAAGGTCCAACTTTAGCCGACCACTTTCTAAAAAGTCATCGTCTAAACCTTAGCCGACGAACATTAGCCGACGACCCTTTAGCCGACCACTTTAGACTTTAGCCGACCACTTTTAGGCTTTAGCCGACGACTTTGTGTGGTCGGCTAAACCCTGATTTTTGGTAGTGCCATTCGCCCTCGCCTTCGGAACAGAAGCAGTGATCCCTTCAGAGATCGCCGTCCTCAGCCACCGAACTGAACAAGAAATGACGACGGACAATGATGTAGCCCGACGGATCGACTTGGATATGCTCGAGGAACGACGACTGACCTCGGAAATAAAGAACACGATCCACAAAAGGAAATCTGAGAAATTCTTCAATTCGAAGGTCAAGGAAAGGCGATTCCAAGTGGGCGACCTAGTCCTCAAAAAGGTCCAGACTCACACGGGAGTATTTGGCCCGAATTGGGAGGGACCCTTCAGGATATCCAAATGGCTGACCAAAGGAGCCTACGAGCTCCAACATCCAGACAGCACTCCAGACCAATATCCCTGGAACGTCGTACATTTGAAGAAATACTATCAACAAAAACTCTGTATTCAGTTACCCAATGTACAAAGAGCTTAATGAGATTTTCCGATCCCCTCTATATGATTCGCCTCAACAGAACAAACAAATAAAAAAGAGAACGACTCGCTCGCCCTCTAAGAGGTCGTCATCTAACCTGATGGACCTATGCTAGCGATCGCCCCCCCCAGCACAACGTATACCATCGAGGATCGTCATCTAACATGGCGATCCGAGGTAGAAAAGTGCAGCCATGGTTCTGGGAGTCGATGGAACCGATAGCCCGTACATGCAAGGTTCCTTTGGGCAGAGATCATCCGCCCTTTCGTTTAAATACGAGGCGGGCGTAGCCGAAGGACCCTCCAAGACAGATCAGCGGACACACTCGCCAATCCTCGGATCCATCATCTAACCTGATGGACCTATGCAGGCGATCGCGTCCTACCCCCATCACAACGTATGCCCTCTTAGGTAGAAAAGTGCTAACAAGCCACGGTAGCGAAGTCGATTTATCCGACGGCGCCCCGTGCAAGGAATCCTCCATGCAGAGACCGTCTGCCCCATCGCTACTTTGCGAGGCAAAACGTAGCCTACGGAGGACCCTCACAATTAAGTGAGTTGCGAAAAGTTAACCATCAGACGGAATGTCGCTCGCGCACAAGACATAGTCGTAGAGGTCGGTTCCATCGAACCCCATGATTGTGCGAAGTCTTTCCAGACCGGGACGTTCGGCCTCCATCGAAGAATGAACAAAATTGAAGATCGCAAGAACCAAACTAAAGATAGCTCACTAAACGAATTATTTTCGTTCCCTTACTTTCACCAAGTAAACAAAAACAAGGGGCAAAACGGAGCCATACATGCGATCAGGAGGACGGAACCACATACGATCGGCTTTGTTCAAACACACATATGACGATCGGTTTTGTTCAGAAATTTACAAACAGACGATCGTACAAGCAAGGAATCAGATGCAATTATGCAAACACTTGTGTAAAGTCATAAGCGAAACATTCAGACAGACGATCGTACAAACAAGGGATCAGAGGCAAATATGTATTTTATTTCATTCAAGTCATTTGTACATACGCCCGAAGGCAAAACACAAGGAAACTGAAAAATTATAAGGGAAAAACAAAATGAAAGCGGTCCGACTCAGGCCGCCCTCACCTGGCCTTCGTCACCAGCAGCTGGATCGGCGTGCGCTTCCTCGCCGGCTTCCGGATGAACAAGTTTGTCCAGCGATGGATACCAGTTCAGGTCGATTCCGAGGTCGGTGAGGTCAAGGATCGGCACGAAGAAGGCCGACTGCAGGGGATGCTCAAGCACGTAGGCTTTGAAGTTATCGATTAGAGGGCCGACCTCGAGCCCTCCCTTCTTGGCAGCGCGGATGGCGTCAGCGTAAGTCATGTAATAGGCAAACTCACCGACATACTCCACGTTGAGGAAGGGATCGGCCTCGGTCGCCTCCAACTTCTCCTTCAGCCCCGCGATGGTTTTATCCGCATCCTGGAGCTCGACAACCTTGGCAGCCAGCTCCCCCTTCGACGACTCCAACTCGCCGTTTAACCAATCCACCACCACCTTCAGCCTGGTCGCCTCCTCCTGCGAGGCCGCATGCATCCGATGGGCCTCCGTCATCTGATCGCGCATCCGATCGATCGCCGCCCGGGCCCGGTCGAGCTCCTGCCTCATCCGGTCGAGGTCCTATTTATCCCGCTTGGCCGTCTCAGCATACTCCTTCTCCATCGTCGCAATCCTATCGACTAACTCAGCGTTCCGATTCCTAGTAGCCTCAAGGTCCGAATGGAGAGGGGCATTAGATGGCCGCCCCTCATAATCCTTTACAGCCTGAGCAGCCATCGTCGCCGCTTGAAGGGTCAGGGCAAGAGTCGCCTGCATTGCGTCTCCAGACCGCCGGCGCGCGATCGCATCCAGGTCGGTCGTCCAAGCCGTCGGTAGGGAGGAGATAGCCTGGGATACATAGTGAGGGACGTCGCTAGGCTCGCGGGGAGACCTGCTCGCCAGGAAGTCCAACACCATCGGCGAGGTGTTCGGGTTGGCAAGGCGGACCCTGCAACAAGAACGAAGGAGTTAATATGCACCCTACACAAGTGACTTAACTCAACAAGATCTACCCAACTTACCTTTCGACCTTCTCGGGGTCGCGACCGAAATAAGGCTTGCCCCGCGGGGTCTGGGCGTCGGCGGTCGCCATGGCCTGTAGGAAGGCCGATGAGGGCGTAGGCCCCTCCGCCATTGAAACAGCAGAAATAGGAGGCGCGGCGACCGGCGACACCACTACGGACGCCTCAGCAGCAACAGTTGGCAAGGGCTCCTCCGGCCTCCGCCTCTTGCGGTTGCGCTGAAGCTGCTCCTCCTCCCGAGCCTCCGGCTCGACGATCGGCACCATGAGAGGTCTCGCCTCGGGGATAGGACGGGTCGTCGTTGTAGGGGCACGACCCGCCTTCTTCCCTTGGCGGAGACGATTCATAAGGCCGGGGTTCGACATAGCAATCTCTCTCGGCGGCTCGGAGTAGCGGGGGAAGTAGATCTCTGTCAAAAAAAATATTCAACCAGGTTAGACATCTCTTTCAATCAAAGGCGATCGTCAAGCAGAAAGGAGATCGTAAATATTTGTACCTGGGACCTTCAAGTGGCGGGGGAAGCGAAATAACCGAGCGCCCAACCAATGAGCTTCGTTGTTGACCACGCGAGCGTCGATGTAATTGTCCGGTAGACCGCGGACTCGCTCCCAGATGATCAAAAAGTCAAATGGAAGGTCGTCGGCCGCTGGAACAAGGGAGCCTATAAGAAGAAAAACAAATTAGATCAGTTCAAGGTGTATCCGAACAAAGGAGAGTTAAAACCCTTACTCATATTCCTCTCCCGAAAGCCGGTGGGGATATCCAATTCATCCTCGGGTTTATCGCTCGCCGCCGACTTCCATGCTCCGCCGACCCAACACCATTTTGTCAGGTCGCCCCGGACCTTGTTCGGCACCCCAAGGACCACCCTGCCCATGCGACCCTGAATGTGGTAGCCGCCAAATGAACCCTTCCGCGCCGTCAGCTTGAAGAGCTAGTTCATTTACAGCGCAGAAGGAAGACGGAACAGTCAGTGACCACCAAAAAGAGTCAAAGTACTGACGATCTGCAACTAGGCATTCGGCGTTAGTTGGAGCGGAACCACATTCCAGGCAGTCAACAGATATGACATGGCGAACGGCAATGGGAACCGCAATCTGGCCCCCATAATCAATTCATTAACGACGACCATACCCTCGGGAGGTTGGTCGGCGCGCTCGTTCTCGGCGGGCACGTACAGTGAGACATCAGAGGGGACATGGAACTCCGCCCTCCAACGACTCAAGTCCTTCTTAGTCGCCGAACTCCTGATCTGACCGAGGGTCCAAGGGGAGCGGTCCGCGACCCTAAATGACGTCCGCTTCACGGGTTCATAGGGGTGATCGACCGAGTATGCGCGAAAATCAAACTGAGGACGTGGTCCGGCCACCCTCTCCATAAGCTCAACAAATTCCAGAAAGGCCCGGCCGAACACACTGTTCTGCTCCCAATACAGTCTCACCGCCTCAACCTCATCTACCGGCGAGACCTTCTGCTCCGCCGACGACGACCTCGCCGCGTCAGCCTCGTTGAGAAGCTCTTCAACCTCCACGGGTGCAATCCCCGCTCGAATGGCCTCGACGGCCGTCTCCACATGAAAATCCGCAGAGGTTTCATCCCTGGCAGTCGAAGTCGCAACGGCGGAAGTGCTACCCGCCTCGTACATGGTGGATCCTCCTCCAGACATGTTCAAAAAGAAAGGGGGGAGAGACGTTTTTGTTCTTACCTAGAGAGAACGTCGATCGGCGCACGAAGCTTCAAGAAATTTCGGCTAAGTCTTCTTCTAAAGGCAAGAACGCATAAAGATCTAAACCCCAGTAGCCCTAGCCCCTTTTATAGGCGAGGGCAGGGACTTCTGGGCAAATAAGGGGAAATTCGAGGGCTGAAGTGCAACCATCGGGTGAGCCGCATTTAATGCAGCCCTCAAAACCCGTGTACGCGTCGTTTCGAGGGCACGCCAGACGACAAGTCTGACAAAAACCGTCGGACTCCCCCAACGGGAGCGCGACGCGTGTCCCAGTGACGTCTCAAAGCCCGCCTCCAAATTCAAAATCAGTTCGTTCGGGAGACGATCGTCCGCTTCATAAAGTAGATGAGTCGCTCGTCTAAAACAATCGATCGCCAGCAGTGCCACCTCGCCCCACGTCTTCAACATTGGAGCGAGCTGGGGGGTAATTGTTGTGCGGCGATTTATACGCCTCAATGGCGATCGGCATGATGGTCGGGAGCCAACCAAAGAAGACAGATGCTGGGAAAGCACCCAGCGATCGACGTCCAAGGCGATCGTCTTTTGGCATCTGGCGATCGTCTCTAAATGTCCGACCGGGGACGACCGTCCCGTGCCACGTGTGAATCCGACACCCATCAAAGTCTGCGAAGACCGAATCTCAGGTGAAGATCCACGTGCAGATCCGCAAAAGTCGCCGCAAGAACAGGCCCTACTCCAGCCCATCAGCAGCTGTCAGTGATAAGGATGGCCTCACCTACCGACAGACCCACCGAAAGGTCCTAGGTGGGATCTCCCAAGACAGCGACGCGAGGCACCTGTCTCCTCCTCATTGGTTCACGCGTCTGGCTGCCAGCAGCAGCTGCGGACATTAAGCAAACAGTCCCACGTGCTAGGACGATCGCCCGCCTTATTTAAATGCAGGAACGGCGATCGCCCGCGGGGGACGGAGACGTCCCAACGACCCTTTCTCCTATAAATAGGAGGCCTCCAGCATTGGCAAGAAGGGGGTTACAACGTGAACACAGTAACAGTGACAACGTTAACACGATCACACACAGCAAACAATACAAAGAATTCCTCATCTTTGGAACAAGAACTCACAGAGCTTCAACTCTGGTCCTTCAGGCAATCTTCAGCACTCGATAGCTAAGATAACTAGGGTCTTTACACTCATTGTAATTGTACTCTAACATTAATATTTGTACTCACAAGTATTCATATTAATAACATCTCGCGAGAGCATTCAAGCCCGGGACTAACAACCCCGGCAAATCTTGTGTTATTTATTTCCCCACGGACGTGCTCTCGCATTTTGTTTGTTACTCGTCCATTCCAGCATATCATCTCCGGATAATATTTTGGATAACAACACACTATTTTAGTGTCAGTAAAGGGGATATTTGTACTAGTGTATAAAGCAAAAGTTAAGTCGTCTTGACTGCTATGAGATTTGTTCACAGTACCAAAATGCTTCTTTAGGATTTGAGAGATGATGTCTGGGAAGAACTTGACAACATTTTGTTCGAAGAATGATATTTACATACCCGACTTTACCAGTACATATAAGAAGGTTGCCACTCGATCCCATAACCATGAGTATCCTACAGTTGATCACCATTATCACTTTGATATTTTTAGTCCAGCTATAGACTTTTAATGGTGGAGTTAGATACGAGATTTAATGATCGAGTAGTTGAAATTCTCTCTCTCTCAGTTCAGCGTTGGATCCGAGGAATTCATTTGAATCATTTAACATAAATGATATTTGCAAGATTGCATAAAAGTTCTGTCCTCAAGATTTTACATTATAAGATATTTCTTATTTGAAATTTGAGTTGGAACATTATAAGAATGCTGTGGTTTCAGAACCTCAATTTCAAAGTAGCTACTATACCTGATGTGTCACAAATTGATTGCCAGTGGAAGGTTGGAGAATTATGTTGTATTCGCTAGATTGATTCATCTTGTCTTGACTCTTCGGTTTGCACATCCACTATCGAGCGAGCATTTTCAGTAATGAAGCATGTGGAGACAGAAATTCTAACAAAATGAATGATGATTTTCTTGTTGATTGTATGATATTGTATATCGAATGACAATATACATGCAATCTAGATGTAGAATCTATTATCGATGGGTTTTATGGCTCAGGAAAACGACGGGGCTCGTCTTAGTATGTACTTTTGTATTTTTGATATTTTTGTTATGAGAGACTGCACTTTATATATTTTTATATATGCACTTAAAATTTATTGAACTCATCCTCCTCCAACCAATTTTATTTCTAGATTTATTGAACTCAACCCTCCCCTCTCACCACAATTTTATTTCTGGCTTCGTCCCTCATTGTACGAGTAAGATTAATATTTTAATGATATAGCGCATTATAAATTGAAAAATCAAGTTTATAGAAACTTATTGATCTCTTACTAATTCGGCTCTAATATTACTCATTCAAAAACCTTAAATGGTTAGAGGTAAGTAATTTTAATACTGGTCCCAATGGGGATGGCCTAGTGGTATAGCGGTCAGGGGCGGATCTGCCGCATGTGTCCACGGGGCTGGAGCCCAGTGCAAGCCCAAGACAAACCCTTATATATAAGTATATATTTAGGCCCAAATAAAAATTAGCCCAATCCTAAAAAAACTAAAAAATAAAAGAAGCCCAGCTCATATTTTAATTGCATTGCAGGAAAAAAAAATGAAAGTGGCCTGTTATTGTTACCACTTACCCAGTAGAATAGAACAAAAAAAACACCAGTGAATCGCAAAAAACGGAAAAGAAAGACGCCGACACAGTTCTTTCACATTTTCTCCTTGTCTTCTCCGGCTCCGATCACCATCGCTCGTGGCATCACGGCAGCACCGACGCACCGCCCTCTACATTTTAGAAATTTGAGTCTTGCAGCATTACTGATTATCCTTCAAAATTCACCCCTCATCTCAAGATACTCAATTTAGGGTTTGTGTGCATCCCTAAATTAATTTTATTGCATTTACTTTTTGAATTAGCTTTTGAATTGAATTATTGGATATGTGTGAAATATATGAGTCTGACATCTTTTTTTTTACAGTTTCAAATTTTTTGTTTCTATTTATTAATATAAGTCTCATTATGTTGTTTTTATAGTTTTTTTAATACAAGTCTCATTATGCTTATTGAATTTCAGAAATACAAATGGAGCATCAACAAGTTGCTAAGAAAGGAAAAATACTTATATCATCTTTCTTTAAGAAACGAGATCGTCAAGATAATGAAGGTAGCTCTGAACCTACTTCTACGGACATAGGAAGCAATTGTGTGGATATTGAACGTGATCCGGGAAAAAGAAAGTAATTGTGTGAATATTCTGTTAATGCACGAGATGATATAAGACGTGCATATTTAAAACTTGGGCCTTATCAAGCTAAATTGGAAGTGTATCCTGTTACAAAGTTTGGGGCTCAAAGAAGTCGATGCTTTTTGCTTGAAGAATGATATTGATGTCCCCAATTTGGATTCTCCATATAAGGTTGGTCGTTCTCGTGCGCAAACTACAATTTAACATCATTATCATTTTGATGTTTTCAATTCAGCAATAGATTGCATTTTGATGGAGTTGAATACAAGATTCAATGATGTGCCTGTTGAATAACTTTCTCTCAGTTGGCATTAGATCCTAAAAATTCTTTCAAATCATTCAATAGTGATGATATTTGGAAGCTTGCGAGAAAACTTTATCCTGCAGATTTCACTGATCAAGACATTGTTTCCTTAGAATCTGAGTTGAGACATTACAAGCAGGATGTGATGGTGATGCAAGAGTTTCAAATTTCTACACTTGTTGAGTTGAGTCAACAACTTAGTAAGAGTGGAAGATCGATGGTCTATGTTATGTTAACTAGACTAATTCATTTGGTTTTGACTTTGTCTGTTTCTACTGCTACGACCGAACGAGCATTTTCGGCAATGAAGCATGTGAAGACAGTACTTCGTAACAAGATGGGCGATGATCTACTTGAAGATTCGCTTATGCTTTATATTGAGAGAGATTTTGTAAAAAATATAAACATAGACTCGGTTATTGATGAATTTTATGTATCGAAGTCTCGTAGGGCACAACTTAAGTGAAATTCAAAATATTTTGGGTATGTATAAAATGTTTAACTATATTTATTTTTCAGCCCATCCCGACACTGAATCCTGGATCCGCCCCTGATAGCGGTGTTGCTCGAAGACCAAATGTCACAAGTTCAAACCACACCAAAATCACTAGATCGGGTGTGTGAGTACATAAAAAAAATTAATACTGCTCATTATGTTTACTACTTTTCCTTGCCTTATATTATGTCAAAAAAAAAAAAAAAAAAAAAAAAAAAAAAAAGAGGAAGTTATGACAAAGGTTGGCACTTGCGGAGTGATTTTGAATATAAGCTTTTCTTTTGGTATTTTGTGAAACAAACATCACCAGGACAACATGTGGCCACTGTTCTTTATTCAACAACAAGTAACTGTATATATAATTTTAACCATCATGAAAAATGCTGTATCAAGCTTATTCTTAGGACTTCCCACTCTCCCATGAATCATGATCAAGCCCTGTAAAATTACAAACATTTATCAGTATACACTTTAGGGTTCCTGGCACGGTCAAGGACGGCATGCCACTTCGAAGTTTATAAAATTATTATTATTTCTATATATATATTTTGTTATTAAATGTTATCAAATTTATTATTTTACCTCATGTGTTTTAGCATATCACAGGATAATGTAAGTAATTATACTGAAATATTGTATCAAACAATAAAAAATTGTGACAAAAAAAAAAATTCGTGGTGAACTTTATAAATTTTTTTTGCAACGAGGTCACCAACATAAAAAATATAATGAATTATATTATATATATATATATACGGTTAAATGGCATTTCATTTTTTCTTTAACATGTCAGTATATATTCCAATAAATACACGTTGCCGGATATCCTCAAGGGCAGTTTTTGTAATTATCCCTAATCATATACTTTCTCCGTTTTATTATTGCAATGTTCGAAATTTTGTGTGCACTCTCTTTTGATCATCTTCTATAATTTATACATAAGAAAAAATATCGTCATGGTGATCTCGGTAGATTCATCTCGATATATACTTTTAAAATATTAGTTTTTATAATTTTTACTAATAAATAATTAAATATATCAATAGTCAAAATTATATTGGTAACAATGAAAATACAAATGTCACGATTATAAAAAAGAACAAAGAGTATAGTATACATAATTAATTTAAATTATTGGGTTCGTGTATTAATTGAAAGATTTTATAGGATGGATTTGCTTACCGGTTGTAATCAATCAGGATTCTTCCAGCATCAGGGTCAGCAATCGTGGAGAAAGCTTCCTGAGAGAGATCAAACTGATTGGCTTGGCATCCGGGGCAAAGATCGACGATCCTCACTGTGATTTCACCATTTCGGCAGGGCTCAAGCACGCCGTCGTTGGTGCGTCCAGTGCACCGGATCCTGTAACTTCTTCCACAGGCCGCGCCGTTGTTGTATATACTTGGACTGGCCGCTGCTATCATTGTGCCCTGTTGTTCAGACCCATAGCATGCAGACGCTGCAATAATCAATGGGAAGCATAAGTGTATAAGGCACGCACCATATATATCATTTTCAACAAATTTATCCGCTAAAGCGAAAAATAGCATGCCATTTGCGTGTGCGCGAGCGAGTGTGTGTGTGGATCTTCTATGGGAAAACTAAATTAAAATTGCTGAGTTGGTATATATCTGCTCGATGAAGATATAAATCAATTATGGTTACTATCATGATTACAATCAGTGAATAACATAATCACATTAAGAATTCAACGTAATCATAAGCTGGTGCATCACATAATCACAGTTAAAAAATGATGCATGGTGTATCACAATTACTGTATCATATAATCACATTGAAAATACAACATAATCAATACAACATATATCATGCAGGGTACATCATGTTACACAGTATAATGCTAATATACCACTTTGGGTCCATAATTTCGAACAATATTATTAGAAAATTGATAAAAAAAGGCCCCAAAGTATTGATGTTGAATTTTTTTGCCCCAAATGTGTAAAAGAAAAAATTCTTGTGGGACAAAGTGCGAAGCAAAAAAACTCTTCAAATTGCGACAGGTTGAAGATGCACGTAGAGATGTTTCAGATTTTTTTGCCTCATGCAATGTTTGTGTTAGTCATAGGTAGGCGGATATTCCCTATGTCCACAATAAATTTAATTGTTTTGATTTTAACTGGTCGTCCCAGATACACATTTGACCATTAATAATTTTAATTATATATGAATAAAAATTATAAAAAACAATATTTAGAAAATATGCATTAAGACAAATCAAACAAGTATTTAATTGACTATATTTTTTTATATATTGATTGCAATATATGATCAAAGTTCATAAATTTTGACCAATAAAAGTCAAAACAGGCATATTTATTGTGAACGAAGGGAGTATAATATTGAGAGTAAACAATTTATTTAATAAAACTGAAACATGGTCTAATGAATCACTATACATATATGTATATAGTATGTTTTATTGGGTAAATATTGAAACTCATTTGTTCCTTACTATCTAGCATAGACAACTCTACGTCCAAATCACTCATCGAGTTATATTTTGATTAGCACTCCACCATTATTTTTTTTATTTTTTTTGAACGGCATAAATATATTAGAAAAGCTTCTAGCAAGGCGCTAGAGCCAGAGTACAAAACAAATCTAGAAAAAACAAAGCTATACTTATATAGAAGAGATAGCATCTAACGGGTCTTTTAACCACGCTACCCAATTTACATTAACCTTCTTGCATCTATAATTCACCCATAACCATGATAGAGAAACAATATTGTCGAAAATCAACCCTTTTATTGGCTTATTCACAGAAAAGATAGTAGCATTCCTATAATTCCAAATATGCCACCATAAAGAGAAGAACAAGGTCTCTAACGTCGACTTATGCAAGCTGTTAAACCGCAAGCCGTTGAACCAAACCTCCCACTCTAAAGGATCTAGAAAAGAAGGAATGTGTATATTAACCCACCGGCCGACTAAACGGTAAATATCAGAAGCCATAGAACAACCGAAAAAAAGATGATCACGGGATTCCCCCTCAGTCCCACAAAGCGTACATAGCACTCCACCATTATTGTTTTATAACTAGATTAGATATGGGTTGTATCAATCCATTTGATCTGAATGTATGTCTGTTCAAATTTGTTTGAAATTTTATCGAGCTTCAAACACTATGTTTAAATTTAATGTGATTAATAGTTGAGTCGAGCCTTGATCCAGCCGAACATGAATCGAGCTCGAGTAGTTCGATCTTTTATATATGTGTTTTATAATTTTTATTCAAATCGAGCAGAGCTCGACGCAAGTTTTATATCTCGTCAAACAAAAAATTGGTTTCAAGCTTGGTTCGTTATATTAACGAATCGAGCTCGAATGAACTTTTTACAAACCACACTTGAAATCGAGTATCGAGTAGTTTAATTTGATATTCAGCCATCACTATAGATAGTTTCCTTTTAATATATGTATTTTCAATATTTTTTCATGGAGTATATAGATATGGACCAATAGATATATTTTAAAGCCAATTAATATTTAATACGATATTTATGGGCAAATCTGTAACTCTCATGTGTTTTATGTGTTGATTCCCTTCAATTTCTTATTCTTTTCTTCGGATATGATCAAAATGAAACTATTAATAGTATAACAAGAAAATTAGTAAGATGGAACTTCAAGTATTCTAGTTTGATCTTGAATATTGAAAATATTAACTATTAATTAAACACTAGCATTTACTCTAAAAGTAAACAGATTATATGTACTAATTAATAAAAGTTATTAATAATTAATATAATTCAACATAATTATATTACACTAAAGTGGTGTGACACCAAACATACTCTGGTTATAAATTAGAACTTTAGGGTATGAATAATGAGTGCATTCAGCTTTCCTTCATAGTATGGGTTGAAATATTTCTTTTTAAGTGTCTGCATCCAAACATAGATGTAGAACACTTGTACAATTTCTCCACCAAAATAACTCCATCACCAGAATCCATTCACAAACACTACAAATTTTGATTTTCATTAGCGGCAAGTCACTCCCTAAAAAAGCAAAAGGGTCTATCAAACGCTTCTACTAGTGAACATTCTTACAATCGGGTTAATAGCGGATTACCTATCTGTATTCTACAAAACGAGCTATTTACCCACCGTATAAATTAAATAGATCGATTATTTTTGTGTTTTAAAAAATAGGCTGATTACATTCCTATGAAAATTTAATAGACACACTACCTCAGTGTGTTTCTCAAAAAGTTACATATCAGCCCTCTGTGTTTATCTGAACGTTGCAAATTACCCCCTTATGCACAATATAATTGAGGGGGAAGAATACACTTTATTACGAGTACAAAGGTAATGTACCTATTTAATTTATGCATATAGATAATCGGCCCGTTTTTAGAAACACAAAGAGATAACCGATCCACTTAATTTACACAAAGAGGACAAATGACCCATTTTGACAACCAATTGGATAATACGCCAAAAATCCTTTACAATCTTAATAAAATTAATTTATTTTAAGAGACGAAGAATATACTTACGAACATAAGTAGTGTAGAACGTGGCTTGTCCAGGAATGGCGCTGGACATGGAAATTAGAGTACTTGCAGTGAGTGCAAGTATTATAACTCGTTCAACGGCCATTTTAAAGTATTGAAGTTGGCTTCTTTTTGTGATTTGTGGATAATTGTGTTATAATAATAATTACATTCCGCTACAAGGAAGGGCAGCCCTATTTATAGGCTTAGGTTTTCCAACTAAAGCTAACAATCTTCACACGCTGTGTTATACAGTCTTAAGAGCGACTTTTCAATGGAAAAATTAGGCTTAGTTGTGTGGCCAATAAATATCTTGTAGAAGGAAAGATGTTACTATCGCGTGTGATCGAACTTTCAACTTCAATACTTTTCCATGATAATATCTACTAATATTCGACATATTTCTTTTTTCGATATTTCGTGTATTTCGGAGGGTTCGGGGAATTACTTCTCTACATTCTACAGAGCTATTTAACCACCGTGTAAACTAAACAGTTATATCATTTTTCATACTTTAGAAAATAAGTTGATTAACCTAATGTATAAATTAAATAGCGTGAAGTTGCATCTTGCCCTCTTTATCATCTTGTGTGTAAGGAGGTGATTTGGACCGTTTCGACAAAATACAGAGTTAATCTGTATTTTTTTGAGAAAAATAGAGGGTTTATGTGCCTAATTAATTTACACATATGGACAATAAACATAATTTTAATTATATATATATATATAGTGAAATAATATGATTGTTTGATTTACACATAAGATAAACGATTCATTTTGTATTATCATTCTACAACATTACATATAAAGCTTGTTAAAAAAAATGAAGCTTGTAGAAAGGATTAATTGCAATTTATCTATGTGTAGTATCTTTCAGTACTCCATTTACATGTGGGCTGAATTCTCATTTCTACCATTTGAAGAGGAGGCTCATCAATTCAAGGATACTATAATTTTAGTATGGGTGGAGTTGTTGCTTTCAGCAAAAATTGAACACAACCTCAGCATTAGCCAAAAGTTCTGATACCGTATGTTAAAATTGGGGTTCTATTTCAAAACCAATTGATAATAAAAAGGGTATCTCAAGATTTTTATGTTTAAGACAAAACTTGTATTAACCCAATTGGTGAATTCTGTAATTCAGATGGTGTGGAGCTACTAAATGATCGTGGGTCGTTAGGTTCAGAGATATACAGGCATTCTCCGATACCATGTTAAGTTTTATCTCACCCGAAAGCTTTAGTCGCTACTTGCTAGGGATGGTTTTTTTTTTTTGTTCGGTAAAGATGAACATCATTAAAGCGTCATTGTAGGGGCGGCCTTCAACGACGTTTGATAAACGTCATAATATAGTTTATGATGACACTCTATTTTCGTCATAAAAGTGTCATTGTAAGCTCGGCCTTCAACGACGTTTGTTAAACGTCATAATATAGTTTATGATGACAAACTTCTTTCCCTACAATGACACATCATTCCATGACAGTTTTTGTGTGTCATCCGAAACATCATTAAAGCCTGTGTCATTGTAGGGGCGGCCTTCAACGATGTTTGGTAAACGTCATAATATAGTTTATGATGACACTCTATTTTCGTCATAAAAGTGTCATTGTAAGGTCGGCCTTCAACGACGTTTGTTAAACGTCATAATATAGTTTATGATGACAAACTTTTTTCGTCATAGAAGTGTCATTGTAGGAGAGGACTTCAACGACGTTTGTTAAACGTCATAATATAGTTTATGATGACAAACTTTTTTCGTCATAGAAGTATCATTGTAGGGACGGACTTCAACGACGTTTGTTAAACGTCATAATATAGTTTATGATGACACTTTTTTCGTCATAAAAGTTATCTATTGACATTTTGCAATTGTTATTAAACATTTTCAACGACGTTTCTAAATTGTTATTAAAGATTTTCAACAACATTTTTACCCTATCATTGTAACTCTCAATATGTCATTATATTTGTTTATATGATAGTTACTTTCCATCATTGAAATATTTTAATGACGGTTTTTACATGTCATTAAAAATACACTTTGTATAAAAAAAATATTATAATTTACAGGGGTCAAAATAGCATTAATATTTCTAGTTACAGATCCAAATGTATCCAAGCATTGATATTTGCATCAACATTGTGATGCCACCTGTACACGAACATCCTAATCAAATTGTCATGGACTATAGTGTGCCAACATCAAAATAATGCACAAGCTCAACGAAAATTAGGCTATATGCATATAGCAAAAAACTAGAAAAGAACATAACTACAAATTACTCAAGTGTGTGGAATAATATATTTAATTGGCCATGCAATCGTACTCCCAACTGCATCTTCCATGACTGAAAACTCTGGCTGGATTCGGTAGAATTCTGCTCTAGGATTGACAGCTTCCTCGACCTCAACTCTATAACAATCTGGTCCCAACACATAGCCATGCACTTTGCTTGAAGGGAAATTGCAGATACTCTCTTTTTGCCACCACTTCATTTGTATCCATCCAGCTAAGTATGTTGCATGATTGATTAAGAAGACCAAGGTTGCTTTCTTGTACAGACTACACAATCCAAACTAACTTCAAAACCAGCAAGATTTTACGATATACAACAAGTTGCTCTCACAATCAACAAACTGAACATTCTAAATCACAACACAGCGAAATGTTTAATTCTTAACTTAAAACATAAGTATCAAGACTTGAAAATATGCAGACAGCAAACTTGACAAATAATGCATAAAATGTTTAATTCTTAACTTAAAACATATGCATGAAAATGCTTTGAGCATAGCTACGCTTTCCAGTAGTTATGTACATTAATCAATTTGATAACATAAATTTCAACGACGAATGATAACTTGGCAGTTAAATCATGCATTACACGAGCTCAGAACCAATGTAAACCATCTTAATTTTCCATCTATTATGCAGAAGAAACTGAGAACAAAGGAAAATGTCCTTTTTTTTAGAATAACAAAGAGGTGAGCTGATGAAAAAATTTGAACATTTTCTAACATAATCTTAAGAATTCCTAACATTACATTAGCAATTACACTTTTCTGACTGTAAAATCATGACATTTTAAAATGGAAAATATTACAACTCATACACAAAAAAAGAGACCTCAAATGTAGAAAATTAAACTTACTTTAGAATTTCCAGTCATAGGGCCTGTTGTACTCCTTTCGCCATTGACATGACCATCCTACTTACAAAATATAGGCAAGTCATTAGGCGATTAACAATATAACAAACTACTATATGATTTTAAAGCTAATTGTAAACTAACTTGCCTCTGCATTATCATGACTGCTTCTATGCTTACTTCCAGCATCACTAGGACTTCCTATTTGCCTATTTCCAGTCTTTCAAAATATGAAAATGATAACTATTTCAGCGAGAAACAAATATAGAATATATATATATATATATATATATATGAAGACAGTGAATAGCTACCATTTGTAGAAACATTTCTTCAAGCCTCTTTGTCCTTTCACAAGTTGCATCAAATTTGTCCTGAAATGCTTGTAAGGTAGTAGCATTTTGTAGTATTCCATCTACCCTTGAAGGTGTGATGCAGGCTCCCATACCTCGAACACAACCATTTTTCTCCTTACCAAGTACTTGACTCAGCACATCGTGCTTTATAGGGATAGGCCCTTCAGAAGGAGGTTGCTCAGCAAGTTTCGCTTTTAACTCAGCCTAAGCACAATAGAAAATCAAAATCATGCATATCAGAATAGAAATTAAACTTTGTACCTAAACTTGAAGAAACAAACATGTTGGGGAGAGTACTTACACATATGTCTTGAACATACTTTATTTTAGACTTCTCATGGCCTTTAAGAAATGACTGTGTTCTACAGAGCGTTTCTCCTGTTTTTTTTCTTTAAACAATAGAAAAACACAGGACATTTAACATATTGAGGTTTTATAGATTAAATATAAGTACTTTAGTATTGTAGGATGAATTATTTTTACTTACATGATCATATTCCTCCATTGCATATCCTTTTCTACTTAAAGTGTGCGGAAGAAGTTGTTTAGCCCTTATTTCCTGCATTTTTTCCCTCATGTACTGGCTTCAAGACCTCATTGTATAATCTCATTGTCGTTGAATATTGAACCATATTTCCCTTGGCAACTCATGATTCCACCCGAACAAACCATTTCCATTTGTGTATTGTGCTTTATTTTGATTTCGACTTGTGACATTAATCGGACCGCGTCAGTACCTAGAGTTATCGTGATGTTAGTAGTCATTCCACACTCGTCAGAATGCTCAGAGTTTGGCCATTCAGTCTTATGAAGTTGCTTGTTATGTTATTACCTTGTTTTCGTTGATTTAAATTCTGGGGATAAACTTCTTTTATTGGAAGTGGGTCGTAGTAACGAACTTTTGACTTCCGTATTTTTCAATTCTAATCGACTCGCTTGTGTTTGTTGATATTTTCTGAACTCGTTTCAACACCCTTCTTTCCGTTACAAGTTTCAAAGACGAAACTTCTCTTTAGAGGGTAAGGGTGTAATATCCGTGTACTTTATTATTAATGTATTTTATTTTTGGTTGTATTCCTTTGGGGTTAGTCTGAAAAATTTCCGTATTATATTGTTTAGTATCTGGAATCATGTGTATATTGGAGTTGAAACTGTATGTTAGCTGTTATTAACTATTGAGTCTTGTACTATTCGCACTTGTTCATATCGTGTTGCTGGAAGAGGTGAATTAGCGCACGTCAAATTTAGAGCTAGCGCGCGCTAATGCTACGCGAGTAGCACACGTTATCGACCATGGTAGTGCACGCTAATATGACTGATCAGTAGATGCAAAAAGTTTCTAGATTCTGGGGACGAATAGGTAGCGCTCTCACGGAAGCGCACGCTAATGCAGCCACTGCAGAAGGCTCTGCACTGCCTTTCAAAGGCGGTGGACCGCCTTTCAGCCTGATAGCGCATGGTACACTTGCCCGTAATGCGCGCTAATCACGTCCAATATAATAGGACAGCATGGTTCACTTTACGTCATTTCCTTCTCCCATCCTTTTTCCTTGCGGCGACTAGGGCGACTTCAGGATCGGGAAAGTGTGGATTTTGGCCGAATTTCACTACCCAACAACGTTTTAGAGTTCCTAGAACAAAGTTAACATCATCTTAACAGCTTTTACCGTCTGGATCGAGGTAAGATTGTTTAAAACCCTAGTTTTTCATTCTTTTAGGGTTTTGTGGGATTTCATTCTTTAAATCCGTTTTTAGCCTTGATTTGTGCTGGACTATGATGTTGTAATCCTAAACCCTTGTTTTTCCTCAAAGTCTACGAATTAAGTTCTGAGTTTTCTTCGATAGTTGAGTATGATCTATGTTGACCCCATAGTGTCCGATTGATTGTCCCTAAGGGTAGAACTTAGTGTGATTCCTTCCGTTTTTGTAGTATTGTGTTTAATACAGTATCGTTTTATGTTAGGAATGAATCATTGAAGAAAGTTTGGACTGCAGGTCCTCCCATTCACTGTTCCCTGTATCGTTGTAATTGAGGCAAGTACTTTGATTACGTTTGATATACTTCGTGTGAATATGTGGAAAATGTGATTTCTGTGAAAAGTGGTAATTTCAGAAAATGTGATTTCAGAAAGTGGTAATTTATGTGGTTTGTGACATATGGTCATTGAGTGTGTGTGAGCCAAGTAAAACCAGCGAGGGTCCCTGGGATTCGTTAGACTGCGATTTATAGGGATCACTTGGTTGAGCTATACAACCAGAGAGGGGCTGACGAGGACTCCTGGGGTGTGTATCTCGCGTGAGGTACAGGGCCAGTATAGCTCGGGAGGTTGTTTCATGTTGGTTGTTGTGATATATTCCGGAATATAAGTGATGATGCTATGGTTTGGATATTTTATTCACTTGTAGTACATATTCATGAATCATTGTACTTTCATCGGCTGTTTGCTGATCCTTTCGGCGGTGAATATACTTGTTGTGTATTCAGGTACAGGTCTTAGTGGCGAGCCGGCGCAAGAAGGGCATGAGGATGACGAGCAACCCTGATATCATGTACTGATTTGAGTCTGTAGTCATCCTGTTGTGAACGGAGTTGTGTTTTGCCTTGTTCTCGTGCGAGTACTGTCGGGTAATATGGTTTGTTTGTGGTTCAGTCATTTTGGTGGTGTTATTATGCTACTTGTGGTCTTACGGGACAATGTATTGTTGAGTATTGTCATGTATATGGTTAAAAGTTGAATATCGTTAATGTATATGAATGTCTCGGTTTTTGAATTGTCAATGTGGATTTATGTCGGTCTAATCTTGGTAGGTCCTCTAAAAAGGATCTACGGCGCTGTGATATCTCTGCACATCATAGGGGTGTTACAGTTTTCTGGAAGGTACAACAAAATTCAGATTATGTTTTGCCAGTTAATATTTTCTGTTTACAAATTAATTAAAAATGATGCTCATCAATTCTCGTATACTATAATTGTTTTAGCTGTAAAACTGAACTTTCGGTATCTACAAAATATCAATGCAATAAGGAACTTGCTAGAATCGAAGCAACGAAATTGCAACGAAATAGCTACCAAAAATAAATTTGTAGTAAATTATGTTGGTATGTTGTTGTTATTGATACAAGAAAAATATGTGGAAAACAAATGTTGGTATTTCGTAAGCAATTTGTCACTACTAGCTACGATAAAAACTTTCGTTGGAATGTCATTGTCAAAGTTGCCCTGTTTTGTAACAAAAAATTAAGTCTGTGGGTAATTTGTTGTTAAGTTGTCGCTAATGTCATAAACTATATCTGTGTAAAAAAATTGTTAGTATTTAGTAGGTAATCTGTCGCTACTAGCAACGACTTGAAATTTTGTTGCAATTTCATCGTCACAGATGCCCTATTTTTTTGTAGTGGGTGCAAACGTTTGTTTCCAATCTTGGAGTATGTTTTATACCTTATTGTTGCTACCCAAAATATTATCCGGAGATAGATATTGCTGGAATGGATGGGCAACAAACAAAGTGCGAGAGCACGTCCGAGGGAAAGTGAATAACACAAGATTTGCCGGGTTTGTTAGGCCCGGACTTGAATGCTCTCGCGAGATGTTATTAATACGAATACGTTGGAGTACAAATATTAATGTAAGAATGCAATTACAATGAGTGTAAAAGATCCTAGTTATCTAGCTCTTGAGTGCTTGCCGGAAGAACTAGAGTTGCTCTGAGTTCTTGCTCTCGTTTCTGTCGACCGTCTTAGGATTAAGAGGTTTCGAGAGTGAGAGAGAGAGAGAGAGATGTCCTAAGTGTATAGCGTTGCCAAGAAAGTGAAGCCAACTATGAAGTAGCGAGAAAGCAACCCTTTTCCAAGTGTTGGATACCTTCTATTTATAGGAGGAGCTGTGATGTCCTTTACTGGCGGGCAATCGCCTTTCCTGTATTATAATAAGGGGGCGATCGTCTTTTAGCACATAGGCTGGTTGCCTTAAAGTCCATGGCTGCTGTTGGCAGCCAGCTGTGCAAGCCAATGAGGAGCATGCACGCGTCCTGAGTCACTATCCCGGGAGGTCCCACCTTGTACCTTTCGGCGGGTCTGTCGGTAGGTGAGAAGATGGTGACAGGCTGTGGTCAACGATCCATGTTCTGCGGCGCCTTTTCCGGATCTGCATGTGGGTCTCTATCCTGAGCTTCGGTCTTCTCCGACCAGACGGATGTTGGCTTCGCATAGCATGAGGCGGTCGTCCTTGGCCGGGCATCAGAGTCGATCGCCAAGTGCCAAGAGACGATCGCCTTGGATGTCGATCGCTCGGCACTTGGACTTGATCTGGGATCTCCGTTCTGTAGGCGAGTCTGCCTTGGTCTATTTGACTCTGGTTCGGTCGCTCGGTCTCTGTGCCGATCGCCTGTTGAGATGTATAAATCTCGACACAACAATTGCCCCCCAGCTTGCTCCGATGTCGAAGACATGGGGTGAGGTGGTTCCACTGGCGATCGTTTAGGATAAAGACGGGCGATCCATTGAGCGGTCTTCTGGTCTCGGACTTGGACGATCTGATCGATTGGCGAGCTATCTTCGGTCTTGTTACTGTGATCTTTTAATTTTGCAGATCCCTCGTGGAAAGCTGATTGTTTCGACTTAGAGGAACCGTGCACAGTCGCGGAGTTCGATGGACCGACTTCCATGACCGTGTCTTGTGCGCGAACGACATTCCACCTGTAGGTTTGTCTCGTGACTCATTTTATTGTGAGGGTCCTCCTCTAGGCTGCGCCCGCCTCATATTTAAACGAAGGGCGTGCGGTCTCGGTCTGGAGGAGTCCTTGCACGGGGCATCGTCGGATTAATCGACTCCACGTCCGCGGCTTGTTAGCACTTTTCTAACTCGGATCGTCATGTTAGATGGCAATCCTCGACGGTATACGTTGTGACGGAGGTAGGGATGCGTCGCTTTTCCGGGAAGGATCCACCACGTTAAGTGATGGACCTTTGAGGGTGGGCGAACGTGTCCACAGATCTGTTTGGAGGGTCCTTCGGCTACGCCCGCCTCGTATTTAAATGAAGGGCGAGCGATCGTAGCCCAAAAGAACCTTGCATGGCCGAAGCAGTCGGTTCCATCGACTACCAGGACCATGGCTGCACTCTTCTACCTCGGATCGTCAAGTTAGATGGCGATCCTCGATGGTATACGTTGTGATGAGGGAGGCGATCTCGTGCCTAGGTCCATCATGTAGATGATGAACTTTAGATGGCGAGCGAGTCCTCCATTTTAGGAGATGTTGCTTGATTCTGGAGATCGGGCTAGAAGACTGATGATCGTCGTTCGGTCGCCGATCACGTTGCTCATAGGTGAAAAAGTAATCTCTGCCTAGCCAAAAAGTCCGCGGCCTTGGCGCGGAAGATTGCGTAGGTCGGAGGGATGTCCTTCGTAAGGTGCCTGAACATGGGCGAAAGACCACCGAATCCCCCTAGGACCGAGTAGAGGGCAATCTCGTCGCTTACGGGCTTGCCGTTGAGAATTATCTCATCCACCCGATCAATGTAGTCTGCATCGGACTCGTCTTCCTCCTGCCTGATTTTCATCATGCGGTGGGGACCTTCGGGTCGAGCGACCTTGGCGGCGAAGTACGACGTGAAGTCGCTCGCCAGTTGTTCAAAGGAACTGATGGACCGCGGTGGCAACGAGACGTAACACCTATGGGCCAGGTCGCCCAGCGTTAGCGGGAACATTCGGCACCTGGTTGCGTCTGATGCCCCACATCCGGTCATGTAGATCCGGAACTTTCTCAGGTGAGTTTCGGGGTCCAATCTACCCTCGTACAAAGGTGTTTGAGGAGGAGTTATCCTTGGCTGCACGAGGGCGAGCTCAATGTGGACCGCGAGTGGGTCGCTCGGCCCGACGATCTTTCTCTTGGCGCCTGCCCCAGATTCCAGGAGCGCTTTCATATCATCGAGCTGGCGTTGCATTGCGGCCATTGTCGTAGCTTGGTCGCTTGTGGTTTGGCTCTCAGAGCGGGAGCCGAGGCAATCAAGTACCGATCTCCTGACTCCGCGTGAGGCGATGAGGTCGTCGCCTCCGATCTTGGTTCTTCGGTGAGGGTCCAGATGGTCGGCCTGCCTTCTTGGAGTTGGGTAAGCTGAACTCCTGGTGACGGACTCGGGCTCCATCGTCTCGTGGTTGGGGCCAGAATGCCCCGGTCGCCATGATGGGTCGCTGCCTAGGCGGCTGAAAACAGAACCGTCCCGTCTTGCGAGTGCTTTTGCTCGTGAATTGGGGCTTTCTGACGATCGCTCGTCAAGTAACCCCTTGAGCTTCCGCTTTCCCGCGCGGTGGATGGCCGATGGGGTAATTGCGGGCGCGTCGAATGCTCTCCGTCGCTCCTTTAGGATGGCCATAGCCTCCTCGATCTGTTCCGCAGTTTGGAACTGGTTGAGCGAAAGGCTGGGGCCGTCCCTCAGGTGCGGGATCGAGAGTCTTGCGTCGCCGCGACTACCCTCTGCCGTAGGCTGGGGCTCGGATTGAGTCGGAATAAGGCCTCCGGCGGATCGGAGAGTGGTTTTCTTCGATGTGGAGGCAAACGTCATTATTCTGAAGATTTTTCTCTGAAGAACAGTGAGTGTTTCTTCAGGTATATGCTCCGGAGAACAGTGAGTGTTCTTCGAAACGGTAGGGATAAAAATGAAGGTTAAGATCCCCTTCCTCTAGCGCAAGTTGTTGCTACCCAAAATATTATCCGGAGATAGATATTGCTAGAATGGATGGGCAGCAAACAAAGTGCGAGAGCACGTCCGAGGGAAAGTGAATAACACAAGATTTGCGGGGTTTATTAGGCCCGTACTTGAATGCTCTCGCGAGATGTTATTAATACGAATACGTTAGAGTACAAATATTAATGTAAGAATGCAATTACAATGAGTGTAAAAGATCCTAGTTATCTAGCTCTTGAGTGCTTGCCGGAAGAACTAGAGTTGCTCTCAGTTCTTGCTCTCGTTTCTGCCGACCGTCTTAGGATTAGGATGTTTCGAGAGTGAGAGAGAGAGATGTACGAAGTGTATAGCGTTGCCAATAAAGTGAAGCCAACTGTGAAGTAGCGAGAAAGCAGCCCTTTTCCAAGTGCTGGATACCTTCTATTTATAGGAGGAGCTGGGATGTCCTTTACTGGTGGGCGATCGCCTTTCCTGTATTATAATAAGGGGGCGATCGTCTTTTAGCACATGGGATGGTTGCCTTAAAGTCCATGGTTGCTGTTGGCAGCCAGCTGTGCGAGCCAATGAGGAGCCTGCACGCATCCTGAGTCACTGTCCCGGGAGGTCCCACCTTGTACCTTTCAGCGGGTCTGTCGGTAGGTGAGAAGATGGTGACAGGCTGTGGTCAACGATCCATGTTCTGCGGCGCCTTTTCCGGATCTGCATGTGGGTCTTTATCCTGAGCTTCGGTCTTCGCCGACCAGACGGATGTTGGCTTCGCATAGCATGAGGCGGTCGTCCTTGGCCGGGCATCAGAGTCGATCGCCAAGTGCCAAGAGACGATCGCCTTGGATGTCGATCGCTCGGCACTTGGACTTGATCTGGGATCTCCGTTCTGTAGGCGAGTCTGCCTTGGTCTATTTGACTTTGGTTCGGTCGCCCGGTCTCTGTGCCGATCGCCTGTTGAGATGTATAAATCTCGACACAACACTTATGAAGGTATATGAAGTGTCGTGCAAGGATTGGAGTCTGCTACGAGGTTGGGACTAAGTACAATAAAGTTGAATGTGGTAACAAGGTAGCGATTAACATAATTGATAGCTAAATTTATGCCGACACAACAATGATGCCAGTGATCAATTTCATCCGATTGCTCATGTCCCGATTCGAAGTCGTAAGGATATCACATTTGCACCGGGCAGATTGATTGTCCCATTATATGTGTAGGTTTGACATTGGATGTTACGCGTACTTCATGATCCGCCATACGATGATGTTAGACCCTGGTTGACATATGATCTTTGGTGTCTCTTATTGTCCTTGAGAATTTTATGTACCAGAAAATAATTCCAACAAAATTTTGTTGAAAAAGAATTGGCATGATTGATGGGAGGGAGAGAGAAAGGACTAATAACTACCCAACCACCACATTTGACTCGAAATAATGAGGATAAAAAAACAATAAATCAATGATTAAGTGCACCCTATTATAAAAAAAAAATAATAAACTAAATAAATGATGAAGTGTCCGCTTCCCTTGCAGTCAAGTTGGTTCGAGGTTGCCCCAGAACTCGCTGTCCTCTTCCCTGTTATCCATCCCCACACACTAAACAAATGAAGATCGCAACCTTTTTTTATCTATATCTATATAAAGATTAAGTCCTAATAATTAATGTTGAGTTTTAATGATTAATGTCATTAAAATTTAATCTCAATAATTAAATGTTGAGTCTTAATTATTAATGTCATTAATACATCTTTACATATAAAGTCAATTGTTTTTAATGTCTTGAATTTTTAGTATCATGTTAAAAATACTTATCAACAATGTCAAAATATCAATGTCAAAATACATTTTAAAAATGGTTAAATTTCTTTTTTTCTAAGTTGTGAAATATAATACAACCTTTAATTATTTGGGTTATATTGAGGTAATTAAAAGATTAGTCAAAGTTTCGGGGTCACAACCAACTCAATTTTTGTTTATTTTTTACATTCGTAGATATTAAGAACTCTTTCTGGTTTTGTGATTGGTTAATAATCTTCAGTTATGTTGAAAGTGTTTTTGGATGTTGTTGTCCATCGATTGTAAAGGTATTGCTATTAAACCAAATAAAAACTTAAGAGACGGCGTACGTATTATTGAAAAAAAAATGTACCATAATCTATTAGTAAACACCGATTTGGTGCGACTCGACCCAACCCGATCCAATCAATTAAAAAGTTATAATTAACAGTTCGAACAATCCTTTTATCAGTACTTTTAATACTTTACGCTAAACATCAAATATCACAAAAAATTATGCAATACGTGTGCAACGCACGAGTCTGAATGACTAGTATATATAAATGCACAGTTATGCCGAATATAAGCATTATTACACCTCACTCCAATTAAGATAATGTAGAGAGATTCTCGGTGGATGATTGTCTGTCATTAATAATTGGGAGAAAGCCCCATAAATACAACTTGAATCTTATTTTTCCCATTAACACATCCCTTAAGCATATAATTTTTTATATATTAAAGTAAATATGGCTTTTACCATTGTACCCTTCATATCCCTGCACCGCCAAATTCCCGCTGGTCACTTCTCTCCATCCCATCCTAAATGTCCAATCGACGCCCACGTGAAGGTGAAGCATACCGCAGGACATTTTGAAACCACAACCCATTTCTAAAAGTATACACACAGAGGAACCCTTCTCATCATTTTCAAACTGCAATTTCAAGTGGTAGGATCTCCATTTTCAAGCTGCGATTTCATTCCTGAGGTTGGATTCATCAAGTTTCGCGCGAAACGATAACACTATTTTGTCATTTGAGTGCAATAAGAAATCTCCACAGACCACGAAAAAGGTAATATGGAAGGCAATATACTCGCGTTAATTCATGTTTATGGTGTTTATTATTTGAGTTTTTGTTTACTCGTTGAAAAATTCAAAATTTTATCAGTTATTGTATTTAGTGTTAGCCGTTGTTATATTGCATATTATTTTTTTATGCAGAGAAAAGTGAAAAGGCATCTAATTTAAGATTACATTGGAAAGCATCATTATTAGAACAAGTAACAGTAGTATGAACTTGTTATTATTGGAACTCATCATTATTTGAACAAGAAGGTGATGACTTTTGTTGTAGAATACTAGGTTGTGTTGTATCCATCATTAAGTATTTGAAACTGTAAAGGGTATAGAAGACAATGTGTAATTTTATATCATTATCTGAACAAGTAATTAACAATAGTATCAATATGTAATATAGTGGAACTCATCATTATTTGAACAAGTAGTTGACGATTTTTGTTGCATAGTACTAGGTTGTGATGTAGCCATCATTAAGTATTTGAAATTGTAAAGGGTACATAAGATAAGTTTTAATTTTATATCATTATCTGAACAAGTAATATTGTATATTAGCACTATGTAATTTAATGGAGCTCATCGTTATTTGCACTAGTAATTGAAGAGTTGTATTGAATAGGGTATACATCTGCATTATTAAGTATTTCAAACTGGGTAGGGTATAGAAGATAATGTATGATTTTGGGCAACGAAAATTTGCAAAAAATCCATCTCATCAGTATTAGAACAAGTAATTGATGACTGACGTATTGATGGTCATGTATTATGTTTGGAACAGGATGCCGAGAAGAGGGAAAAGAACACAGACTGTACATCTTGCTGATGTTTCCGATTCGGATTCTAACAGGATGCCGAGACGAGGGAAAAGAAAACATACTGTGCATCTTGTTGATGTTTCCGATTCGGATTCGGAGTTTGAACCGGATGCTGAATCAGTGAAGAGGACACCCGTGGAGAAACAGAAAAATACTCATGTATCAAAGATACAGAGAAGAAGAGATCGCAAATCCGAGGAAATTGGGCCGGAAAAAGTGAACGCCAAGAAAGACAAAATGATGAAGAAAAAAGGGTGTTTGATCGAAGTTGTGCCGTGCACGCAACAACGTGTAACCATTATGGCTGTCCTTGATCAAATTAACATACATAAAGAGCGCATTCCCAAAAAAACGTGGGAGATAATTGATCAGACACCATTTGGTCCCATGTTAGCTTGCTTCAGAGATGGTGTTGTAAGAAAAAGTGATTGTTATAAACAGGAGATGGATTTTGAAGTGATAATGAGGCATTACGACAGCAGCACCGAGGAGTGGGTGCTTGGAGACATTAGGAAGAAAATATCAAGGGAAACAGTGGTGGAGTTGTTTGGGTTAGATGGTAATTTAGAGGGAGATTTGAAAAAATTCAGACCAGTAGTCTCATTGGAGCACCGTACATTGGCAGCTGGGCTTTGGTTTCGTAGAAGTAAGGAAGCAATCGGTGTCACGCATGGTGTTATAAGAGAAGAACTATGGGACGAGTTGGTTTTTTCGAAAAATAAGAAGGGGAAAAAGAAAACTGGATTGAGAAACCCCAAAAAAGTGGCATCACTTTTGTTGATGTACCTCATGTCGACGGTTTTATTTTCTAGAACGGGTGTTAATGTTACATGGGATTTGGTTAGAGTGTGTATGGACGTAGATAGTATAAACCAATATGACTGGGCAGGGATGACGTTGGACTTCATGTATGAGGGTCTGAAAAAACATACCGTTGGTCAACCTAGTTCGCTTAATGGCTGTTTGTTGGTGGTGCAATATTGGTTCTTAGAAATGACCAGAGTTCGTCTACCACGGGAAGGGAGACTCGTGGAAGGGCGGCCGAGGTTTGTTGTTTGGTCGATAGATGAAATGTTCAATGGACCCGAGCTTGACGCCAATCCAAATCTGCTAGTGGTATTTACAATTTTCTGCGGTGAAAAACATATTATATGTACTTGATTTGTTGTGTGATTTTGTGTATGACTTTAACTTTTGTGACAGGATTTTATTACTGGAGGTCCGTGGCACAAAGGATATGGCGTAGATGGGAAAATGCCTTCAATAGATACAAAATTTGACGCTGCGCCAGTTGAATGGGAGATGTCAGAGGAAGAGAACACATAAATGGATTTCTGTCAAACGACACAGTCCGAATCCCAGTATAAATCACAGCATGAAAGGGAGCGTAGATGGGTAAGAACTTGTGTGAAAATTATTCTCTTTAATAATGAAGCAAATATTAATGAAGTGAATACCATAAGCTGCACATATCTAACTTTAGTAATAACAAAGAGCAGTGTGTTACTGGTTGAGAAAATGCTATATACATCCGAAGATGTGTTAATTTTGACATTATACTAGTAATTGTTGAGATATTTACTAAAATATTCATTTACCCAATGTAAAAAGTTGTAGTTTAATTGTTGTTGGCTTTTCACTATATGTTCAACCCCTTACACATCAGTAGGTAAAAGTGAGTATAGGAATGTAAATTACTAGAACAAGTAATCTACAATAATGGTAGGAGGAATGCAGTTTATGATTTTCATTTCATCAGTATTTGCTTCATTACAGTGCTGCTATTCATTACTATTTGCTTTATAACAGTGTGGATATCATTTTTTACTTGAGGTAATGCAGGTACCTCAATGTGATGACAAAAGAAAGAAATTGAGAAGGATGCTACTACAAATGAACAAAATCCTAGTTGATGTTTGTGAGAGAGTGCCTAGGGACGATAAAATTGTAGTTGCTGATAGTCTGGCAATCTACAAAAAGTTGATGATGGATGTGGATGCAGACGTTGGTCGTGCTCTGATGGATGCCGATGAAAAAATTGATCAGTTGTATGAAATGTTAGATAGGAGATGTGATGAGGGTGAGACATCTATAAGGGTTGATATGTCCGTGCATACGAACATGCATGTTCCTAACGAAGACATAACTCTGTCACACGATGATGTGGAGTAATTTTCTGGCTCTGAAGAATGCTTGGGCAGACATAACCCAGATAATACTGAAACGATGGTCGGTGTAGACGAAGAAATGGTTGATGTTGACATTGGTGATGATGCAGATGAGGTCTTGATCGGTACCGACATTGGTGGTGTGTTTGATAAAAATGGTTTAGGTAAAGGGAGCATGGAGGGAAAAACTACAGTAGGTGTGGATGAAGATACCCCAATTGGTTTTCAAGTTGGAGAGGCAGTATTGATGAGTGGAGAGGATTTAGGAAGCAAGGAGGTAGCATCTCGTGGTAATAGTGGCCCGGATGATGATTTACCCGCAAAGTCATGTGATTAGCAGACCAGTTCTCCCGATCTGTTGAGAAATGCGGATATTCTGGAGAAAGAACCATCACTGTCTCCTGGATTAGATATTACTGAAAATGATGGGCTGGAGTCCCCTATCAGTGATACAATTAGATCGATTGTTGCTGATATTTCTCGTGACAACAAGGAAGGCATGTTGGGTGGTGATCTGAGTGAGAAAAGTTCCAAAGGCTGTTTGGATCGGAACGTTGATAATGATCATATTGCACGTGAAGTATAAGCGTCCGAGCCTGAGGTTGAGTCGGTGCATGAAGAACCTAGCGGCCCGTTGGATGTTTGTAAAGAGATTGTGTTGTATATACCGCCTGTGGATAAGCTGGATGAAAGTAAGGCGAGAGCTCTCCAACTAGGTGTGAAATTCTATGAATTACCGGTTAAGCCATTGAAAAGTGTTCCATTTGCAAATGTTGATGTTGATGAGGACTGCATTTATGATACGCCGTTTCCCGCTGAAGTAGGTGAAGCTGCAGGGCATGCGGAGAAGAGATCTAAGGGAAAGAAAAAAGCTGAAGTTGGATCGATTGAGAGGAACATGAAGATCGGCAACCGACATGCGCCAAAGGTCTTGTTCCCCGAGTACTTGTACGATACGACACCTGAAATTGCCAAGAGCTTGGATCGGGAGAAAGGTGTAGCTGGAAAGAATGATTCAACCTACACCTTTGTGAACGTGGCCTAGCATAATTTTAGCACAAACACATGGTGTAGTTTGTCTTTGTCGGCCCAAAAGAAGTATAGGGATTTGTTTAAGACGACAAAGTAAGTCAACGACATTAAATCCATATATAGTTTCCAACATATCTTCCTGTTTCTAATATTTGTGTTCATCTTTTTCGATAAAGCAGACCAACAATATATGAAGATATGGTGAACAGACCTAATGCAGACGCAATGCTGAAATCAGAGGTAGCTAATCTGATATTGGAAAGAGCTATCGATAAAGAGGTATTAGTCAATCTTAAATTTGTTCACATAAATATTATTCATCTTTTGTTTGTGATCTTCAATTTGTTCACATCATTCCGAAATTACTAGTTGAAGTATTTTCTTGCTGAAGTAAATACTTAGCGATTGCAATGACTGGATCAAGTAATTACTTATTGAAACAATTACGTGGCAAATTAATAACTTGTTGCGGTAATTACTTGTTTAAAGAACACTTATAGTGTTATATATGTTATCTACGTAAGCTCATAAACGATATATTTACTTGAATGACTACTGTTGTGTCAAGATTTATCCATCCCGACAGGCGATCGACTATAAGGCCGAGCGACCAAGTCAACACCAGTCAAACTATGGCTAGCTCGCCTAATCGAAGATATCAGACCACCATCAGGTACCTAGCGATCGACTCCCAAGGCGATCGCCCTTTGGCATCTGGCGATCGACTCTAGTGTCCGGCTAAGGACAGTCGACCTACGCCCCGAGCAGAGATGATCGCCCGTCAAAGTCATGGAGGACTGGATCTCAGAACAGCACCCACGTGCAGATCCACAAAAGGCGCTGACAAACAAGATCTTCGCTGACAGACAAGATCTTTTGCTGACAGACAAGACCTTTGACCACAGCCTGTCACCTACCTCACCTACCGGCAGGCGCGCCGAAAGTTGTCAGTGGGACCACCCTTGACAGCAACTCAGGACGCGTGCAGGCTTCTCATTGGACCGCGCGGTTGACTGCCAGCAACTCCTGCAGACTTTAAGGAGACAAGCCCATGATCGCCCGATTATTATAATACGGAAAAGGCGATCGCCCGGCATATCCAAGTCCTATAAATAGAGAGCCTCCTCCTACTGGAAAAAGGTTCGGAATTCATTTCACCAACAGTTGAGAACTCGTTCACTTACGTTCACAACTCATCCACCTACATTCCGAATACATTCACGGAAATACAGTAGAACACACATACCATCAAGCTCCCCGCTTTCTCGCCGGAATCCATCTCAGGACTTTTCTCTCCGAATCTCTCGTCCAGAAGACGATCGGCAGAGGCAGCAAGTCTCCACTAGACAGATTCCAAGAGATTCATAAGCCCAGGAGCCCAAGCATCCAGCTAAATACTCGCCGTGAGAGACTGTCGATCTCTCACCGCCGCGACTGTTCATCTCCTTTGTTACAAGAACTCACAGAGCATCAAATCTGGTTCTTCCGGCAATCTACACGCTCACTAGCCAAGATAACAAGAATATTTACACTCATTGTAATTGTATTCTTACATTAGTACTTGTATCCCCGAATATTAGTATTAATAATATCTCGCGAGAGCATTCAAGCCCGGGACTAACAACCCCGGCAAATCTTGTGTTATTTATCTTTCTCACGGAAGTGCTCTTGCATTTGTTTGCTATCCATCCATTCCAGCAATATCTATCTCCGGATAATATTTTGGGTAGCAACAATTGGCGCTAGAAGAAGGGGCGGCATCTAACCCTCAAATTTTTAGTCCTACCGTCCCGAAGAACACTCACTGTTCTCGGGGCATATACTTGAAGTGACACTCACTGCGCTTCAAAGAAAACATTCAGAATCATGACATCCGCCGGTACATCGAAGAGAGCCACTTTCCGAACCGCCGGACACCATTTCCCAGCTCAATCCGAACCCCATCCGACGACCGGGGGAAGCCGCGGCAACGCGAGACTCTCAATCCCGCACCCGAGAGATGGCCCCAACCTCTCACTCGATCAGTTCCAAACCGAGGAACAGATCGTGGAGGCTATGGACATCCTAGAGGAGCGACGGAGAGCATGCGCGTCGCCCGTGATAACTCCTTCGATCGTCCGCCGCATGGGAAAACGGAAATTCAATGGGCTACTGACCGAGCGATCGTCAGAAAGCCCCAATTCGCGAGGAAAGGCTCTCGCACGACCGGACGGATCCATATTCAATCGCTTGGGGCGCGACCCATCCTGGCGACCGGGGCATTCTGTTTCCACCCACGAAAAGATGGAATCCGAATCCGTCACCTGGAGTTCGGCCTACCCACCTCACAGCCGAACGCAGGTCAGCCATCTGACTCCCGCCCCGATCGCCAGGGGATCAGTACTCAATCGCCTCGGCTCTCGCTCCGAGCGCCGAGCCGCAAGCAGTCAGGCCACGGCGATGGACGCTATACAACGCCAGCTCGACGAGATGAAAGCACTCTTGGACATTGGGGCAAGCACCAGCAAAAAGATTACCGGGCCGACCGAGCCACTCGCGGTCCACATCGAGCTTGCCCCCATACAACCAACGATCGCTCCTCCCAAAACACCTCTGTATGAGGGGAGATCGGACCCCGAAACCCACCTGAGTAAATTCCGAATCTACATGACTGGGTGTGAGGCATCTGATGCAACCAAGTGCCGGATCTTCCCGTTAACATTGGGCGAGCTGGCCCATAGGTGGTACGTCTCACTACCACCACGATCAATCACCTCCTTTAAGAAACTGGCAAATGACTTCACGTCATACTTCGCCAGCAAGGTCGCCAGACCGGAAGGCCCCCACCGCGTGATGAAAATCAGGCAGGGGAAAGACGAAACCGACGCAGATTACATCGACCGAGTAGACGAAATCATCCTCACCGGCGAACCCGTCAGTGACGAGCTCGCTCTCTATTCGGTCATGGGGGGATTCTACGGTCATTCTCCCATGTTTAGACATCTCTCCAAGGATATTCCCCCAACTTACGCGATCTTCCGCGCTAAAGCTGCCAACTTTCTCGCTAGGCAAAGGCTACTTACCCTCCGCCTAGGCGAGGAAACGCCACCTCCTGTCCAGAATACAGCGATCGCCAAAGCAAAGAAGGCGATCGCCAAGCCACCCGGAGATCTCAAGGCTTTCGAGGACATGGAAGCCCATCTCCTCCATACGTTCAACCGAACTCCGGCACATATTTTCTATGCCATCAAGGGGCACGAAGAGCTCAAAAAGCCAAAGGCGATAAGGGACCATGGTCACCTGGACAACAATCAATATTGTGCCTACCATAAGAGTCCCGGCCACAGCACCAACCAATGCCGCGACCTCCTCAAACAGCTCTGGAGATTGGTCGAGGAAGGCAAGTAGGACAGCTTATTGGTCTAGCCAAAGCCCCTACCAATCTCTATACACGATCGTCCGAGTCGAACACAGAACAGGCTGGTAAGCTCATACGAGCCGACCCCTGGATTAACCTCGGCGACCGTCTCTACATGCTTTAATCAAGAGAAGGGAACCTCGGAAGTCTCCCCGATCTCCATCCTTATTTAGGAAACTGGAGGACTCGATCGCCATCTACAGTTCACCGTCTAACATGATGGAGTAAGGCACGAGATCGTCACCCCCGCACAACGTACACCGTCGAAGGTCGGCATTTACATGACGATCCAAGGTGGAAGAGTGCAGCCATGGTCCTGGTGATCGATGGAACCGACTACTTAGGCCATGCAAGGTCCCTTTAGGCCAAGATCGCCCGCCCTTCGTTTAAATACGAGGCCGGCGTAGTCTGAGGGCCCTCCAAAATTAATCAGTGGACACGATCGCTCGCCCCCAAAGGTTCATCATCTAACATGGTGAACCCGGACAATGCGACGTGCCACAACCCCCGTCTCAACGTACACCGTCGAGGTTCGCCATCTTCATGGTGGGCCGAGGTGGAAGCAGAGCTAAACAATCCGCGGGCGTGGAGTTGAATCATCCGATGCTGCCCCGCGCAAATACTCCTCTAGACCAAGACCGCACGCCCTTCGTTTAAATACGAGGCGAGGCGCAGCCTAACAGAGGACCCTCATAATAAAGTGAGTCACGAGACACTCAATGTCTTCGCGCATCAAGACATGATCAAGGAGTCGGTCCATCGAACTCCGCGATCGTGCACGGTTCCTCAAGACGGACGACCGTCCCCGAGGATTCGACAAAGTTGAAGACCGCTCACTCAACGAATTATTTTCATCCCCTTACTTCCACTAAGTGAATAAAAACAAGGGGGAAGAGTGCGGACTACCTATACGACGATCGTCGCTATTCAACCACATACGGAGATCATCATTTTTTCAGATGTTGTGCAGCGATCGGGGTTTGTTGTAAAACTTATCTTTAGGAGTTTATCAATTCATTTGGAACTACCCTCGCAACGATCTCTCCTCACACATTTGTACAAGGTCAAACAAAGACTCAAAAATAACAGTCATTCAAGTAATCGAAGATAATCAAACGTTCATTTCATTACTTGAAAAGATCAGAGTACATGGTCGCCCGAAGGCCTAAATGCTATAAAAGAAAGCTATAAATTACAAGGAAATAAGCTAAAACATCAAAAATGAAGTGCCTCAGGCCCCTGCCTGGCCTTCGCCATCAACATCCGGTGCGGTCCCCTCATCTTCCGGAGCGTCGGGATGAGGAAGATTGGCCGGAGACGGATACCAGCTCAAATCCACGCCGATGTCCGCAAGGTCCAAGATCGGCAAGGAGAAAGCTGAATGGAGAGGATGCTCCAACGCGTACGCCTTGAATTTCTCGGAAAGAGGCCCGACCTCCAAACCTCCCTTCTTAGCTGCTCGGATCGAGTCGGCGAACGCCAGATAATAGGCGAACTCGCTGACAAACTCCAAGTTTTGAAAGGGATCAGCCTTGGTCGCCTCTACCTCTCCTTTCAGCTCCGCCATTGCCTGTTGCGACCCCTGGAGCTCGGCCTCCCTCGCAGCAACCTTCCTCGTCGACTCCGCCAGCTCGCTGTTCAACCGAGCGATCGTCACCTTCTGGCGATCGGCCTCCTCTTCAGCAACCCTCTGCGCCCGGACGGCATTCAGCATCTGGTCCCGAAATCGGTCGACCGCCAAACGAGACAACTCGGTTTCCTTCTTCGCCAGCTCAAGTTCGTGGCTCGCCCGCTTGGCCGCCTCCAGAGAGTCCTTCTCCATCGCCACGATCTTATCGGCGAACTCGGCGTTCTCTTTCCGAGCCGCCTCGAGATCCGCCTGCAGGCGAATAGTGGAAGGTCGCCCCTCAAACTCCTGAGCAGCCTGGACAGCCATATTCGCCGTCTGGAGAGAAAGGGCGAGAACAGCCTGCATCGAACTCCCCGATCGCTGACGAGCGATCGCATCCAGATCGGTCGTCCAGGCCTTCGGCAGAGCAGAAGCGGCCTTGCTAACGTATGGAGGGATGTCGCAAGACTGGCGAGGAGATCGGCTCGCTAGGAAATCCACGACCATCGGCGGGCAAGACGGATCTGCGCGACGAATCCTGCATCAAAACAACAAAGTTAATACAACTCCTACGCAGTTGCAATTTTTCAACACAAAAATACAATCTACCTCTCAGCCTTCTCGGGGTCCCGACCGAAATACGGTTTCCCTCGAGGGGTCTCAGCATCCGCGATCGCCATCTCCCGCATAAAAGTCACAGAGGGCGGCTCATTCTCCGGAGCGACAATGGTGATCGGAGGCGCGGCGATCGGCACTTCATTGCCAGGGGCAGGAACCGAAGTTTCTTCCGGCCTCGGCCTTTTACGATTCATTCGAAGCCCCTCCTCCGGAACTCCCTCCTCAGCCACGACCAGCTCCACGCGAGGCTCCACCTCCGGAACTATTGGCAACGCAATGTGGGGCCCGAGACGACCTCTTGTGGCGAGACGGCCTAGAACTCCAGGATTCGACATGGCGATCTCCGGAGGCTCCAAAAGCGAGGAAAGCGAACCTCTACGCTTAAGACAATCGACCAACAATGACACTTTCTCAAGTAAGGCGATCGCCTAGAAAGTGAAGGTCGCGAAACTCATACAGTACCGAGAGATGTCTCGGGAAGCGTAATAGCCGAGCCGAAAACCAACGGCTCTCCTTATTGATCCGGTTGGCGTCTAGGTCGTCAGTCCGACAAGCTCCTTATCGGCTCCTGCACAACCAGAAGTCAAAAGGCGGCTCCGACCGCCGGAATGTGAAAACCTGCAAAACCGAAATCAAATTAGATCAGTCCAAAATGCATCCGAACGAAGGGAGAGTCTAAACCCTTACTGGGATTCCTCTCCCGAAACTCAGTGGGGATCTCCAGCTCGCCCGAAGGATTGTCGCTCGTGGAAGCCCTCCACTTGCCGGCGACCCAGAACCACTTCGTCTGATCGCCCCGCATCTTATTCGGGACTCCGTGAATTACCCGACCAGATCGGCCCTAAATATGGTAACCACCGACCGACCCTTTCTGAGCCGTCAGCTTGAACAAATGGTTCATCTCCAACGGCGATGGGAGGCGGTACAGGCGGTGACCGCCGAAAAGGGTGAGAGTGCAGATAATTTGGAGCCAAGCGTTCGGCGTCAGCTGAAGTTGTGCCACATTCCAAGCGGCCAGCAGATGGGAGACAGCAAAAGATAGAGGGAAGCGCAGCCCGGCCTCCATAATCGCCTCATTCACGGCGACCATACCCGTCGGAGGCTGATCGGCTCGCTCATTCTCCGCCGGCGCGAACATGTCCACATCTGAAGGAACATGGAACCTTGTCCTCCAGACGGCCAGATCTTTCCTGGTCGTCGAACTCCGTATTTGGCCAAGCGACCACAAGGATCGCTGCGCAACCCGGTACTGCGACCGTTTGGGAAGCTGATAAGGGTAGGCGACCAAGTATCCCCGGAAATCGAATCTCGGAGTCGGACCAGCCAACTTCTCCATTATCTCAGCAAAGGCCTTATAGGCCCGACCGAAAGCGCTATGCTGCTCCCAGTAAGCCCTAATCGCCAGATCTCTCTCTATCTGCGATCGTCTTTCTTCAGCAGCCGCCTCCTTACCAACATCGGCTTCATTAAATAAAGCCTCGACTTCAGCAGGGTCGATTCCGGTCCGAATAGCTTCAGCGGCCGTCTCCTGGTGGAAGTCGGAAGAAGGTTCTCCCCGGACAGTCGATGTCCCGGCGGCAGAACTGGTACCCACTCCACGTGATGACGAGGTTCCGGCCATTCTCAGAGAAAGAAAGGAGAAAAGGATTTTTTCTTACCCGAAGGTGAAATCGAACGACGATTGGCACTAAGATCTTCAGAAAAATCTTCAGCAAGTCCTTCTTTCTCCAGTAAGTACGCGTGAGGACGAAGACTGCAGCACTGCGCCCTTTTATAGGAGAAGGAAGGGACTCGTTTGGAATAAGGGAAAATCTCAGGGGTCGGATCTCAAACGACGCATTAATTGACTCCCTCGAGACCCGCGTACGCGTCTTTTCAAGGACGCGTCAGCCGAGGAGTCATTAATGACCGTTGGTATCCTCTAATAGAAGCCCGACACGTGTGCGGAGACTTTTCCACGCCCATTGCTTTTTTCCCGCGCAGTTTAGCGGCCAACCAGGTCGTCCGAACTCAGGATATATCAGCTCAAAGACGATCGCCAGTTCAGTTAAACACAGAGTCGCTCGTCAAAAGTTCAGCTATCGCCAAGAGAACCACCTCACCCCACGTTTCCAACATAGGAGCGAGCTGGGGGGCAATTGTTGTGTCAAGATTTATCCATCCCGACAGGCGATCGACTATAAGGCCGAGCGACCAAGTCAACACCAGTCAAACTATGGCTAGCTCGCCTAATTGAAGATATCAGACCACCATCAGGTACCTAGCGATCGACTCCCAAGGCGATCGCCCTTTGGCATCTGGCGATCGACTCTAGTGTCCGGCTAAGGACGGTCGACCTACGCCCCGAGCAGAGATGATCGCCCGTCAAAGTCATGGAGGACTGGATCTCAGAACAGCACCCACGTGTAGATCCACAAAAGGCGCTGACAGACAAGATCTTCGCTGACAGACAAGATCTTTTGCTGACAGACAAGACCTTTGACCACAACCTGTCATCTACCTCACCTACCGGCAGGCGCGCCGAAAGTTGTTAGTGGGACCACCCGTGACAGCAACTCAGGACGCGTGCAGGCTTCTCATTGGACCGCGCGGTTGACTACCAGCAACTCCTGCAGACTTTAAGGAGACAAGCCCATGTGCTAAAAGACGATCGCCCGATTATTATAATACGGAAAAGGCGATCGCCCGGCATATCCGAGTCCTATAAATAGAGAGCCTCCTCCTACTGGAAAAAGGTTCGGAATTCATTTCACCAACAGTTGAGAACTCGTTCACTTACGTTCACAACTCATCCACCTACATTCCGAATACATTCACGGAAATACAGTAGAACACACATACCATCAAGCTCCCCGCTTTCTCGCCGGAATCCATCTCAGGACTTTTCTCTCCGAATCTCTCGTCCAGAAGACGATCGGCAGAAGCAGCAAGTCTCCACTAGACAGATTCCAAGAGATTCATAAGCCCAGGAGCCCAAACATCCAGCTAAATACTCGTCGTGAGAGACTGTCGATCTCTCACCGCCGCGACTGTTCATCTCCTTTGTTACAAGAACTCACAGAGCATCAAATCTGGTTCTTCCGGCAATCTACACGCTCACTAGCTAAGATAACAAGAATATTTACACTCATTGTAATTGTATTCTTGCATTAGTACTTGTATCCCCAAATATTAATATTAATAATATCTCGCGAGAGCATTCAAGCCCGGGCAAATCTTGTGTTATTTATCTTTCTCACGGAAGTGCTCTTGCATTTATTTGCTATCCATCCATTCCAGCAATATCTATCTCCGGATAATATTTTGGGTAGCAACAACTACTTCAAGTAATTCCTAGTTATTAAGATCTGTGAACACTGGAGACACGTTACTCGTACAAATAATTATTATAAATATTTAAGATATGTTTATTATGTGCAAGTACAGTAAATACTACTTCACATAATCGGTACTTCAGCTAGTTGGAGTAATTACTTGTTGAAATAATTATAGGTTCAACGAATAGTAAATGGTTACCCGAATATTGCTGAAATTGTGCAGGTACAAGTACATGAATTACTACTTCACGTAATATGCAGTTCAGATAATTGCAGTTATTACTTGTTGAAATAAATACTTGTTATTTGTCTAATAACTAAGATATACTTGAATATATCGTTTATTCAAGTTGTCATTCAAGTAAATCAATATTTGATGTTTTTTGGCAAAAAAATGCAGCTCATGCAAAAATACATTGATGTGTTGGAGGATCAATTGCCTACCGACCTGATGGGCGATTTCTGTTTCATTAATGTTGATGGATGTGTAAGTGTTTCATGTACCCAAAATGCGTATACTAAACGTGAATTATAAATGATTAACACAATAATTTAATAATGCTTTTGTGATTAAACTCTATGCAGCAAATGATAAAAGAGCATGAAAGGATTAAGGCGCATCGTGATAACCTACAAAGCGAGAATGAGTACAGTGGGTTGGAGTACATGGTGTCGAAACTGGTTATGGAAGAGCTATGGAAAAAGTTCGGGTCATGTAAGGTTGTACTATGGCCACTACATCACTTGCCAAGCAATGAATATACACTCCTGGTTATTAGAAAGCATGACAAGAGATTTATACATTACACCTCCTTCAAGAATGGCAACCACCAAAATCTGGCAAGGCAAATGGTAATATTTGTTCTTATTCGTTTTGTAATCTTAAGTGCATGGATATTCTGGGGGTGTGGTGCCCCTCCATTGTGAGGGCAACATAGATTTTCCATAAGTATTTGTAATACATTATTAAATATAACGTTTCTTATTCCGGTATTTTGTTCTGATAGGCAGAATACGTCATCAATTGGATGGATGAAATTTATGTGGGAAGCGCGTTTGAAGATCTTGCAACTCAAAACCCCAAGGAATGGCGGGAGCGAATTACTGGTCACGATGAACTAGGCCGTGTTAGCATAGAATATGCACGTATGTCAAATGCAGAGAAGACGACCAGAAACTACATAATATCTAAAAAGCTTAATCGTGATGCATTCAAATTCGAGCAGAAGAAAAAGTGTTCTGCCCATAGAAGAGTGTATGTACATACCATTTTGGTATTCAACTACAATGATATGTGGCTGTTTTGTTTTGGTATTCAAATTACATTGATTCATACGAAACATTACTGAATTTACTTTATGTTTGAACTTTTACAGGGAGGACAGTGGCTGTTTTGTTTTGTACCAGGGAGTCTTTCTTTGGGTGTTCCCACTTCATGGAATGCATTATATACAAGATGAATATGAACACGGCCGGGGGTACTGCGCAGAGACTTCGTATGCTGGAAATTATCGCAGGGCTAAGCAACTACTATGGTTAATCAGTTGTCAGTTTTTGTGGGTTTAATTAATTTTTAGTCAATACTATATTCGTGGGGGCATGAGGATGGTTTGCTACATACTATATCCGTGATTTTGTTACATGTAGTACTGAAGTTCTTCCTCTAACTTTAGAAATTTAGGGTTCGGGTGCGTTGAGTGTGATGCATTTTGTATGCCTTTGAAATGAATACCTAATATTTTTGAAATGTTTACCTAAGCATGCTATTCAAGTAGATCTCTCTCAAGTAATTCCTAGTTATTAAAATTTGTGAACACTGGAGACACGTTACTCATACAAATAATTATTATAAATATTTAAGATATGTTTATTATGTGCAAGTACAGTAAATACTACTTCACATAATAGGTACTTCAGCTAGTTGGAGTAATTACTTGTTCAAATAACTATTTCTAAACTTGTGCAAGTACAAGTACACGAATTACTACTTCACGTAATAGGTAGTTCATATAATTGCAATAAATAGTTGTTGGAATAAATACTTGTAAAATAATTTCTTGTTGAACGAAAGTTGGTTATGTGAAAAATGCTAGTTCAAATTATTAGTATAGATAGTAAGGTTGTATGCAAATTGTGGAAGTACCGGAATTGCTAATTCACATAATAAGAAGTACTTGGGCAAATAATTAATATTTTATAGTATCATACACGAATAACAAAATGACAAGATTACCAGTTCAAATAATACTAGTAGCCGATACTAGCTATGCCTTCATTACCGGTTCTTCCAGTAGCCGATAGAATCTGATCCTTGTAGACACTCTGACCAAATGTCCCATCAACATTTAACACAGGTAACACATGTTGAAATACCTCCACGCATGCACCATATGCAACAAAAACCTTTGGAATCGATTACTGACCGGGTCAATTTCCAATATTGTACCTTGAGTCCTTGTTTGTTTCCATGACAACATCCAAATGTCCTTGTTAGTTGAAATAATTATAGGTTCAACGAGTAGTTAATGATTACCTGAATATTTCTAAAATTGTGCAAGTACAAGTACACGAATTACTACTTCACATAATAGCTAGTTAATATAATTGCAGTTATTACGTGTTGAAATAAATACTTGTTCAAATGAATACTTGTGAAATAATTTCTTGTTGAACGAAAAGTTAAAGGGTTATGTGAAAAATACTAGTTCAAAATATTAGTATAAGTAGTAAGGTTGTATGCAAATTGTGCAAGTACCGGAATTACTAATTCACATAATAAGAAGTACTTGCGCAAATAATTAATAATTTATAGTATAATACACGAATACTCAGTAATGTGGACCCGATAGAACTTGGCATAGTACTTGCATGAATTACTTGTTGAAATGTGTTACTAGTTGAAATAATCTAGTAATTATCACAAGAGAGCACCAAAGGAAACTTGAATACCCCGATGAGTCGGTAAGTAATTGCTTAAAATTTAAAAACGGATACCTTCTGGGATTAGAATCACCCCTCCAGCGAGTAGTGGTTGTATTACTTGGTGAAGTAATTACTTGTTAACATAATTACTTGTTGAAATAATTAACACTTGTCAGACTATGTAAACATAGAGCAAGGACACGTATTTGAGTTAAGTGTATGTAGTTGTGCTATTAACTACGTAAATTAAATACACGTGTTAGTAGTTGAAGTAGTCTTTTAGTTATAACAATAGAACACCAACGGAAATGTGAATACCCTAATTACTTTTTGAAGTAATTGTTTAAAATGAAAAAGAACTGATACCTGCTGAAATTAGAATCACCCCACAAGTATTGGTTGTACAAAAGTGGTCACATCTTCTTAATTGGGGTGGAATACATATTGGTGTACAAAAAAAAAACAGTTCGCAAGCGTACTGGTCAAGTACCAACTTGTCAAGTAAGAAAATGAACTGAACCCAACCGTTTGTTTAAGTACAGGAAATACTAGATTAAAATACCATCATTCAATTTAGTCGTCTGACTAAAGTAGAACCTCTGTGCAAGTCAGTTTATTGTGATGGCCGCTGACCCCGCACCTGCCACATATAATGGACTTCTTCATGAACTCGCCGGAAGATTTAAAGCGCTTTGTTCTACGTCTCCCTGGAGGCCTCTTAACAGCTGGTGGGAATATGGTATTTGATTCTTTCAACGCTATTTCTTGATCTAGATTGCTAATGGGACATATAGGAAAACTATAAGATTTCCTATATGTGTCGGTATGGAAATAAGGATCAATAAAGTCATATACATCTGCTCCTCGTTGATTTCCTATGGCAGCTAGCGCATGGGAGCAGGGGAAGCAGTTAATTTGCCATTTCAAGCAAGAGCATGTTCGCTCATAAAGTCTAACAATATATGCAAATTCGGACTTCACCAGAAATACACCCGGTTCTGAACAATGCACAGTATAAGATGATGCAGCCTTAATACCTTGTGTTAACTTTTCCTGCTTCGATGGTGTCAGCCTCGTTATCCACGTAGTAGCTTCTCGTCGCCTGGATGATATCATATCCATAACCTTGATTCTAGTCAGATCTAACATACAATATACAGGCATCTGGCGCTCAACTGAAATCCAATTGTTAAATGACTCTGCCATGCCGTTCGCCATAATACCATATCTGTCCCCAACAAAAAATGCACGGCACCAGTTCTCAATCGGTGTCAAGGTAAATGCATTAATAATTTTTTCACCACCAACTTTTCTTAGAGCAACGAGGTTAAATCGATATTCTCTCTCCGAAGATGAATATGCAAGTTTCCAGAAATAATGTCGGACACTGGCAATACACACCGAATTCCCTAATCCTTGAAATCTTTTCATCAAGTTCATTTGAAGATGTTTGTAGCAAAACAAATGAGGGTTACCGGGGAATACGCTATCAAATGCACTAAGCAAGCCATGTCCCCAGTCACTTATGAATGTTATCGTTCTCCCATGACGAGCCATCAATTTCTTCAAGTGGGAAAAAAAGAATAACCAATTATCTTCAGTTTCAGATGAGCAAACGCACATAGCTAGAGGAAACATACCTGAGGTAGTTAAAATCACAGTTAGGAAATGGGTGAAGTTATAAGTATAAAATAGCAAGATTACTAGTTCAAATAATACTACTACAACAACATAAAATCCTATTACTTTGGCAGGTTAACATGTTAGTAGCAAGTGGTTTGATATTATGTAACATTTACTGAGAAGTTACTAGTTGAAGTAAGTCGATCTAATCAGCATTACTATTTCAAGTAATTCATACCCAGTACCCTGAATGTTGAAAATAAGGTTTGAATCAGAACTAGCTGTACCTTCATTACCAGTTCTTCCAGTAGCCGATAGAATCTGACCCTTGTAGACACTCTTACCAAATGTCCCATTAACATATAACACAGGTAACACATGTTGAAATCCCTCCACGCATGCACCATATGCAACAAAAACCCTTTGGAATCGATTACTGACCGGGTCAATTTCCAATTCAAATATTGAGTCCTTGTTTGTTTTCATGACAACATCCTTATACCACGACAGCTTGTTGAAGGAATCAGCCTCATGCCCATACATCTTGTTCTTTGCCTTTTCTTTTGCTTTCAAAGCCACCTTGTACGATATGTCAAATCCATACGATTCCTTGATCTTATTTTGGATATCTTTTGGGCGTAAGGCACTATTATACATAATATCTTTGTCAATGTAATTCATAATGGCTTATGAATCCAACTTCGGATGACTAAGTTTTCGCCCAAACATTGAGGCAAGTATGTACTAGGTCTTTATCTCGGATAACAAATACACCACTAGCTGAGTTAACGCTACCTTTAACAAACCAGTTGCAGAAATGTTCTCCCTCCAAGCTAACAAAGTCGCTGCAGTAAGCATGAAGGCGCTTCCCGTCATTGCGAAGAAATTTATAATCAAAACCGTGGAATGCCGCATACTTTTTCAAATTCCCCCTAAACTCATCTATACCTTGATTGAACTCTTGACCTACAAATCGAATTACATGAGCTGTAACACCCCGAGATATTCAGAGTATATTACAGCGCCGTGGACCCCTACATGGGACCCACCAGGCTACAAACAAGAAAACTCTACTCGACTAACCATCTCGGTTAGCGAGAACACACATTTAAATGATATGACATAAAAAGATACGCCCGGAGCAACCGGCGAAATAAGCATAAACCAACAATGTAACAATTTTAAAGTAATACAATACGGAGTTTGAAAAGAAAAGCCTAAGTACTCGTGAGTACAATCTATAAGTTTATAATTGTGAAAACAACCAAATCGAAATGGACAAAAGAAGAAAAAGGACCCAAATGCACATGTCAACGACCCTGGCCAACGTCCTCGTACTGTCCCGGTGCCCGCTCGTCCGGATGATCATAACCTGAAATCCATAACAAGAATTTCCCCAAAACGGGTCCCCAAAGGGGTTAGCAATTACGCTAGTACAAGTAATCAAGGCAAACCAATCGCTTACACATTTCATAGTACATGCACCAATATCGTTTCAAAAATCAAAACTAGACATGTCTTTTTCTAAACAAACAAATACAATTAATTTGCCTAGGACCGGACGAAGCCACGAATCCCACTCGAGGCCTCTAAGGACCCTCCCGAGCCGCCACATTCACAAAACAAATCAAGCACCACACGTCACCTAGACCGGACGAAGCCACGAATCCCACTCGAGGCCTCTAAGGACCCTCCCGAGTCAAGCTAGCGAATCAAACTCATGAATCCAGGACGAAGCCATAGATTCCCTCGAGGCCCCGTCGGACCCTCCCGAGGTGAGTAAAGCACACACAATATACATTACCATTTCACGTTAAGCATAAAGGTTTCCAAGAATTACTTGCCTTGAATAAGAGACGGCGCAACGAACGGAAGGAAAACACCGACGACCGTTAGGAGCCGATAATCACGAACCTAACGATACGAAGAACACAATCACCACCAATTCTAACTAAATACGGAATTGGAAAACACCCGAAAACCCGCCTACGATTTATGTGTATTCGTATCAAGCAACGACGAGGGCGGATCGTAACCAAACCCTCTCGATTATGTAAATATCACGAAATACACCATGAGTTCGTAGGAGAACAAGAACAATGACGAGATTAATCATAATCAACAAGGATTAATCAACAACACGAAGTAAAACAAACATTACACCCGAAAACCCCTAAATCCTCCAAGGTAGGTTATAAGAGATTTTACCTTGATTCGAAGATGAACGATGGATGATTAGTGATAGGTGGATGGTATGATACTTGAATATGCCCTTACAATGGAGTTTGGATCGAAATCGGATGAACCCTAGCCTCAGTCGTCGCTCCCGTCGTGAAAAGGAAAGAGAGAAGTGAGAAATGAGGAAAAACTGGGCCGCTGCCAGTTTATATATTGGCAGGTGTTACGGCCGTAACACACCCCACATACGGCCGTAACACAGGAACATTACGGCCGTAATCCGACTCTCTTACGGCCGTAACTGGCCTCTGGAAAGAACTGGGCAAAAATTGACGAACGACACATACGGCCGTATCAAGAATACCATTACGGCCGTATCGTTACTTACGGCCGTAACTCGGGCATGATACGCCGGTATCTCGGAACTGGACTAGAGGGGTAAGAAACGAAGCCTTGTTACGGCCGTATGAAGGAAGCTTACGGCCGTAACTCTCGATTATTACGGCCGTAACATATACGGCTTACGGCCGTAACATGGCCTATGACAGCAGGCCAGTCTGAAACACTGCTCGACGAGGAGACGATCGAAAAGAGAAAATAACAAGGTGTATCCATGACCACCGGATACACTCCCCACGGATTTAAGTGAGAAATCAAAACGTTACGATGAAACGTGATTCCGAATGTCCGAAAGGTTCAGGAACAACAAAGATAACAAGAATACTCTAAACTTAGGAAAATTACGAAATGGCCCAAACGTTCACAAAACCGCGATATGACGTCGGATTAACAAACCGAAACTCACGATACGAACAACTCAACTATACGAACTCGTGAAACCAAAGGAATTAGAAAAGCGAACGAGTTCTTCGAGAATCGAACGTCCGTGCCATAATACATGACATAAAACAGAATAATATCAAAACATCACCAAGATCATCCCCGATGGAGAAACTCCAAGAATAACATAGATTCAAAATGTCGACATGGTTACAAGCGAGCTATAACAAAAATGAAAATACACTAAAACAGGAATATCAGAAAAGAAGAAAAAAAATGCGGATATTACATGAGCCCACTCATCCGATAATAAAGTTTTCGGTTGATCTGTCCGGTAAGCTTTTCCTAGATGACATTCCTCCTCCAGCTCAATTTCAACAACATTAGTATCACTTTCTTTTTGTTTGATCACGGTTATATCAACAACTTTCATCTTGTATATCATAGCACCCGAGATCAACATATGAAGGTCTTGTTCGCTCTCTAATAAACAACAAGCACAACTTGGTGTATAATATGTGAACCGGAATACATCATCTCGTCGAAATTTGAACCTACGGCGCACTTCATCTTGTAGTGTACTTAAATTGATTGTCGAACTCAGCGGATACATAAAACAATAACTCTCCCATTTCCACCTAAGAATCAAATTTGAATAATCACACCTGCCCAAACACAAAGTATTTATTTCACATAAATGAAAAACACTTTGCAAACAATAAGAAGTATAAACAAACAAAAATGCACTCCACTTTAGAAAAATTGATGTTGTAAAATATAGTACACACGACAAAATTACAAAATTCACCCAATTTCACAAAATTACAAAATCCACCCCAATTACTTGTTGAAGTAATTGCTTGAAAGGAAAAAGAACCGATACCTGCTGAAATCAGAATCACCCCACAGATAAGTATTGGTGTACAAAAAAAGTACAGTTCGCAAGCGTACTGGTATAAACAAATTTGAATTGACGAACTTCATCTCGGATAATGAAAACAAAACAACTAAATGAAAAACACTTTGCGCAAACAATAAGAAGTATAAACAAAACAAAAATGCATTCCACTTTTGAAAATTTGATGTTGCAAAAAATAGTACACACGACAAAATCACAAAATCGTCGAACCTTAACGGAGAGATGGAAACTTTATCACTTTTCACAAAAATCCCATAAATTATGAAAAATATGAAAACTTCAAACCATAATGGTATCGGAGTCGTCGAATTTTCGGGAACCATATTTTTCCTGGAAAATTATGAACCTGAAAAATTGAGAGGAAATAGTCTTGGAGCAAGAAGTTGGGAGGAAATAGCACTCGAGCAAGAAGTTTGAATTTGAATATTGAAAGGCATATTTGAATCTCTATGATGTTGATGGAAGGAAATCATGATGGAAGGAAATCATGTCTCACTGTCGATGAAAGGAAAGAAAGCAAAAAGCAGGAAAAGAAAAAGCAAGGGTAAAGAGGAGAAATGCCAAGAGAAGGAGACGCGTGAAAAGGCACGTGAGTGTCAGTGAGCAAAAAGAGAGTTGACATTTTATTTCTGGGTCATTTTTCCTTAATAATTTCTGCTGCCATATATAAAATAAAAAGAATGCAAAAACAACTCCTTTCGAGTTGCAAGGTCATTATATTGAGGTTTTTTTGTTTAAATAATTACTTAGAGGAAGCTTAGCAAGTTGGTTGTAAAGATCGATTTTTTATTTTTAATCAAAATTTTCACCTCTTGGCCTTTAGGGATTGAAAGAGATCCTTTTATGCTAATACTGAAATCTGTCTCTATCAAGATTTATGTGTTCTACGCTTTGACATACTATGTTACTTGATCAAGTGGAGATTGCAAGAATAAGTATACACATTGGACAACCAACCAGAGCTCAATGAGGGCGATCCCCTTTCCAATCGGCTTTTCTCCTTAACCGATTCCTAATCTTGCTCACCTCCTCCCACTGTTTCTTATCTCTGCCCTCTCCCTCTGTTATGTTTTTGTTTCATTAATCGTTTTCAGGCTTTTTGTTCTTATTACTCGCCTTCAGCGAAGAATACTCGCCTTCAATGAAGATTTCCCTTTCCTTCATTTCCTTGTATTCCCAGATTGCACACCAAGTGTTCGGTATTGTGCCTCAACCAAATAAAACCTCTTTATTCTGATCCTTTGACTGTCTTGGTCAAACAATCAAAATTTGTGTTTGGTTTAGGGTTCTTGGACTTTCTCAGTCCCTGAAACGGGGTTTCTCTGTTTGGTTTTCATCCATGGAGGCAAGTGTTTGTTCCTCAGGGGGTGTTTGGCCATGTCCATTTAGAGGTTTCCACTGTTGCCCAGATGGTATGGCGGGGTCCAAGGGGTTTCCTCGGTTGGTTGCGCATATAAAGCGTCTCCATTTGTCCTCAGACGATCGGAGGGGTGCCTTGAGAGAGGCGCTTTCCACGGATTGTGAATTGTTTGTTTCAGTTGGGGAGGCTTTAAAGGTCTCGGATCAGTGGTTGTGTGGGGTGTGTATGCGTTTATATGCGCTGAGTCGGTCATGCCATCATACTGATGGGTTGGTTCGGTTCATGTGGGTTGTGGGTGATGTGGAGGAGTTTATTGTAGGGATCACTAGGCCATATGTTGAGAGGGCAGTGGTACCTTTGGGAGGGATGGTGGCGGATGAGGTTCTCCTTGACCGTGTGATCTCTGTAATACCCACGATTTCCGTTCCGGTTATTTTGGATTTTTTTCGGATATTTCCCGGTTGTCGAGTTCCGGTATTATTTTCTCGACAACTGATTTTGGCGTTTAAGACCGTAGGTGATGATTTGTTATCCGTTGTTTTCATTTCGGACCGATGATGTTGTCCCCGAGTATTTTGTCGTGTTCGTTCCGTGCGATTTTGGAAAATCGAGTCGTCGAATCTTGGTGGTCGGACACTGGCCGAACGGTTGGGGACGGTGGTCGACGGCCGCCGCAGATCGGGCCGGACGAGGGCAGCAGCCGGGCGGTTGCGACAGAACCGGCGTAGCGCACGCCACGGCCGGAAAGTAGCGCACGCCACGGCCAGAGGCGGCCGCACGCTATGGCCGGCTGGTCGCGCGCTAGTCGGCCGAGGCGTAAGGCGAAGGTTCGATCGGGAGATCGGCAGGTAGCGCACGCTACTGCCGGACACTGCGCACGCTACGACCGGCCGATAGCGCACGCTACGGCCGGAAGGCTGCGCACGCTACCTGGCCGAGCAAGGAAGTCTCTGGATTGTGGCTGGGCCGACAGCGCACGTGTTCAGCGCATGATGGCGGGCCCGGCCGAACATTCTCGACCATGACCGCCCGCTAGCGCACGCTAGCTCTGCAGTCTAGCGCACGCTAGGCTGCACCAGTATAAATATGACCGAGCAGTCCTGTTTGCACTCATTTTTCATTTTCTTCCTTTCGTGTACGCCGTTGGAGTCTTGGAGGTGACGAAGGCATGTTGTTATACAACTAATCCACGAAGTTTGGGAGCTTATAACATCGATTAATCACTCCATAACATCCTTCAATCCAGCGAATCAAGGTTAGTTTTTCTAAAATCCTAGTTTTGGGAAAAATTGGGGATTTTGTTGATTTCATCCGTTTGATTCGTTATAACTTAGAATAGTGAGGGGTTGATGATTATTAAGTTGTTTTATATCGAATCCCTTGTTTTTACACGGTTGGATTGCCGAGGATTCGTCGTTTTATTGAGTTTCTAATCGACACCTTGAAAGTGTTCGATAAAATGTCACAAAGGGGATTCGGGCGTTCTACGATTATTCTTCCTCGTTCGATCATCAATTTATTCATGGTATGATGTTGGGGTCAGGTTCCTTGCGAAGAACTCGAGTCGGAACCCTTCCGTTCGCCGTTTTCCGATCGGTGGTGTTACCGTCGTTTCCGTCGGAGAGTTGTGAGCATTCGAAGTCTCCCGGTTAAGAGACGTTCGTCGGAGTGTCCAGTATCAATTATTGAGGCAAGTATCTTGCCTATACACTTCATATTTCGTAGTGGTTATAGTCAGTAATTGACTAGGTGTGCAATTGAATTATTTTTAATGAACTTATAAAAGAATCGGTATATTCTCGATAAAGGTCCTCTATAAAATCTACTTATGTGTTTGTGAACGATTGTGTGGTTCTGAGAATATATACTAGTGGTGTGCTTTGGAATATCTTCTTTACGTTTGGTATTGTTGTGCGTGATTATGTGTATAGTGGACTTAAGGTTATGTCTTTCTGACCAGAAGTGTGTATATGTGTGTGGACGTGTGTACTATTGATGAGTTTGTGATGATGTGTGATGTGAGTATGTGTCGGATGTTGTGGCCATTCCTAGCAAGTACCTTGATTTACATTTGAAGTACTTCGGGGGAATATGTTTTTGAATCGTGATTTTGTGAAAGTGGTAATTTCAGAAAATGTGGTTTGTGCCATGTGGTTACTGAGAGTGTGTGAACGGAGTTAAAACCAGTGAGGGTCCCCTGGGTCCTAGAGTCGCGTATCCCTACGGATCACTCGGTGGGCTATACACTGTGGAGGGCCTGACGAGGTGTCTCTGGGGTGTGTATCTTGCTTGAGAGGTACAGGCCGATAGCTCGGGAGGTTGTTTTGTGATGATGAATATGGCACGATGTTGTTTTCGATAATTGTGATATGTCCGGAGTATCACATATGCAAATTCCCAAAGTGAGATACATCATATGTAAGGTCTTGGTACTTGGCTAAAATGGCACCGGTATAAGCATCGTATATTATTTGTTTCATGGTTGCGATATTTTTGGCATAAGGATACGGGCCCTGTGATTGTTTCCGTACATTGTGGTTTGATTATGTATCGAGTGGGACCATTGTGTTATTCACTCGAGTATGGGATATGGATGATTTGGGTCGTGGACCCTGTGTTTGTGACCAGATTGGTATCTTTGAGCAAAAACAATTCTTTGGCCCGTGTCCCTATGTGGTTTGTCGAGTTAAAGATTTATTAGCCCAGAAATGTCTTTCTAAAACTCCCGAGACTTTTTAAATGCTTTTCAAAGAGCCTGCGTGTCTCATTCCAATTTTTCATGGTTTGAACTATTTTATTCAATGAAATATCTTGGGAAATCTTCATTGGGTTGAATTGTGGAATTAATCAAGTTTTTATATTCTTGGAATATGTTGTGTATAGCTCGTATTTGCACTTTATACTTGCACTAGCAAAACAAAGGAGTTTGCTAACCCCGAGTATTCGGGGGGTGGATGTCTGTATTGCGTCCAGGTACTTGCAGGTTGCTGGGGAGCGAATCACAGGATCGGTACGAAGGATGATGGAAGACGACGATGCTAATCACATGAAGGCCGTGTTGGGTATTTGGTGAAGTCTTATTATTTTGTCTTTTTGTTGGGGTATTTTCTAATTTTCGGGAAGTATTAATGTATCCTAACCCCTGCGTGGGTACGAGTTAGATAAAGGAGTTTTGTATGTTCGATGTAAAAATTTTGGTAAAAGACCAAATCGGTCTAATAGTTCATTATTTAGCCATATCGGCTTAAAATGTGATGTATTGTTTTCGTATTTAGCCTGGTAGATCCTCATGGAGAGGGTCTGCGGCGCTGTAATATTCCCAAGTGGTTTGGGGGTGTTACAATCTCGCTACCTATAACAACTGTTAAGAGCATCCCTCATTCTTGTCGCATGGCCTTTTCTCATGCTCTAGTTGATGCTTTGGGTAAGGTGGCGGCTATGCCAACGTCTATTGAGGCATGGGTAAAACTTTTGTTGTTACCACGTTGCACGTTGCGTGTTATCAGGCCTTCTAACCGTCAGGAACGCAGGTCGGGTAATAGGAAGTCTTTGCAATGCCTTAGTATTCAAAGGGCGTTGGCAGCTTGGAGTGGGGATGGTTTTAATGATCTTATTCTGTCGCTTTTTGCCCAACCCTTAAGGGTGGTCTCAGGAAAGGATAAGCTGATATCTGGGTCCGATAGCTCATCGGTGTGCGCCAATGTTAAACAATGTTTGAGAAAAGTTGCGGACGGGCATTTCACTGCTGCTGTTAAGGTATTATCTTCTTCAGGGGTTGCACCTTTAGGTACGAATACTTTGACAGCGTTGTTGGCTAAGCATCCTACATTGCCCCTCCTTATGCTCGCTTCTTTGCTATCCGAGCCCCCTCTTGTTGTGGATGTTGATAGCGTTCGTGGGTGTATTCAATCCTTCCCGAAAGGGACTTCTTGTGGGCGAGACGGATTGAGAGCCCAACACATTTTTGATGCATTTTGTGGAGAGGGGTCGCCGATTGCCGCCGAGGTTCTCAAGGCTATCTCCTTGGTGGTTAATTTATTGTTGGCGGGGAGGTGCCCTAAGGTTTTGGCGGAGTTTGTTGCTTCAGTGCCCCTCACGCCGTTGCTCAAACCGAACAATGGGATTAGGCCTATTGCCGTAGGCGCATTTTGGAGGAGGCTTGTCTCGAAGGTGGCTATGAGGGGTGTCAGGAAGGAGATGTCCAAATATCTTTGTGATTTTCAGTTTGGGGTAGGAGTCCCAAGAGGGGCTGAGGCCGTGCTTCATAGCGCGAATAGATTCTTAAATGTGTTTCACTCGGATGGGTCGTTGGCTATGCTTACTGTTGATTTCTATAATGCCTTCAACTTGGTGGATCGAACTACCCTTCTACACGAGGTTCGGATTCGATGCCCGTCTATTTCCCTATGGGTGGAATTTTTATATGGTCAGTCGGCGAGGTTATATGTGGGTGATGACCTTATTTGGTCCACCACTGGAGTTCAGCAGGGGGACCCCTTAGGGCCTCTTCTTTTTGCTTTAGTTTTGCACCCATTGGTTCACCGGATTAGGGATTGTTGCAAACTTCTTTTCCATGCTTGGTATTTGGATGATGGTACGATCATCGGTGACACTAAAGAGGTAGCTAAAGCCTTAGATATAATCAGGACTGAGGGGGCCCGCCTGGGCCTTGAAGTCAACATTAAGAAAACAGAAGTTTTTTGGCCGTCATGCAATGGGGTGAAGGTGCAGGATGGGTTGTTCCCTCGTGGGATTGGGAGACCGTCGATGGGTGTAAAACTCCTTGGAGGTGCTGTTAGCAAGGACGTTGGGTTTATTAGTAGTTTGGCGGCGAACAGGGCATCTCGAGCTGTGGAGCTCATGAGTCATCTCCCAAGTCTACGGGACCCTCAATCCGAGCTCCTGTTGCTCCGCTCATGTATGGGTGTCGCAAAGCTATTGTTCGGTCTTAGAACGTGCCAACCTATGTATGTGGGGGAAGCTGTTTCTATTTTTGACAATGGCCTTCGGAGGGCGATAGAAGATATTGTGGTTTGCGGTGGTCCTTTTTTTGGGGATTTTCAATGGAGGCTAGCATCCCTTCCGACTCGATTTGGTGGTTTGGGTTTATGTTCTGCTGAGGATGTATCTACATATGCTTTTGTGGCCTCGAGGGCTCAATCTTGGAGTTTGCAGGACCACATTCTTCAGGGATGTGGTATTGATGGAGTTGACTCTGATTATGGGTATGCGATGGATCGCTTGATCATGTCCCTTCCTGATTTCGATCTTAGCGGCTTCTCTAATAAGGACACCGCCCCCCTAAAGCCCAGAATGTTCTGGCGTGTGCCCTATTTAGTGAAATCGTCAAGAGTTTGGGAGGGAAGTTTGATTTATCCCCTCGCCAAAAAGCGGTGTTTGAATGTCTCCGTGTTCCTCATGCTCAGAATTTTTTGACGGTTACCCCCATTGAAGGTCTAGGCCAACATATGTCGGCCACAGGTCTGGACTATCCTTAAGTCTGGCTTATGATCCCTCTGTTTCCGGTGATGAGCCTTGCCCAGTCTGCCGCAAGGTTTGTTTGGATTCTTTTGGCGAGCATGCGGTCCATTGCAAGGAGTTACTGGTTTCAAATATAGGCATGGTTTGGTCGGGGATGTTTTATATGATGTTCTTAAGAAGCGGTATTTCTTAAAAAAGAGGCCCCGTGAACTTTTGAGGATCCGCTTGAAGGAGGAGGTCTACTTTACGCCCGGTGATATACTTGTGTTTGGGTGGGGTGAAACATGCTTGTGTAGATCTTCTTGGAGTGTCCTCTTGTTGGGCTCAGGGACAATGGGTTTATTGCAGGACAAGCTGCGTTGAAAGCTGAATCGAGCAAAGTGGCTAAACACGAGAAAGCTTGCTTGGAGAATCAACACGTGTTCATCCCTTTTGCCTTTGATACATTTGGTTTCTTAGCTCCTGAAGCAGCGAAGTTTTTGTCCAGAGTTCAACGGGTGGTGCAAAGTAATTTTTCGGTCCTCAAGAAACAAAACTTTATTTTTAGTAGGATTGGTTTTGCCATTCAAAAGGGGTTGCGGCGCAACTTTTTGCCCGTTTGCCTGCCATCTTATTGTAATTCGATTCGATCGATTATTCTTAAGTTTTTTCAAAAAAAAAAAAAAAAAAATGGATGTATCGACAGGTAAAAAGCATATGTTCTGAGTTAGTTACTGTTTAGGTTGAAAGCATGGGAATTGTGAGTAGAGTTGGTTATGTCATGTGTGGGGTGTGTGAGTGGGTATTTTGTTCTGTCATTCTTGAAAACAAAAAGGGTTCATTTTAGAATATATTTTTTTATTTGATTTTATTTTCATGTTTTGCAGTATTGTGTGTTAGATGGTGGCGATGGGATTTCTGAGTCTTGTCGGTAATTCTTTCGGATGCTCGGCATCGGGTGAGCGACTTGTCTCGGCAGCAAGAGATGGGGATGTTCAAGAAGCCAAGGCACTCTTGGAGTACAATCCTCGGCTTGCAAGGTATTCGACTTTTGGTGTTCGTAATTCTCCTTTGCACTACTCTGCAGCTCAAGGTCATCATGAGGTGTGTGTGATGTGTCCAAGTCTTTATAGTTTATATATCTCTAGTGCATGAATTATGTAGGAATTATGATTGAGTTTGATGACTTGGATCATCCTTTTCATTTCTTGTTTTTAGATTGTTTCGCTTTTACTCGAGTCCGGAGTTGATATTAATCTCAGGAACTATCGCGGGCAGGTACAATATTGTTTCTTAGGATAATTACAAAAAGTACACGTGAGGTTTGTCCTAATTACCAAAAAAACAGCGGAACTTTCAAAATCACAAATATACACCCGAGGATTGGTTTGGGCTTAAAATTAAGGGGCTATTCGCAGCCATTTATAAATGTGAAAGGGTGATCTTTAATTACTTTTGTTTATGAGGGGGTTAATGTTAGATAAAGTAAAATCCGCTGGGTATTTCTTTCAATTCTGAAGTTTATGTGTTTTTTTTTTTTTTGTAATTCGTCAAACTCCAAGGCTACATTTTAATCTCTCATTTTGTATTGCATAAATTGTTCTTGTTTCTTGTTTCATTGTCGATCCTCTACTCATTTATTTAATGCTAGAGCAAAACTGATCGTTGGTTGCATGACGACAAATAGAGAGTGTTTGTAGACACTATAAAAAAAGTGATTATCAGCTTCGAGGGGTTATTTCTCTCTCCCTAGAAACTTGAGAGTCACTTCTCTTTAGTGTTTGCAAACATTTCCATATTCGAATAGGAAACTAAAGTTTTTCTTTTATCATTTATCCGATTTTACAGACCGCATTGATGCAAGCTTGTCAATATGGTCACTGGGAGGTGGTTCAGACTCTGATACTTGTTAAAGCCAACGTACGATAGATTACGACTGTCTTATGGCTTTCAAATAGAGCTTTCGTTAGGGCGTACATTTAATCATTTGTTCTTTGTTTCTTTTAGATCCACAGAGCGGATTATCTCAATGGAGGAACTGCACTCCACTTAGCCGCTCTAAATGGCCACACCCGTTGCATCCGTCTTCTTCTTGCTGATTACATTCCCAGCACTCCTGATTTTTGCAGTATTTTAAGGAAAAAAATAGAATATGGTGAATCTGTTTCTGAGTTGGATGAAGGGTACTTTATTTGATTGTCTTTCAAGTTAGATGTTAGAATAATATTACACAAACTACCCCCGAGGTCTGGAGTATTTACAAAAAAATAACAGCAAAAGATACACCCTTGACTTTTAATTTTTGTCTAATTACAATTTCCTCTACCATTAGTTAAATTGATGGAATTTGCTGATGTTATCAAACATCCTACAATTACACCCATCAAGTTTTCATAATATTACAAATAGCCCCAAGAAACTTGGTCTATTTTCAACATTTAGAAAACCTGAGGGATGTAAAAGTAAAGTGTAAGACAAGAAGTTGACATTATTTGTAGTTTGTCCAACCTCAAGGATGTTCTTTGAAATTTTGAAAGTTCTCTGGGATTTTTGTAATTCAACCAATCTCAAGGGTAGCTTCTGTAATTATCCCTTACTTATGCAACTTCAAATGCAGTTAACTGACTTGGTTTTTATTTTTCCCCTGATTGTGTTTTAGTGCACTGTGTGAAGTAATAAGTAGATCCGCCGATGGAGGTGTGACTGCACTTCATATGGCTGCATTGAATGGGCACGTCGAAACTCTTCATCTTCTTCTGGATTTAGGGGCTTCTGTTTCTGATAGAACGGTTGAAGACGGGACTACGATTGATTTAATTGGTAAGCTGTGATATATTCAGTCTTTTTTGCGATTAAATATTAGTTTCCCTAGTAAATTCTCGTTTACCTGTGTCTAATAATCTGTTTTAAGTACCGAGAATTACACTAGGGGTCGTTTCTTCGTGTCCGTGCAATTGTTTGTTCGTTTTTTTCTTAATACTATGTTATCTTTTGCTCATATCAAGTTGGCGAGTTGGTGAATATACAAGAAACTAACTGTACAAATTTGAAATGGAGAATGTCTCGTTCCAATTCCAGGTTCTTCGATAACTAGATTCCAAACACCAAATGCTTTGTAAGCTATTGCACACAAGAATAGTTCTAACTGAAGATGAATACTGATCAATTAAGTCACAAACTCTAATTTGATTCAACTTGAGGCCTTTTGGAGTAAAAAAACTGAAGTCGTTGAATGGATCTACTTCGTCTCAATCAGTCGAGCATTCGTTATCCAGGAAAACTGATGATGGTAAAAAAAAAAGTTGCAGGGGTATGAATGTCATGCACATATGCGAACAGAATCTTGAAACTCGGAAGAAGTCATAATATGCTCGTATGTGATCAGCGTATCTAATCACTTACTCTTCTATTAACTATGTTCGAGCTATGAAGCTCCTTTATGTTTAAAAACCAGATAATGCCATCGCCTTAAATCTATTGATTCTGAGAATACGGACATCCTTTTCTTCGTATAGGAGCTGGAAGCACAGCACTCCATTATGCTGCTTGTGGTGGTAATGCACAATGTTGTCAGGTTGGTTTATTTGGTGACTGTACAAATATAGTGTCCAAGAATGTAGTCAATATAACTTCAGTTTCGACAATTTTTGCAGCTTTTGATTGGCAAAGGCGGCAATCTGACTACAAAGAATGCAAATGGGTACGCGCGTCTTCTTGTCTTATTTTGTTGAGGTGCTTTATGTTCACATAGTTGTATTGCATAATTTCTCTTTTCATTTCTTAGTTCACTGAGGTTATATATGTAATTGGCTAATTGCGGGTCTTCATGGAGTAAAATGAGAGGGAAACAATGAGAACAAAGGCGTGGCCAGTCCAAGAAATTGGGGTGGGCTAGAGGGATTATTTTTTTTAAAACGTTATTTAAGTTCACTATTTCTTTTAATTTTTTTTTGTTAAACTCGAACGTTGTGGGTCGTTGGGCTCGTTCATGTAGAGAGTCTGCTCCGATACCATATTTTAGTCTGGAATTCCATCTCAAAACAAATTGGCAATGAGAGGAGTGCCCAGGATTTTTTATATATTAAAAGCAAAGTTTATATGTTTTCGATATGGAATTTTACTGCTTTAACATTTTTAACACCTTCTGGACGGAGACATGGCCGGGCCCAAAATTTTCAAAAAAGTATCTGCCGGGTCCACTATTTTTCCATTTTTTATTTTAATTTTCATTTTTTTACACTGCTCGGAAGGAGATAGGATGTGTCGGTGGCCGGATCCCCACCCCACCCCTGCCGTCTCCGCCAGCGAATGAAAATAAATATGAAAACAACAGTCAGCAACGAACATCTTGAATCAATGGTTGCAAATTGTTCTTCTCTGTTTTTGTTATATAAAACTCTCTTTTTTAGACCACTAATTGACATTATAATTACCATGCCACCGACCCCAATAGAATTGGGATTAAGGTGTAGGTGATGATGATGAGGTCAAAAGGAGAGTATCTCCCCTCGTTTTTAACTCACCCAATTAAATACTATTTCTAATGTCAACTATCCAACAATTACTTAGGTATGTATAACATCGGCTATTCCTCATCAGATACTCTATTATGACTTTGGGTTATCCAAGTCTTGCAGTTCAAATCTTTTTCTTTCTTTTGTTACTTCGTGTCAAGCATTTTTTCCAATAACGAACAACAATTATGCACGGAATGTTGATAGATGGACTCCGTTGATGGTCGCTCGTTCATGGCATAGAGACTGGCTTGAGGACATTCTAAGCCAACAACCGAGACGCCAACCTAAACTTAGTCTGTCACCATATTTATGTCTTCCTCTCATGAGCATTGTTGAAATTGCTAGGTGAGCAAAAAGCGATACTAATTCCCGTGTGAACTTATTCTCGCGAGCTTACAGTTTCCACAAGAGTTATTGTCAAATTAATATTATCCTATTTTTGTGAAACTTCAGACTATGTGGATGGAGAAGCAACGATTCACCATCTACGTGTTTAGATCCATGTGTTGTGTGCTTAGAAAGAAAGTGTACAGTTGCTGCAGAAGGTATTACTTGTTCCAACTTGCTCACCATTTAACACGAATAGTTATCGTCTCTTTCCCAATCGTTTTTCCGGATCTGTGAGTATTCCCCATCTTTATGCATCACATATTGTTGGGAAAAACACACAATAACGTCACAACGGAAATGCGGAACACCCTCGTTTGACAATTTTCCCAATCTCAATTGTAACTTCGAGGTTACCGACAAGTAAAGTAAATCAAATACAACTCGATAAACAATACAAATGATATCAAAAACAATAAACAACGAGACACAATATTTAGCGTGGAAAACCTCTCAAATCAAGAGTAAAAATCACGGGACCTCCAACCGCTTAAACTTCCACTATCACCAATTCAAATACTTGGTAATAAACAATCTTCAAGTATTTGGAATACACAACAACAACAAGATCGAGAAAGAAAAACACTAAAGATAGCTTACACAAGAAACTTACAAAATACCCGAACTTCCGGACACTAAAACTCGATCTACTCCGGTGAAAAGATTTGCCCAATTGCTACTAAGTTATTGTCAAAATATCACGACGATCCGATCGATACAACTCCGAGAAATCGAAGAAGTGTAATCTCTCTTTCTCTTCTCTCTCTTGCTCTCTCTCGTGTCTGCTCGCAAAATTGGGTGAAGTTCTGAAAAAAACGCAGCACAAAACGCTGCTAAAAAGGAAACCCAAAACCTGCGTTGACTCGTGTGTCGCGGCACACTCAAAAAATAGTCGAGAGGAAACTATCAGGGGGCCGCGGCACAGAGGACGTGTGCCGCGGCGCGGAGTCCACTGACTTGAGCCGTTCCGTTGCAAGAGTAGTGTGCCGCGGCACACTCCCTCCTGTGCCGCGGCGCAGCCTGTTCCGGGCCTATATTCCGAAAATAACTCCTACAAATCTCCCCCTTTTTGGAATATAGGAAGAGTTTGCCATCCCGGCGATCGAGCAACATACCTTAACCTTCTCTCTACTCAACGCCCTAGTTAACATATCGGAACCATTATCATCGGTGTGATCAAGTTCAAGCAGACCGTCCTCCAGCGCATCTCAAATCCAATGATATCTAACATCAATATGTTTTGTTCGTTTGTGAAAGATCGCATTCTTCGCCAAATGAATCGCACTCTGACTATCACAAAGAACCACATAACGCCGTTGTCGGAAGCCCAGCTCTTGTAAAAATATTTTCAACCATAAGAGTTCTTTACACGCTTCCACCGCCGCAATATACTCAGCCTCCGTTGTTGACAAGGCAACACACTTTTGCAATCTCGATTGCCATGACACGGCTCCCCCTGCGAAGGTCATCAAATATCCAGAAGTGGATTTTCTATTATCCTCGTTTCCTGCCATATCAGAATCGGTATACCCAACAAGCATAGCTTTCCCATTTCCAAATGTGATCCCCAATTTGGAAGTACCCCTTAAATATCTAAATATCCACTTTACGGCTTCCCAATGCTTCTTACCCTGATTCGATAGAAAATAGCTCACCACTCCCACGACATGAGCAATGTCGGGCCTCGTACATACCATGGCATACATCAAACTCCCGACCCGCAGAGGCATAAGGAACTCTATCCATTTCCTCAATTTCTTCCTTCGTCGTAGGGCAATCCTTGCTCGTCGATTTAAAATTGTTAGTAAGAGGCGAACTAACAACTTTAGCTTTATCCATGTTAAAGTGCCTAAGTACCTTCTCAATGTATTGCTCCTGTGACATGTGTTGCTACTCAAAATATTATCCGGAGATAGATATTGCTGGAATGGATGGGATAGCAAACAAATGCAAGAGCACTTCCGTGAGAAAGATAAATAACACAAGATTTGCCGGGGTTGTTAGTCCCGGGCTTGAATGCTCTCGCGAGATATTATTAATACCAATATTCGGGGATACAAGTACTAATGTAAGAATACAATTACAATGAGTGCAAAGATTCTTGTTATCTTAGCTAGTGAGCGTGTAGATTGCCGGAAGAACCAGATTTGATGCTCTGTGAGTTCTTGTAACAAAGGAGATGAACAGTCGCGGCGGTGAGAGATCGATCGTCTCTCACGGCGAGTATTTAGGCTGGATGCTTGGGCTCTGGGCTTATGAATCCCTTGGAATCATCTAGTGGAGACTTGCTTCTTGCCGATCGTCTTACGGACGAGAGATTTAGAGAGAGAAGTCCTGAGATGGATTAGGTGAGATAGCCGGAGCTTGATGATATGTATGTTCTTCAAGATTTAGTGAATGTATCGGAATGTGAGAAAATGAGTTACGAGCATAAGTCGAATGAATTGGGAACCGTAGGATGAGTCAATTCGGGCCGTAGGTTGGGTGAATTGGGAACCTTTTTCTGTAGGAGGAGGTTCTCTATTTATAGAGCTTGAATACGCCGGCGATCGCCTCTTCGCATTATAATAATCGGGCGATCGTCTTTTAGCACATGGGCTGTCCCCTCAAAGCTGCATGAGTTCTTTGGCGATAAAGCTGTCTTGATCGATGGGAGCTTACACGCGTCTGAGTCGGCCATCACGGGTGGTCCTACCGACAACTTTCGGCGCGCATCTTTGGTAGGTGAGGTAGGTGACAGGCTGTGGTCAAAGGTCTTGTCTGTCAGCAAAAGATCTTATCTGCTGGCGAAGATCTTGTCAGCGCCTTTGGTGGATCTGCACGTGGGTGCTTTTCCGAGATCCAGTCCTTGATGATTTTGACGGGCGATCGTCTCTGCTCGGGGCATAGGTCGATTGCCCTTAGCCGGTCACCAGAGTAGATCGCCAGCTGCCAAAGGGCGATCGCCTTGGGAGTCGATCGCTAGGTACCTGATGGCGGTCTGATATTTTCGACTTGGCGAGCTAGCCATAGTTTGACTGGAGTTGACTTGGTCGCTCGGCCTTATAGTCGATCGCCTGTCGGGATGAATAAATCGTGACACAACAATTGCCCCCCAGCTCGCTCATACGTTGGAAACGTGGGGTGAGGTGGCTTTCTTGGCGATCGCTGAAGTTTTGACGAGCGACTTTGCATTTTATTGAACTGGCGATCGTCTTTGAGCTGATACATCCTGAGTTCGGACGACCTGGTTGGCCGCTGAACTGCGCGGGAAAAAGCAACGGGCGTTGAAAAGTCTCCGCGCACGTGTCGGACTTCTATTGGAGGATGCCAACGGTCATTAATGACTCCTCGGCTGACGCGTCCTTGAAAAGACGCGTACGCGGGTCTCGAGGGGGTCAATTAATGCCGTCGTTTGAGATCCTACCCCTGAGGTTTTCCCTTATTGCAAACGGGTCCCTGCCTTCTCCTATAAAAAGGGGGGCTGTGCTGCAGCTTCACTCGCGCGTGCTTATTGGAGAAAGAAGGACTTGCTGTCGAATTTTCTGAAGATCTTAGTGCCGATCGTCGTTCGATTTCACTTTAGGGTAAGAAAAATCCTTTTCTCCTTTTCTCGCTTCGAAAATGGCCTAACCTCATCATCATTTGGAGCAGAACCGATTCTGCCACGGGACATCGATCGTCCAGGAGAAACTTCTTCCGTCTTCCACCAGAGACGGCGGTTGAAGCTATTCGGGCCTAATCGACCTTACCAAGTCGAGGCTTTATTCAATGAGGCCGATGTTGCTAAGTCGGCCATGAAGAAAGACGATCGCAGATCGAGAGAGATCCGCGATCGGGGCTTACCGGGAGCAACATAGTGCTTTTGGTCGGGCCTATAGGGCCTTTGTGAAATAATGGAGAGGTTGGCCGGTCTACTCCGAGATTCGATTTAGGGATACTCTGGCCGCTACCCCTACGTGCTTCCCAAACGGTCGCGATGCCGTCTTTGCAGCCGATCGGTGTGGTCGCTAGGCCAAATACGGAGTTCGACGACCAGGAAAGATCTGGCCGTCTGGAGGACAAGATTCCATGTTCCTTCAGACGTGGACATGTTCGCGCCGGCGGAGAATGAAAGAGTCGATCAGCCTCCGATGGGCATGGTCGCCGTGAATGAGGCGATTATGGAGGTCGGGCTGCGCTTCCCTCTATCCTTTGCGGTCTCCCATCTGTTGGCCGCTTGGAATGTGGCGCCACTTCACCGACGCCGAACGCCCGGCTCCAAATTATCTGCACCCTCACCCTTTTCCGGTCACCGCCTCAGCCGCCTCCCATCACCGTTGGAGATGAATCATTTGTTTAAACTGACGGCTCATAAAGGGTTGGTCGGCGGTTACCATATTCAAGGCCGATCCGCCGGTGATTCATGGAGTCCCGAATAAGATGCGGGGCGATCAGACGAAATGGTTCTGGGTCGCCGGCAAGTGGAGAGCTTCGGCGAGCGATAACCCTACGGGCGAGCTGGAGGTTCCCACTGAATTTCGGGAGAGGAATCCCGGTAAGGGTTTAGACTCTCCCTTCGCTTGGATGCGTTTTGGACTGATCTAATTTGATTTCGGTTTTGCAGGTTTTCACATTCCGGCGATCGAGGAGCTGCCTTTCGACTTTCTCGTTGTCTGGGAGCGGATAAGGAGCTTGTCGGACGACGACCTTGACGCCAATCGGATTAATAAGGAGAGTCGTTGGTTGTCGGCTCGACTATTCCGTTTTCCGAGACATCTCGCGGTGCCAGGTATGAGTTTCTGCGACCTTCATTTTCTAGGCGATCGCCTTATTTTAGATCAGTATCTGATTGTTGATCGATTGTCTTAACTGCAGAGGTTCGCTTCCCTCGCTTTTTGGAGCCTCCGACGGAGATCGCCATGTCGAACCCAGGAGTCCTAGGCCGTCTTCGCCATAAGAGGTCGACTCGGGTCCCACCCGTCGCGTTGCCTATAGTTCCGGAGGCGGAGCCTCGCGTGGAGCCGGAGCCTCGCGTGGAGCCGGTCGTGGTTGAGGAGGAAATTCCGGAGGAGGGGCTTCGAGTGAATCGCAAGAGGCCGAGGCCGGAGGAAACTTCGGTTCCTGCCCCGGGCGATGAAGTGCCGATCGCCGCGCCTCCGATCACCATCGTTGCTCCGGAGAGCGAGCCGCCCTCTGCGGCTTTTATGCGGGAGATGGCGATCGCGGATGCTGAGACCCCTCGAGGGAAACCGTTTTTCGGTCGGGATCCCGAGAAGGCTGAGAGGTAGATAGCATTTTTGTGTTGAAAATTGCATCTGCGTAGGAGTTGTATTAACTTTGTTGTTTTGATGCAGGATCCGTCGCGCAGATCCGTCTTGCCCGCCGATGGTCGTAGATTTCCTAGCGAGCCGATCTCCTCGCCATTCCTGCGACATTCCTCCATATGTTAGCAAGGTCATACGCTCGCCAAGGCATGGACGATCGATCGATGCGATCGCTCGGCATGATCGGGCGAGTTCGATGCACGCTGTTCTCGCCCTTTCTCTTCAGACGGCGACCATGGCCGTCCAGGCTGCTCAGGAGTTTGAGGGGCGACCCTCCACTATTCGCCTGCAGGAGGATCTCGAGGCGGCTCGGAAAGAGAACGCCGAGTTTGCTGACAAGATCGCGGTGATGGAGAAGGACTCTCTGGAGGCGGCCAAGCGGGCGAGCCATGAGCTTGAGCTGGAGAAGAAGGAGACTGAGAAATATCGTATGGCGGTTGACCGATTTCGGGATCAGATGCAGAATGCCGTCCAGGCGCGGAATGTTGCGGAAGAGGAGGCCGATCGCCAGAAGGTGACGATCGCTAGGCTGACCAGTGAGCTGACGGAGGCGAGGGAAAAGATTGTTGCGAGGGAGGCCGAGCTCCAGGGGTCGCAACAGGCGATGGCGGAGCTGAAAGGAGAGGTTGAGGCGACCAAGTCCGATCCCTTCCAAAACTTGGAGTATGTCAGCGAGTTCGCCTATTATTTGGCGTTCGCCGACTCGATCCGAGCGGCTAAGAAGGGAGGTTTGGAGGTCGGGCCACTTGCCGATAACTTCAAGGCGTATGCGTTGGAGCATCCTCTCCATTCAGCTTTCTCCTTGCCGATCTTGGATCTTGCGGACATCGGCGTGGATTTGAGCTGGTATCCGTCTCCGGCCAATCTTGCTCATCCCGACGCTCCGGAAGATGAGGGGACCGCGCCGAATGCTGATGGCGAAGGCGGCGTGCAGGGCCTCGAGGCGCTTCATTTTTGACGTTTTTGCTTGCTTACTTGTAGCTTTCTTTTGTAGAACATAGGCCTTCGGGCGACCATGTACTTTGATCTTCTCAGGCAATGAACTGAATGTTTGATTATCTTTGATTACTTGAATGAATGGTTATTTTGAGTCTTTGTTTGACTTTGTACAAATGTGTGAGGAGAGATCGTTGCGAGGGTAGTTCCAAATGAATTGATAAACTCATAAAGACAACTTTTTACAACAAATTCGATCGCTGCACTACATCTGAAAAAATGACGATCTCCGTATGTGGTTGAATAGCGACGATCGTCGTGTAGGTAGTCCGCACTCTTATTGCCCCTTGTTTTTATTCACTTAGTGGAAGTAAGGGGATGAAAATAATTCCTTGAGTGAGCGGTCTTCAACTTTGTCGAATCCTCGGGGACGGTCGTCCATCTTGAGGAACCGTGCACGATCGCGGAGTTCGATGGACCGACTCCTTGATCATGTCTTGATGCGCGAAGACATTGAGTGTCTCGTGACTCACTTTATTATGAGGGTCCTCTGTTAGATCGCGCCTCGCCTCGTATTTAAACGAAGGGCGTGCGGTCTCGCCTAGAGGAGTCCTTGCGCGGGCGGCGTCGGATGATTCAACTCCACGCCGCGGCTTGTTAGCTCTGCTTCCACCTCGGCGGCCATGGAGATGGCCGACCTCGGCGGTACGTTGAGACGGGGTTGTGGCATGTCGCATTGTCCGGGTTCACCATGTTAGATGATGAACCTTTGAGGGCGAGCGATCGTGTCCACTGATTAATTTTGGAGGGCCCTCAGACTACGCCGGCCTCGTATTTAAACGAAGGGCGGGCGATCTTGGCCTAAAGGGACCTTGCATGGCCTAAGCAGTCGGTTCCATCGACCACCAGGACTATGGCTGCACTCTTCCACCTTGGATCGTCATGTAGATGCCAACCTTCGACGGTGTACGTTGTGCGGGGGAGGCGATCTCGTGCCTTAGTCCATCATGTCAGACGGTGTTCTGTAGATGGCGATCGAGTCCTCCGGTTTCTTAAATAAGGAGGGAGATCGGGGAGATTTCCGAGGTCTCCTTTTCTTGATTGAAGCATGTTGGGACAGTCGCCGAGGCTGATCCAGGGGTCGGCTCATATGAGCTTTCCAGCCTGTTTTATGTTTAACTCGGACGATCGTCTATAGAGATAGGTAGGGGCTTCGGCTAAACCAATAAGCTGTCCAACTTGCCCTCCACGAACAATCTCCAGAGCTGTTTGAGGAGGTCGCGACATTTGTTAGTCTTTGTGGCGGACTCTTATGGTAGGCACAATTTTGATTGTTGTCGGTGTGCCGTGGTCCCTTATCGCCTTTGGCTTTTTGAGCTCTTCGTGCCCCTTGATGGCATAGAAAATATGTGCCGGAGTTCATTGAACGTATGGAGGAGATGGGCTTCCATGTCCTCGAAAGCCTTGAGATCTCCGGGTGTCTTGGCGATCGCCTTCTTTGCTTTGGCGATCGCTATCTTCGGACAAGAGGTGGAGTTTCCTCGCCTGCGGAGGGTGAGTAGCCTTTGCTGGCCGGAAAGTTGGCGGCTTTAGCGCGGAAGATCGCGTAAGTTGGGGGATATCCTTGGAGAGATGTCTAAACATGGGAGAGTGACGCGAATCCCCCATGACCGAATAGAGAGCGAGCTCGTCAGCGAGGTTCGCGGTGAGGATGATTTCGTCCACTCGGCCAATGTAATCATGTCGGTTTCGTCCTTCCCCGCTTGATTTTTATCATGCGGTGGGGCCTTCTGTCTGGCGACCTTGCGGGCGAAGTATGACGTGAAGTCATTCGCGTTCTTAAAAGAGGTGATTGATCGTGGTGGTAGTGAGACGTACCACCTATGGGCCACTCGCCCAATGTCACGGAAGATCCGGCACTTGGTTGCGTCGGATGCCCCACACCCGATCATGTAAATTCGGAATTTACTCGGGTGGGTTTCGGTCCGATCTCCCCTCATACTGAGGTGTTTTGGGGGAGCGATCGTTGGTTGTATGGGGGCAAGCTCGATGTGGACTGCGAGTGGCTCGGTCGGCCGCGATCTTTTGCCGGTGCTTGCCCAGTGTCCAAGAGTGCTCTCATTTCGTCGAGTCAAGGCGTTGTATGGCGGCCATCGCCGTGGCTCGATCGCTAGCGGCTCGCGCTCGGAGCGGAGCCGAGGCGATTGAGTGCGATCCACAGCGATCGGGCGGGAGTCGGATGGCGACTGCGTTGGCCGTGAGGTGGGTAGGCCGAACTTCGGTGACGGATTCGGGTTCCGTCTTTTCGAGGTTGGAAACAGGTGCCTGGCCGCCAGGATGGGTCGCGCCAAGCGATCGAATATGGATCCGTCCGGCCGTGCGAGAGCCTTCCTCGCGAATTGGGGCTTCGACGATCGCTCGTTCGATGGCCGAATTTCCGTTTTCCCATGCGGCGGATGATCGAGGAGTTATTGCAGCGACGCACATGCTCTCCGTCGCTCCTCCGGGATGGCCATAGCCTCCTCGATCTGTTCCTCGGTTTGGAACCGATCGAGTGAGAGGTGGGGCCATCTCTCGGATGCGGATCGAGAGTCTCGCGTTGCTGCGGATTCCCACATCGTCGGTGGGGTTGGCTGAGCCAAGGATATGGTGTCGGCGTTCGGAGCGGCTTTCTTGACGTGCGGCGGATGTCATGATTCTGAAGGTTTTCTTTGAAGTGCAGTGAGTGTCACTTCAAGTATATGCCCCGAGAACAGTGAGTGTTCTTCGGGACGGTAGAAATAAAAATATGAGGGTTAGCGCCCTCCTTCTAGCGCCAATTGTTGCTACCCAAAATATTATCCGGAGATAGATATTGCTGGAATGGATGGGATAGCAAACAAATGCAAGAGCACTTCCGTGAGAAAGATAAATAACACAAGATTTGCCGGGGTTGTTAGTCCCGGGCTTGAATGCTCTCGCGAGATATTATTAATACCAATATTCGGGGATACAATTACTAATGTAAGAATACAATTACAATGAGTGCAAAGATTCTTGTTATCTTAGCTAGTGAGCGTGTAGATTGCCGGAAGAACCAGATTTGATGCTCTGTGAGTTCTTGTAACAAAGGAGATGAACAGTCGCGGCGGTGAGAGATCGATCGTCTCTCACGGCGAGTATTTAGCTGGATGCTTGGGCTCCTGGGCTTATGAATCCCTTGGAATCTGTCTAGTGGAGACTTGCTGCTTCTGCCGATCGTCTTCTGGACGAGAGATTTAGAGAGAGAAGTCCTGAGATGGATTCCGGTGAGATAGCCGGGAGCTTGATGATATGTATGTTCTTCAGTATTTCCGTGAATGTATCGGAATGTGAGAAAATGAGTTTTGAGCGTAAGTCAGAATGAATTGGGAACCGTAGGATGAGTCAATTCGGAACCGTAGGTTGGGTGAATTGGGAACCTTTTTCCTGTAGGAGGAGGTTCTCTATTTATAGAGCTTGGATACGCCGGGCGATCGCCTCTTCTGCATCATAATAATCGGGCGATCGTCTTTTAGCACATGGGCCTGTCCCCTCAAAGCCTGCATGAGTTGCTGGCAGTAAACTGTGCGGTCCAATGGGGAGCTTACACGCGTCCTGAGTCGCTGTCACGGGTGGTCCTACTGACAACTTTCGGCGCGCATGCTGGTAGGTGAGGTAGGTGACAGGCTGTGGTCAAAGGTCTTGTCTGTCAGCAAAAGATCTTATCTGCTGGCGAAGATCTTGTCAGCGCCTTTGGTGGATCTGCACGTGGGTGCTTTTCCGAGATCCAGTCCTTGATGATTTTGACGGGCGATCGTCTCTGCTCGGGGCGTAGGTCGATTGCCCTTAGCCGGTCACCAGAGTAGATCGCCAGCTGCCAAAGGGCGATCGCCTTGGGAGTCGATCGCTAGGTACCTGATGGCGGTTTGATATTTTCGACTTGGCGAGCTAGCCATAGTTTGACTGGAGTTGACTTGGTCACTCGGCCTTATAGTCGATCGCCTGTCGGGATGAATAAATCGTGACACAACAACATGTGCAATTTCCGGGCCCCTCTATCCCGAGTGATTCTTATCCCTAGAATCTGCTTAGCGAGCCCCAAGTCTTTCATGGCAAAAGACTTATTCAACTCCCTCTTTAAATTGGCAATCCTTTCGGCATTCTTGCCAACGATCAACATGTCATCCACATAAAGTAATAGGATGATGAAATCATCACCTCCAAATTTCTTGAAAAACACGCAATGGTGCAGGGTCGTCTTCCGGTACCCTTGCTCCCCCATAACCGACTCGAACTTTTTATACCATTGCCGTGGTGCTTGCTTCAAACCGTATATACTCTTTCGGAGTCTACAAACATAATCCTCTTTTCCCTCAACCTGAAACCCTTCAGCTTGCTTCATATATATCTCTTTATCGAGGTCTCCATGAAGAAATGCCGTCTTGACTAGGGGTGGCAAAATATACCGAAATACCGAATTTATCGTACCGAAAAATTACCGAAATTGCCGAAAATTTCGGTATACCGAATTTTCGGTACGGTATGGTGCCGTACTGAAAAATTTCGGTACGGTAACGGTATGAATTTTTTTTTTATTTTCCGTATTTCGGTATATACCGAGATACCAAAAAAAATTCGGTATTTCAATATATATATCGGTATGTCCATATTTCCGGTATCTTTTTTATTCGGTATTTCGGTATATACCGGTATATCAAGATTTTTTCGATATTTTGGTAATTCGGTATTTCGATAAGTTCGGTATATACCGATATCGAAATAAAATTCGGTATACCGAAATTTCGGTACGGTATCGGTATGGGCCGAAAGCCATACCGAAATTTCGGGTATACCAAATTTCGGTATACCAAAACTTTCGGTACGGTATCGGTATGAATTTTGTTGTACCGAAATTTTCGGTATGATATACGGTATCAACAAAAAAATCCGGTACGATACGGTATACCACCCCTAGTCTTGACATCCATTTGCTCAATCTCAAGGTCAAGACTAGCCGCTATACCAAGGACCAATCGAATCGATCCTATCTTCACAACTGGAGAAAAAATCTCGTCAAAATCAATGCCTTTCTTTTGACTAAAGTCCTTGACTACGAGTCTAGCTTTGTATTGGGGTAGTGAATTATGCTCCTCCGACTTCACCTTATACACCCATTTATTTCTCAAAACTCTCTTGTCCTTCGGCAACTTCACCAACTCGCATGTATTGTTCTCATGCAACGAACTCTTCTCGTCTTGCATGGCATCCATTGTAATATCCGTATTTTTTCTTTCCCTTGTATTTTCGTTTTTGGTGTATTTCTCGATCGTAGTGACCCTCGTGTACTTTTCAGCGTGTCCTTCCTGTCAAACTGTTGAACTGTATTCTCGTTATTGTTGTGCGGAACCGCCCGTTTAGGTTGCCGTGGATCCATTTCGTGTTGTTGATTCCCAAATATTGATTCCTATCGTTTTATTCTCTTTAGGATCATTTTTATCATTTTGGAACCTAAAGGGTGTGGGCAGCGGCACAAGGTGTGTGCGCGCGACACACAAATTCCTTCGATTGTTGGTCGAACAAAGCGTCTTGTGCCGCGGCACACCCATCCGATGCCGCGGCACGGTGCCGAGCGATCTGCGCACACTGTCGTGCCGCGGCACACTCGTGTGACATCTGCGTCAAAACCCGCTGTCAGGTGCCGCGCACCGCTGCGAAACTTGGGAGTAAATTTTTGGCACGTGCCGCGGCACACCTCAGCTGTGCCGCGGCACACAATGCGGTCAACCCCCTATATTGTGTCGTTTTGAGCGTCCGCTGCTCATTTCTTCTTTCTTCTTCCTGCATCGCGAGAGAGAGTGAGAGAGAGGGGGAGAGTTCTTCATCATTATCCATTGGGGGGTTGATTTTCATCATTTTTCTTCGGTAGTGAAGCCCGGGCAATCAATCTAACGCGTGTTCTACGGATCTTGGTACTTGAATCCCCAAAGGTAATATTTCTAGAACCCTATTTTCGATTAATTTGGGGGTTTTGGGTTTTTCTTCCGATTCGTTCCGTTTTGTTGGTGGATTCATGATGAATACGATTAATATTGTTAGTATCTTTAGTTTTCCTACGGATTCATGGATATTTTGTGGATTTTTACGGAATCGAGAGGGTTTGGTTGTGGTCCGCCCTCGTTGTTATTTTTGGTACGAATATACATGAATCGTAGGTGGGTTTCCGGGTGTATTCCATTTCCATAATCGTTTAGAAATGGTTGTGATTGTGCTATTCGAATCGTTAGGTTCATTTTCGTCGGTTCCTCGCGGTTGTGCTTGATTCTTCCGTTCCGTTCGTGTCATCGTCTATTTAATCGAGGCAAGTATCCTTATGAACTTACAATCTTGACATAGTAGTTTTGTATGAGAAATTGTGTGTGTGTGTGTATGCTCACTGCGGGTTAGACTCGATGGGGTCTCGGTAGGGTTCCACGAAGCTGTGGGACCGCGAGCTTGCTTTTAACCACTGTGGGTTAGATCCGACGGGGTCTCGGCAGGGATCCACGAAGTTGTGGGTCCGCGGTTAATTGTGGTGCATTTTTACAAATGTGGTTTGATCATTGGCATTTCCGGAAATGAGTGTTTTGGAACTATGTTTTCTTGAATTGCATGCATTACTATATGTGTAAGATGTAAGTCGTTCATCCGTTACTTGTACTAGCGTAATTGCTAACCCCTCTGGGGACCCGTTTTGGGGAAATTCGTTTTATGAATTTGAGTCGAGCTCATCGAGACGAGCTGGCTACTGGACCAGATATGGATGATGGCCGTGCGTGATGATTGTGCACAAGTGGTGTCTTGTTGCTTTCTATCTTTTACCTTTGTGGTCTTTCAACTAATAGAAGTACTCGAGTACTTAAGAATTTTTACTTGTCGGGATTGTATTGTTGTTTATTATGTTGTGATGGATATGGTGTCATGTTTGGCCAGGTTAAACCGGTGAATTATTTTGTTGGACGTCTTTATGACGAGGTATTTTCTGTTGTCTCGTGAGTCGATGAGTATGATGCTTGTTCGGCTGGTGGGTCCCATGTAGGGATTCACGGCGTAATATACCTCGGATATCCCGGGGTGTTACGAGAAAATGGTATCGAGCACTAGGTTTATGGATACCTAGGCTTGCGGTTTATTGGGTCTTGTGGTGTTTTGTTTTGCACATCATCGTCACGCGCCATGATTAAGATTACCCGTGTCCGTAAGTTTTCCTTCCTCTGTTCATTATTTCCTTGTATCGTACCTTTGATTCTCGACTTGTGATTGTTCTTTTCTCGTACTTACCCTCGTATGGCTTCGCTACTTATTTAACTCCAGTATGGATGCCGGAAGAGGTCATGGTCGCGGTCGTGGTCGTGGACGCGACCAGGGCGTGAAGCGGCCGGTGGGGCGGCCACGTCACGATCTTGAGGCCGGCGATCGGCGGCCGTCATAGCCATGCTTCTTCTCGAGCGTGCCGATCTGGTATTGCGGCGTTATGCGGCAAATGGTGAATCAAATGGCGGCGATAGCTCAGCGGTTCGAGCCGGATCAGGCCCACGCTAATCGGGGCGGAGCGGATTGTTGGCTCCAAGATGTTATCAAGATGCATCCTCCTCAGTTTTCGGGAGCTTCAGACCCGATTGGCTGGGAAGGGTGGATCAAGGAGATATCTAAGGTCTTCGTTGCCACCAACTGTCCCGAGGAACGCAAAGTCCCTATTGCCCAATACTTTCTCACAGGGGACGCTACGGATTGGTGGGAGGCCGTTGGGCCCAAAGATCATCTTTGCCGTGTAATGAGTTTCAAGAATTGATGGAGGTGAATATTGCCGTGGCGATCAAACAGGCTCGGGTACATGCTTTTATGATGCTCAACCGCTGGATATCCCGTATCTCAAGCTATTCTTGATTTTAATAAGGAGTTGGGTTATGTGAAGACCCAAGTTGTCGAGAGAGCGACAAAATTTTCCATTTCTCAGAGACGGATGAAGTTGCCGATTCGGGACTATATGTCGGGGCTTGTATGCACTACCTTGAAAGATTACCGAGAGCGGGGCCCTTGCTTACGATATGCGTGACGGCGAGTGAGGCGGCCCGCGAGTAAGAAGCGTAAGTCCGCACGAATTTTTCAGCCACAAAGGTGGGGGCCGCGAAATTTGATCCGCTAACTTTTCCATTGGTGGTGGCCCGGCTCGATCTACCGGGTTTCCCAGTAGGCTGCAGTGCCCCTTCTCGAGAGGTGAAATGCTTTAAGCGTGGCGCAGGCCACATCGGTCGTATTTGTCCGAACCCTTTGGCGTGTAATCGGTGTGGCGGTCGGGTCACAAGGCTGCTTCAGGCCGAGAGGGAGAAAATCCTTGGTGCCCGGCTTCCATTCCAGCGCTAGGGAACCAAGTGTGAATCGAGGATCGCTTGCTCCTCAATCTCCGCCGAGTGCTAGTCGGGGAGAGGTCGGTCGACCCTCTAAGGGGAGCTTCAGTGTCGGCTCGGCCCACCCGCGTGTCTATGAGATGCGGAGAGCCGATGACCCAGGCACTACGTGGCGGCAGTGTACCGTTTATATTCTTTCTCATCTGTCGTTGTGCTTTTCGATTAGGTGCTACGCATTCGTTCATATCTCCGGATTGTGTGCGCCGTTTGAGTCTCGACCGCTTGACGCCTTGTGAGCCCTTCATCGTTAAGCTTCCTAGCGGTGATAGGATCGTTGGTGATCGGGAGGTTCGAGGCATCTGTGTTTATTTGTGAGAGGGCTTGGCCCTCTAATCTTATTGTTGTGGGTATTGAGGGTGAGGACTTAAGTCTCGGGGACGATTGGCTCGAGCGGCATGGTGCAATCATGAACTACCGCACGAGAATCATCACCATGTTAGCCGATGATGGCACGGAGCACTCTTTCGCCGGCGAAAGAGGGGGACAGAAGTCGTTATTAACGCCTTGAAGGCGATGAGACTCTGCGAAAGGGGTGTATCGGCTATTGGTGCTACGCCTTGAAGGCGGAGAGTGGTGGAGTCGAGCTTTCGTCGATTCCAATCGTTAATGAATTTCCTGATGTTTTTCCTGACGAGTTACGGATTGCCACCGGATCGTGAGGTCGAGTTCGCTATAGAGTTAGAGCCGGTGCGGCTCTATTTCAAGGCACCCTATCGCATGGCACCTTCAGAGATGTCCGAGTTGAAGAAGCGATTGAGTGAGCTTCTTGAGTCGGGGTATGTTCGACCGAGCGCCTCGCCTTGGGGCGCACCGGTCTGTTTGTGCGGAAGAAGGATGTTTCACTACGTTTGTGTATTGACTATCGCGAACTAAACAAGGTGACCATCAAAAACAAGTATCCTTTGCCGAGAATTGACGACTTGTTCGACCAGTTGCAGGGAGCTGCGGTATTCTCGAAGATTGATTTGAAATCGGGGTACTATCAGCTCCGGGTGAGAGAATCCGATGTGCCGAAGACAGCTTTTCGGACGAGGTACGGACATTATGAGTTTGTAGTTATGCCTTTCGGGTTAACTAATGCGCCGGCGGTGTTCATGCAATTGATGAACAAAGTTTTTATCGAGTATTTGGATAAGTGTGTCGTCGTCTTCATTGACGATATTCTTATTTATTCGAGGAACGAGGAAGAGCATGCCCATCATTTGCGGATAGTGTTAGACATTTTGAGGGCTGAGCAACTCTATGCGAAGTTCTCGAAATGTGAGTTCTGGCTGAAGGAAGTGATGTTTTTGGGTCACGTGATTTCGGTAGGGGTTCGTGTAGATCCGCGAGAAGATCGAGGCGGTATTGGATTGGGCACCGCCCAAAACGTGAGAGCTCCGTAGTTTCTTGGGTTTGGTAGCTACTACCGTAGGTTCGTGAGGTTTCTCGGCGGCTCGACCACTTACACGATTGCTCCGTAAATCAGAAGTTAAATGCGGAATGACGAGAGGCGATTGATTTTGAGGAGTCAAGAAGCGTTTGACTTGACTCCGGTTTTGGCGTTGCCATGTGGCAACGAGGGATTCGCCGTTTATAGCGATGCTTCGGGTCAGGGTCTTGGGTGCGTATTAATGCAGCACGGCAAGACCATTGCCTTTGCGTCGAGACAGTTGAGGCCGTATGAGCTTAACTACCCTACTCATGATTTGGAGTTAGTGGCAGTCGTATTTGCGCTCAAGATTTGGCGTCACTATCTTTTCGGCTCTTCATGTCAGATTTTTACCGATCATAAAAGTCTGAAATACATATTTACTCAGCGGGAGTTGAATATGAGACAGAGGAGGTGGTTAGAGCTGATTAAGGATTATGACCTCGAAATCCTTTATCATCCGGGCAAGGCGAACGTCGTGGCCGACGCCTTGAGTCGGAAACCGATTGCATTGCGATCGCTTGAGATCCTTACGTCTCATTCCGAGCTTCGGCGAGCTTTAATCGAGTTAGATGTTGAGGTTACATTGCGGAAGCTGTCGGACAATTTCGTGCTTTGGAAATTTAAACTGTCTTTGATCGATGAGATTAAGCTGAAGCAGTTAGAGGACCCGATGATTACTCAAATCCGAGAGAACGTTCTTAAAGGAAAGTCTCCTGGATTTGTGATTCACGAAGATGGTGTTTTGAGGTTTCGGGGTCGGCTTTGTGTGCCGAACGACTCAGAGTTGAGACAGAGTATTTTGCGGGAGGCCCATGCTACACCTTACTCCGTTCATCCTGGTTCGAGTAAGATGTACAAGGACTTGAGAAGGAACTTCTGGTGGAATGACATGGAGGAGGAGGTCGCGCAGTTTGTAGCAAGGTGTTTGACTTGCCAGCAAGTCAAGCATCAGCGACCGGCTGGGCTTTTGCAGTCACTTCCCGTTCCGGAATGGAAATGGGAAGATATATCGATGGATTTCATTACGAGTCTGCCGAGATCGAGGTCGGGCATGAATATGGTATGGGTGATTGTCGATCGTCTGACCAAGTCGGCACATTTTCTGGGCATCAAGGACACTTGGGGCCCGGAGAAGTTAGCTTGTGTGTTTATCGCGCAGATCGTGAGACTTCATGGTACCCCGAAGTCTATTGTTTCGGATCGTGATAGCCGTTTTGTATCGCACTTCTGGCAGGCGGTGCATAAGGCGTTGGGTACCCGGTTGCGTTTGAGTACCTCTTTTCATCCCCAGTCAGATGGACAGTCGGAACGCACTATCCAGACGTTCGAGGATTTGTTGCGTGCATGTGCTCTGGAGTAGTGACTGGGAGGAACATTTGCCGCTGATCGAATTCACGTACAACAACAGTTGGCACGCGTCGATTCGGATGGCACCGTATGAGGCACTTTATGGGCGGCGATGTCGATCACCGATTTGTTGGAATGAGGCGTCCGATTTGATCGGGACTGAGCCGGATGTCGTTCTAGAGACGAGGCGGAAGATAGAATTAATTCGGGAACGGATGTTGACTGCCCAGAGTCGACAGAAGTCGTATGCCGATGTCCGTCGTCGACCTTTGGAATTCGAGGTGGGAGACCACGTTTTGCTGAAGGTGTCGCCGACGAAGGGAGTTTTTCGTTTCGGGAAGAAAGGGAAGTTGAGTCCGAGATTTATCGGCCCCTTTGAGATCCTCGAGCGAGTCGGTGAGTTGGCGTACCGTTTGGCGTTACCTCCAGCCTTGAGTCATGTTCATAGCGTTTTTCATGTTTCCCAGCTGAGGAAATATGTCCCGGATCCTAGACACGTCATCGATTATGGTGAGATTGATGTCGCCGAGGATATTACTTTCGAAGAGCGTCCTTTGAAGATTTTGGAGCATCGTGAGAAACGATTGAGGCACAAAACCATCCCTTTGGTCAAAGTGCAGTGGTCGAGACACGGTGTCGAGGAGGCAACTTGGGAAACCGAGGATACCATGCGTGCTAGATACCCGGAGTTGTTTGTTTCTTAAGTTTCGGGACGAAACTTATTTTTAGAGGGGTAGAATGTAATATCCGTATTTTTTCTTTCCCTTGTATTTTCGTTTTTGGTGTATTTCTCGATCGTAGTGACCCTCGTGTACTTTTCAGCGTGTCCTTCTGTCAATTTGAACCGTATTCTCGTTATTGTTGTGCGGAACCGCCGTTTGCCGTGGATCCATTTCGTGTTGTTGATTCCCAAATATTGATTCCTATCGTTTTATTCTCTTTAGGATCATTTTTATCATTTTGGAACCCAAAAGGGGGTGTGGGCACGGCACAAGGTGTGTGCGCCGCGGCACACAAATTCCTTCGATTGTTGGTCGAACAAATCAGACTGTGTGCCGCGGCACACCCATCCGTGCCGCGGCACGGTGCGAGCAGTGCGCGGCACACTGTCGTGCCGCGGCACACGCAGCGTGCCGTCTTACCGCCGAAACACAGGAGTAAATTTTTGGCCTGTGCCGCGGCACACCTCACCAGTGCCGCGGCACACAATGCGGTCAACCCCTATATTGTGTCGTTTTGAGCGTCCGCTGCTCATTTCTTCTTTCTTCTTCTGCATCGCGAGAGAGTGAGAGAGAGGGGAGAGTTCTTCATCATTATCCATTGGGGGGTTGATTTTCATCATTTTTCTTCGGTAGTGAAGCCCGGGCAATCAATCTAACGCGTGTTCTACGGATCTTGGTACTTGAATCCCCAAAGGTAATATTTCTAGAACCCTATTTTCGATTAATTTGGGGTTTTGGGTTTTTCTTCGATTCGTTCCGTTTTGTTGGTGGATTCATGATGAATACGATTAATATTGTTAGTATCTTTAGTTTTCCTACGGATTCATGGATATTTTGTGGATTTTTACGGAATCGAGAGGGTTTGGTTGTGGTCCGCCCTCGTTGTTATTTTTGGTACGAATATACATGAATCGTAGGTGGGTTTCCGGGTGTATTCCATTTCCATAATCGTTTAGAAATGGTTGTGATTGTGCTATTCGAATCGTTAGGTTCATTTTCGTCGGTTCCTCGCGGTTGTGCTTGATTCTTCCGTTCCGTTCGTGTCATCGTCTATTTAATCGAGGCAAGTATCCTTATGAACTTACAATCTTGACATAGTAGTTTTGTATGAGAAATTGTGTGTGTGTGTGTATGCTCACTGCGGGTTAGACTCGATGGGGTCTCGGTAGGGTTCCACGAAGCTGTGGGACCGCGAGCTTGCTTTTAACCACTGTGGGTTAGATCCGACGGGGTCTCGGCAGGGATCCACGAAGTTGTGGGTCCGCGGTTAATTGTGGTGCATTTTTACAAATGTGGTTTGATCATTGGCATTTAGGAAATGAGTGTTTTGGAACTATGTTTTCTTGAATTGCATGCATTACTATATGTGTAAGATGTAAGTCGTTCATCAGTTACTTGTACTAGCGTAATTGCTAACCCTCTGGGACCCGTTTTGGGAAATTCGTTTTATGAATTTCAGGTCAGGCTCATCGAGACGAGCGGGCGCTGGACCAGTATGCGGATGATGGCCGTGCGTGATGATTGTGCACAAGTGGTGTCTTGTTGCTTTCTATCTTTTACCTTTGTGGTCTTTCAACTAATAGAAGTACTCGAGTACTTAAGAATTTTTACTTGTCGGGATTGTATTGTTGTTTATTATGTTGTGATGGATATGGTGTCATGTTTGACCGGTTAAACCGGGTGAATTATTTTGTTGGACGTCTTTATGACGAGGTATTTTTCTGTTGTCTCTGTGAGTCGATGAGTATGATGCTTGTTCAGCCTGGTGGGTCCCATGTAGGGATTCACGGCGCTGTAATATCTCTCGGATATCCCAGGGTGTTACAGAAAATGGTATCAGAGCACTAGGTTTATGGATACCTAGGCTTGCCGGTTTATTGGGTCTTGTGGTGTTTTGTTTTGCACATCATCGTCACGCTGCCATGATTCCGGTACTACCAGTGTCCGTAAGTTTTCCTTCCTCTGTTCATTATTTCCTTGTATCGTACCTTTGATTCTCGACTTGTGATTGTTCTTTTCTCGTACTTACCCTCGTATGGCTTCTGCTACTTATTTAACTCCAGTATGGATGCTGGAAGAGGTCATGGTCGCGGTCGTGGTCGTGGACGCGACCAGGGGCGTGAAGCGGCCGTGGGGCGGCCACGTCACGATCTTGAGCCGGCGATCTGGCGGCCGTCATAGCCATGCTTCTTCTCGTGAGCGTGCGATCTCGGTATTGCGGCCGTTATGCGGCAAATGGTGAATCAAATGGCGCGATAGCTCGGGCGGTTGAGGCCGGATCGAGGCCCACGCTAATCGGGCGGAGCGGATCGTTGGCTCCAAGATGTTATCAAGATGCATCCTCCTCGGTTTTGGGAGCTTGCACCCGATTGGGTAGGAAGGGTGGATCAAGGAGATATCTAAGGTCTTCGTTGCCACCAATCGTCCCGAGGAACGCAAAGTCCCTATTGCCCAATACTTTCTCACGAGGGGGCCTACGGATTGGTGGGAGGCCGTTGGGCCCAAAGATCATCTTTGCCGTGGTGAGTTTCAAGAATTGATGGAGGTGAATATTGCCGTGGCGATCAAACAGGCTCGGGTACATGCTTTTATGATGCTCAACCGCTGGATATCCCAGTATCTCAAGCTATTGCAGATTTTAATAAGGAGTTGGGTTATGTGAAGACCCAAGTTGTCGAGAGAGCGACAAAATTTTCCATTTCTCAGACGGATGAAGTTGCCGATTCGGGACTATATGTCGGGGCTTGTATGCACTACCTTGAAAGATTACGAGCGGGGCCCTTGCTTACGATATGTCCGTGATTCGAGTGAGGCGGCCGCGAGTAAGCAGAAGTCACGGAATTTTCGGGCCACAAGGTGGGGGTCGGCGAAATTTGATCTGCTAACTTTTCCATTGGTGGTGGCCCGGCTCGATCTCTTGGGTTTCCCGTAGGCTGCGGTGCCCCTTCTCGAGAGGTGAAATGCTTTAAGCGTGGCGGCAGGCCACATCGGTCGTATTTGTCCGAACCCTTTCTTTGGCGATGTGTCAGTGTGGCGGTCGGGTCACAAGGCTTCTGTCCGAGAGGGAGAAAATCCTTGGTGCCCGGCTTCCATTCCAGCGCCTAGGGAACCAAGTGTGAATCGAGATCGTTTGCTCCTCAATCTCCGCCGAGTGCTAGTCTGGGAGAGGTGGTCGACCCTCTAAGGGGAGCTTCGGTGTCGGCTCGGCCCACCCGCGTGTCTATGAGATGCGGAGAGCCGATGACCCAATGGCTACCGTGGCGACAGGTATCGTTTATATTCTTTCTCATCCTGTCAGTGTGCTTTTCGATTCCGGTGCTACGCATTCGTTCATATCTCTGGATTGTGTGCGCCGTTTGAGTCTCGACCGTTTGACGCCTTGTGAGCCCTTCATCGTTAAGCTTCCTAGCGGTGATAGGATCGTTGGTGATCAGGAGGTTCGAGACTGTCCTGTGTTTATTTGTGAGAGGGCTTGGCCCTCTAATCTTATTGTTGTGGGTATTGAGGGTGAGGACTTAATTCTCGGGGACGATTGGCTCGAGCGGCATGGTGCAATCATGAACTACCGCACGAGAATCATCACCATGTTAGCCGATGATGGCACGGAGCACTCTTTCGCCGGGCGAAAGAGGGGGGACCAGAAATTCGTTATTAACGCCTTGAAGGCGATGAGACTCCTGCGAAAGGGGTGTATCGGCTATTGGTGCTACGCCTTGAAGGCGGAGAGTGGTGGAGTCGAGCTTTCGTCGATTCCAATCGTTAATGAATTTCCTGATGTTTTTCCTGACGAGTTACCGGGATTGCCACCGGATCGTGAGGTCGAGTTCGCTATAGAGTTAGAGCCGGGTGCGGCTCCTATTTCGAAGGCACCCTATCGCATGGCACCTTCAGAGATGTCCGAGTTGAAGAAGCAGTTGAGTGAGCTTCTTGAGTCGGGGTATGTTCGACCGAGCGCCTCGCCTTGGGGCGCACCGGTCCTGTTTGTGCGGAAGAAGGATGTTTCACTACGTTTGTGTATTGACTATCGCGAACTAAACAAGGTGACCATCAAAAACAAGTATCCTTTGCCGAGAATTGACGACTTGTTCGACCAGTTGCAGGGAGCTGCGGTATTCTCGAAGATTGATTTGAAATCGGGGTACTATCAGCTCCGGGTGAGAGAATCCGATGTGCCGAAGACAGCTTTTCGGACGAGGTACGGACATTATGAGTTTGTAGTTATGCCTTTCGGGTTAACTAATGCGCCGGCGGTGTTCATGCAATTGATGAACAAAGTTTTTATCGAGTATTTGGATAAGTGTGTCGTCGTCTTCATTGACGATATTCTTATTTATTCGAGGAACGAGGAAGAGCATGCCCATCATTTGCGGATAGTGTTAGACATTTTGAGGGCTGAGCAACTCTATGCGAAGTTCTCGAAATGTGAGTTAGTGAAGGAAGTGATGTTTTGGGTCACGTGATTTCAGTAGGGGGTTCGTGTAGATCCGCGAAGATCGAGGCGGTATTGGATTGGGCACCGCCCAAAACGTGAGAGAGCTCGTAGTTTCTTGGGTTTGGTGGCTACTACCGTAGGTTCGTGAGGTTTCTCGGCGGCTCGACCACTTACACTGATTGCTCCGTAATCAGAAGTTAAATGCGGAATGACGAGAGGCGATTCGATTTGAGGAGCCAAGAAGCGTTTGACTTGACTCGGTTTTGGCGTTGCCATGTGGCAACGAGGATTCGCCGTTTATAGCGATGCTTGGTCGTGGTCTTGGGTGCGTATTAATGCAAAGACGGCAAGACCATTGCCTTTGCGTCGAGACAGTTGAGGCCGTATGAGCTTAACTACCTACTCATGATTTGGAGTTAGCGGCGGTCGTATTTGCGCTCAAGATTTGGCGTCACTATCTTTTCGGCTCTTCATGTCGATTTTACCGATCATAAAAGTCCAAATACATATTTACTCGGCGGAGTTGAATATGAGACAGAGGAGGTGGTTAGAGCCGATTAAGGATTATGACCTCGAAATCCTTTATCATCCGGCAAGGCGAACGTCGTGGCCGACGCCTTGAGTCGAACCGATTGCATTGCGATCGCTTGAGATCCTTACGTCTCATTCCGAGCTTGGCGAGCTTTAATCGAGTTAGATGTTGAGGTTCATTGCTGGAACCGCTTGGACAATTTCGTGCTTTGGAAATTTCGTCGTCTTTGATCGATGAGATTAAAGCGGTTAGAGGACCCGATGATTACTCAAATCCGAGAGAACGTTCTTAAAGGAAAGTCTCTCTGGATTTGTGATTCACGAAGATGGTGTTTTGAGGTTTGAGGTCGGCTTTGTGTGCCGAACGACTCGAGTTGAGACAGTATTTTGCGGGAGGCCCATGCTACACCTTACTCCGTTCATCCTGGTTCGAGTAAGATGTACAAGGACTTGAGAAGGAACTTCGGTGGAATGACATGGAGGAGGAGGTCGCGCAGCTTGTAGCAAGGTGTTTGACTTGCCGGCAAGTCAAAATCGAGCATCACGACCGGCTGGCTTTTGCGATCACTTCCGTTCCGGAATGGAAATGGGAAGATATATCGATGGATTTCATTACGAGTCTGCCGAGATCGAGGTCGGGCATGAATATGGTATGGGTGATTGTCGATCGTCTGACCTAGTCGGCACATTTTCTGGGCATCAAGGACACTTGGGGCCCGGAGAAGTTAGCTTGTGTGTTTATCGCGCAGATCGTGAGACTTCATGGTACCCCGAAGTCTATTGTTTCGGATCGTGATAGCCGTTTTGTATCGCACTTGGGCAAGCGGTGCATAAGGCGTTGGGTACCCGGTTGCGTTTGAGTACCTCTTTTCATCCCCATCCGATGGATGGTCGGAACGCACTATCCAGACGTTCGAGGATTTGTTGCGTGCATGTGCTCTGGAGTAGTGACTGGAGGAACATTTGCCGCCGATCGAATTCACGACAACAACAGTTGGCACGCGTCGATTCGGATGGCACCGTATGAGGCACTTTATGGGCGATGTCGATCACCGATTTGTTGGAATGAGGCGTCGATTTGATCGGATCGAGCCGGATGTCGTTAGAGACGAGGCGGAATATAGAATTAAATCTGGAACGAATGTTGATCGCCCGAGTCGGCCAGTCGTATGCCGATGTCCGTCGTCGACCTTTGGAATTCGAGGTGGGAGACCACGTTTCTTTGAAGGTGTCGCCGACGAAGGAGTTTTCGTTTCGGGAAGAAAGGGAAGTTGAGTCCGAGATTTATCGGCCCCTTTGAGATCCTCGAGCGAGTCGGTGAGTTGGCGTACCGTTTGGCGTTACCTCCGGACTTGAGTCATGTTCATAGCGTTTTTAATTTTTCACAGCTGAGAAAATATGTCCCTGATCATATACACGTCATCGATTATGGTGAGATTGATGTCGCGAGGATATTACTTTCGAAGAGCGTCCTTTGAAGATTTTGGAGCATCGTGAGAAACGATTGAGGCACAAAACCATCCCTTTGGTCAAAGTGCAGTGGTCGAGACACGGTGTCGAGGAGGCAACTTGGGAAACCGAGGATACCATGCGTGCTAGATACCCGGAGTTGTTTGTTTCTTAAGTTTCGGACGAAACTTATTTTTAGAGGGGTAGAATGTAATATCCGTATTTTTCTTTCCCTTGTATTTTCGTTTTGGTGTATTTCTCGATCGTAGTGACCCTCGTGTACTTTTCGGCGTGTCCTTCTGTCAAACCGTTGAACTGTATTCTCGTTATTGTTGTGCGGAACCGCCCGTTTGGGGTTCCGTGGATCCATTTCGTGTTGTTGATTCCCAAATATTGATTCCTATCGTTTTATTCTCTTTAGGATCATTTTTATCATTTTGGAACCCAAAAGGGGGTGTGGGCAGCGGCCAAGGTGTGTGCGCGCGGCACACAAATTCCTTCGATTGTTGGTCGAACAAATCAGTGTGCCGCGGCACACCCATCCGTGCCGCGGCACGGTGCCGAGCAGTGCCGCGGCACACTGTCTTGCGGCACACGCAGCCGTGCCGCTGACACCGCCGAAACACAGGAGTAAATTTTTGGCACGTGCCGCGGCACACCTCAGTGCCGCGGCACACAATGCGGTCAACCCCTATATTGTGTCGTTTTGAGCGTCCGCCGCTCATATCTTCTTTCTTCTTCCTGAATCGCGAGAGAGAGTGAGAGAGAGTGGGAGAGTTCTTCAACATAATCCATTGGGGTGTTGATTTTCATCATTTTTCTTCTAGTGAAGCCCTGCAATCAATCTAACTCGTGTTCTACGGATCTTGGTACTTGAATCCCCAAAGGTAATATTTCTAGAACCCTATTTTCGATTAATTTGGGGGTTTTGGGATTTTCTTCCGATTCGTTCCGTTTTGTTGGTGGATTCATGATGAATATGATTAATCTTGTTGGTATTCTTAGTTTTCCTACGGATTCATGGATATTTTGTGGATTTTTACTAATCGAGAGGGTTTGGTTGTGGTCCGCCCTCGTTGTTATTTTTGGTACGAATATACATGAATCGTAGGCGGGTTTAAGTGTATTCCATTTCCATAATCGTTTAGAAATGGTTGTGATTGTGCTATTCGAATCGTTAGGTTCATTTTCGTCGGTTCCTCGCGGTTGTGCTTGATTCTTCCGCTCCGCTCGTGTCATCGTCTATTTAATCGAGGCAAGTATCCTATGAACTTACAATCTTGACATAGTAGTTTTGTATGAGAAATTGTGTGTGTGTGTATGCTCACTGCGGGTTAGACTCGACGGGTCTCGGTAGGGTTCCACGGCCGTGGGACCGCGAGCTTGCTTTTAACCACGTGGGTTAGATCCGACGGGGTCTCGGCAGGATCCACGAAGGCGTGGGTCCGCGGTTAATTGTGGTGCATTTTACAAATGTGGTTTGATCATTGGCATTTAGGAAATGAGTGTTTTGGAACTATGTTTTCTTGAATTGCATGCATTACTATATGTGTAAGATGTAAGTCGTTCATCAGTTACTTGTACTAGCGTAATTGCTAACCCCTCCGGGACCCGCTTTGGGGAAATTCGTTTTATGAATTTCGTGTCGCTCATCGAGACGAGCTGCTACTGACCAAGATGCGGATGATGGCCGTGCGTGATGATTGTGCACAAGTGGTGTCTTGTTGCTTTCTATCTTTTACCTTTGTGGTCTTTCAACTAATAGAAGTACTCGAGTACTTAAGAATTTTTACTTGTCGGGATTGTATTGTTGTTTATTATGTTGTGATGGATATGGTGTCATGTTTGACCGGTTAAACCGGGTGAATTATTTTGTTGGACGTCTTTATGACGAGGTATTTTTCTGTTGTCTCTGTGAGTCGATGAGTATGATGCTTGTTCAGCCTGGTGGGTCCCATGTAGGGATTCACGCGCTGTAATATACCTCGGATATCCTGGGGGTGTTACATCCATCCACTCCTTGTTCTCATCCTCCATAGCCTCCTCAAAATATTCAGGCTCTCCCTCGTCAGTGAGTAAAACGTACTCATCGGCCGAATAACGAGTGGAATGATGACGGTCTCTCGTCGACCGTCTAAGTGGAACAAATGAAGGCATGTTCGTTACGGGTAGCTCGGGATGAACTCCATCGGTATCATCTTGTCTCAACTCATCACCATCACCGGTATCATGTTGTTCATCATTTTGGACGTCATCTCCACTAGGTGTCTCAACATGTTATGGAGGAACTGGGTCCAAATCAATAAGATCATCATCATGTTGTGGAGCCGACTCTCCATTTTCAACATCCTTTATAATTTGATCTTCTACAAAAACAACATCTCTCGAACGAACAAGTTTCTTAGTCACCGGGTCATACAACCTATACCCGAACTCCTCAAGCTCGTAACCAATAAAAATGCATGGCTTCGTCTTAGAATCAAGCTTCGACCTCTCATCTTTCGGGATGTGCACAAATGCTTTACATCTGAAAACCTGTAAGTGGCGATATGAAATGTCTTTACCGCTCCACACTTTGTCCGGGACATCAAACTTCAAAGGAACACACGGCATCAAATTAATCACGTGAATCGCCGTGTTCAAAGCTTCTCCCCAAAATGACTTTGGTAATCCGGCATGTGAGAGCAAACATCGAGCTGTCTCAACCAAAGTCCGATTCATCCTCTCCGCCAAGCCATTAAGTTGTGGAGTCTTCGGTGGTGTCTTTTGATGTCGGATCCCTTGCTCTCGACAATATTCATCAGAAGGTCCAATGTATTCTCCACCATTATCCATCCGAATACACTTCAACTTCTTCCCGGTCTCTCTCTCCACCGAGGCATGAAACTGTTTAAAAACATCTAAAACTTGATCTTTGGCTTTTAAGGTATATGCCCACACCTTCCTCGAATGATCGTCGATGAATGTGACAAAATATTGGCAACCACCAAGCGTCCTAGTCTTCATAGGACCACAAACATCAGTATAAGATCAAGAATATTTTCCTTCCGTGAAGGGGTATGGCTCTTAAAAGTGACTCTCCTTTGCTTCCCAGCTAGATAGTGAGAGCACAACCCCGGATAACACCTCCTTCTTTGACAATAGCGCATGTGACCGAGCCTCTTATGCCATAGCTCGGTCATGTCATTATTGTCCACTGTGTTCACGGCATTAATCGTGACCTTTGGATATATCACGTAAAGTTTCTCTACCTTCTTTCCTCTTCCGACAATCAAGGAACCTCGAGTGAGTTTCCACACTCCCTTGTCAAAACCGCTACAATAGCCGTCATCATCGAGTAGGCCTACTGAAATCACATTCAGCCTCATATCCGGAACATGTTTCACATTACGTAAAACTAGCTCCACACCAGTGTCGAACCTCAAATGTACGTCTCCTACTCCAACAATCTTAGATAACCCATCGTTACCCATGTTGACTATCCCATAGTCACCCGGAGTATAAGAGGAATAGAAATCCATACGTGACGTAACATGACACGTAGCTCCACTGTCGACCACCCAGCTCGACTCATCTCTGACAAGGTTCACCATGTCATAATCGCAACATACAAAGAACTCCTCGGTAATAGTATTTACTTTGGCTTTTTCACTACTCCCGCTCTCCTTCTTCTGAGTGTTCTCTCCGCCTTGGCGATTTTGCTTCTTTAGTTGTCGGTAAAATTTGTTCGTATACCCTTTCTTACCACAATGATAGCAATGTTGGCATGCTTCCTTCTAGAATTACTTCTTTGTGGCCCTCTATTACTCGGACCTCTGTTTTGACCTCTTCCCCGCCGTTCTGTAATAAGAACATCCGACTGTGACGAAGATCCCTGTGACTTTCTTCGGACCTCCTAGTTCAGCATGTTTCCCTTTGCAAGTTCCATCGAAATGACACCATCAGAGGCAAAGTTAGACAACGACGTACGAAACGTCTCCTAAGTATCCGGCAAAGTGCCCAACAACCACAAAGCTTGAATCTCCTCTTCGAATTTAATGCCCATTCCTGCAAGTTGATTAATGATGCTCTGGAATGCATTCAAATGATCCGACAGAGGAGTCCCATCTCGATATTTTAGACTCATCATTTGTTTAATGAGGAATAGCTTATTATTCCCCGTCTTCCGAGCATACAATTGCTCGAGCTTGTGCCACAACTCTCGGGTGTTCTTCTCTCCACTGATATGATTCAAAACATTGTCATCAACCATTGTCTAATATAGCCACAAACTTGACGATGCAAAATAGTCCATTCCGACTTTGACTTCCCGTCCGGTTTGTCCTTGCTAAACACTGGTAGATAATAATCCTTCACATATAAAAGGTCTTCCATTTTGCCCTTCCATACATGGTAGTTCGAACAATTCAAATTCATCATTCTACTTGTATTGATTTCCATCTTACAATTGAGATAATACAACCACGAAACAACGTGGCTCCGATACCACTTTGTTGGGAAAAACACACAATAACGTCACAACGGAAATGCGGAATACCCTCGTTTGACAACTTTCCCAATCTCAATTGTAATTTCGAGGTTACCGACAAGTAAAGTAAATCAAATACAACTCGATAAATAATACAAATGATATCAAAAACAATAAACAACGAGACACAATATTTAGCGTGGAAAACCTCTCAAATCAAGAGTAAAAACCACGGGACCTCCGGCCGCTTAAACTTCCACTATCACCACCAATTCACAATACACGATTCTTCCCTAGTACAACTAGAGGTATACAACAATCTTCAAATATTTGGTAATAAACAATCTTCAAGTATTTAGAATACACAACAACAAGATCGAGAAAGAAAAACACTAAAGATAGCTTACACAAGAAACTTACAAAATACCCGAACTTCCGGACACAAACTCGATCTACTCCGGTGAAAAGATTTGCCCATTGCTACCAAGCTATTTTCAAAATATCACGACGATCCGATCGATACAACTCCAAGAAATCGAAGAAGTGTAATCTCTCTTTCTCTTCTCTCTCTTGCTCTCTCTCGTGTCTGCTCTCAAAATTGGGTGAAGTTCTGAAAAAATCGCAGCACAAAACGCTGCTAAAAAGGAAACCCAAAACTTGCGTTGACTCGTGTGCCGCGGCACACTCAAAAAATAGTCGAGAGGAAACTATCAGGGGGCCGCGGCAAAGAGGACGTGTGCCGCGGCGCGGAGTCCAGTGACTTGAGCCGTTCCGTTGCAAGAGTAGTGTGCCGCGGCACACTCCCTCCTGTGCCGCGGCGCAGCTTGTTCCGGGCCTATATTCCGAAAATAACTCCTACATATATACCTTTTCTTAGTAGACATGAGTCACATGACAATTGAGCTCTTTATGATTGACTGCATTTGTACTAGTTGAAATAGATTTTCCAACTGCTGCAGGTTGTTTTCACGAGTTCTGCACTCACTGTGCTCTATACCTATGCTCCGCAAACACATCCACAGTGGGCCACGGCCCACCCGGTTCAATCGCTTGTCCCTTATGCCGCCACGGCATTGTTTCTTTCGTCAAACACGCGGACACAAGACCCATCATCATAGAGATCTCAAGAACAAGCGTATCCTTGCCTTTCTGCGCATGTTCGACCGAGGCTCCAGAAGTTAGTTCTTTGAAAACACCATTCTGCAGGCCCGATTTCCATTGTGCTCGTCATTCCCCTCTAATAGGTCCATCTTTCCGGTCCCTGAGCTGCAAAAGGTTTTCTTCGGTGAGGCTCAGCCCGGGACTCTGCATGGGAGGTTCCGACACGAGTCCTTGTTTGGTCCCACGAACGTCCATCGACCAGAGCCAGTTGGTTGAAAGTTTAAGGTCGTTGATTTTTAGGAGGTCGGCTTCTCAGAACGAGGGGAGGAGATGGTTGTGTTCTTTCAATCAATCTATGGGAACTGGACATAGCTGCTAAAGATATGATTGATTTCATGCAGAGCAAGTATTTTTTTTTTTTGAAGGGGATTCTTGATGTTGCTGCCGGGTTCTTTTTCTTTTTTTGGTAATAGTTTACAAGATGAGATTAGCATTGTTTGTGAAACTTTATTTGGGTAAAATATTTGTAAAAAAGATATATGATTTGTTAGTTTCTTAATAACTGGATGAAAATTATTTTTCTCGTGGCCAAAATTGTCAGACGGTCTTTTCTTGTGATTTGCCAGACATTGTTTCATTTGGTTTGCGAAAATGTATGCATAGATGAACTATTTCTAACTAAGGTTGAGCTTCTATGTTGCACAGGTGCGGGGGCGGGAGGGTGCGGGCAGATACGGGTGTGGGGATATGGTTTTTGAAAATGTTAGGGTGCGATACGGCAAGGATACGTCTGTTTATTTTACATTTTATTATATATAATACTTGTTAAATATAAAAAACAACAATTCAAATATCAGCATAAAACCAATTCAAATACATAAAACAAGTCATACAAAAAACAATTCAAAATGGCTTTGAGCAGCGGAGCTTTCTGATGCTGTTCGTGAATGCTGCTAAAGGTAAAAGTAATTACTTATTAAATGATTTACTTTTTGTATTTTAGTTTATTTGATTTACTTTTTAAAATTACAAAAAAATCCTAAAAAAAATTCACCCACGCCCCCTCCTCACGCACCGGATACGCGAGTCTGATTTTTTTTTTGCACGGGATTCGCACCCGCACCCGCACCCGCACCCATGCAGTATCCGATACTGCATACTGGTGAATTTTGAAGAATCCGTGCATCATAGTTGAGCTTCAAATAAGGGTAAATATATTGTTTAGGCACTTGTATTTATCTATTAACAAGAGATAAACTGTCATAATGGTACGGTATGATCCCATAATTAGATTAAATTAATCAAATTATCATATTATCTTATAAAAAAAACATATTGGCTCTCGGAGGTCTGCCGCTGGCGACTCCGCCGATAGGCGGGAAAAACAAAATTACTGTCGCATGAGGTCTGCAGGCGGTCGGCTTTAGCTCGCGTGTGTGCAGGGCGGTAGGCGCCACACCAAAAAAAGAAAAAAATGACTGTCACTAGAGATTTATCGACCGCCGGCGCGGATCGGTAGGTGGTGGCACTTTCAAAAATAAAGAAAAGAAAAACTAGTCGGTTGCCGGAGGTTTGGCAGTGGCCAGTGACGGTTTCATCGGAAAATAGGACGACATGTCGGTTGTTAAAAAAATAAAAAATAAATTGGGTGGCCTTGGAGCTCTGTTGGTGGGCCTGCCGAAAAACAAGTAGGCGGACCGGTCAGAAAAAAGAAATTGGCTAGCTGCTGGGGGTGTGCCGGCGACGGCCCCGTCGAAAAGACGGTCAGCCGTAAAGAAATGGCTGGACGACGGCGGTATGTGGAAAACTGGTCGGTCGAAAAAAAAATGACTAGCTGGAGGTCCCCCAGAAAACCTCATCACGAATGATGAATTTCTTTTTTAAGACTATTTTAATATTCCAAGAATATTTTTGGAAATTTATTATTGTTAAACATTTTTTTTAAAACAAAAAGCCGTATTATTAAATCAAAAGAAGTGACGAATACAATCAGGAGGATCAATAGATCAATCCCCAACTATACCCATCTCCCATGCGGCTTTAGCCAGTTCATGAGCAATAACATTAAAAGAACGTCTAACATTTGATATCATTAATTTAGCACATAGGGGAAGAGAGGGATCCGATTGTGTTTTCAGTTGCACAGTACCAAAAAATATTATTGTCCTTGTATTATAGACTATAGATAACCATGAGTGGATTAAAATAATTGAATTACCAAATTATCTTGCTAGGAAAAAATATATCTGCCCTTGAGGTCTCCCAGTGGTGGCTCAATTGGCGGTCGCACAAAAAAAATGATTGTTGCAGGTCTGTCAGCGCTAAGATTGGGGGGTGGGCGCCACTCCCCCCCCCCCCAAAAAAAAAAAGAAGTAAGAAAAAATTGGTCGGTCGTCGGGGTTCTGCAGGCGACAGCTGTCCCGTCGGAAAGCTGGTCGTCAAGCCGGCGTAAACCAAAAAAATAAAATTTGACAATCGATGGAGGTATGCCGGCAGTCGGTGATGGTCAGTTCAGAAAATAGGCTAGCAGACCGACCAAAAAAAATAAAATAATTAAAAAAAGGTCGGCAGGCCGCCAAAAAAAAAAAAGAAAAAATTGACCAGTCGCATCCCCACCGGAAAATAGGCCGGCCTAGGAAAAAACTAAATGGTCGGCCGTCGGATGTTGGCTAGTGATCGGTGGGCGCCCGCTGGAAAGTGGATAGGCGGGCTGGCCGGTGGGAATGAATTTTTTTTGAAGATTAATTGTCTTTTTAATTTAATATTTAAGGGTATTTTTGGAAATTTATTACTTTAAACATTTGATATTATTAATTTGAACATAGGGGAAAGAAGAAGGGTAAGTGGATACTACTAAAAAATCCGTCAGGAATGACGAATTTATTAATTTAATATTCTAAGAATATTTTTCGAAATTTATTATTTTTGAACATTTGATATCATTAATTTAGCACATTGGGGAAGAGGGGTCCACTGATTTTTCCAGTTGCACACTATTGAAACATACTATTGTCCTTTAAAATTTATTGTTATAGAACGTTTGATATTATCATTCACAAATTCAATACAAAAAAAAAACTGGATTGCTAAACATCGCCCTAAATTACTAGTCACCGCCCTATAATATTACATTTTTGCCCTTACTTCATATTCAGCAGATTTGTAATCCTACCTTCTCACTACTTTTCTCTCTCGACCTACTCTAAAGAAGCCAACAGCCGCCGCCGCACAGCCTCTGCACAGCCGCCGCACCGCCGCCGTCCGCCGCCATGACTGGAAAAGGAAAAGCTCCGGTAAATATATTTTTTCGGGTTTATGCTACTTTGGCCGCCGGCCGCCGTGTCGGAGTGCACGACAGAGGTGGCGGTCAAATTTTTGTCACAGGCGTCCGCCGATGACGCCTGTCCATGGCACAGGCGTCCGCCGATCCCGCCTGTCCATGGCGCAGGCATCCAGACCAGACGCCGCAACCTTAATATAGACATCTAGGTCGGACGTCTGCACCATATACAGGCGTACAGATCGGACGCCTATGCGCTGGAATAGGCGTCTGAATCGGACGCCCTAACCACGGTCCTGGCGTCCAGACCAGACGCTCCTGCCTTGGTGCAGGCGTCCTGGCCGGACGCCCCAGCCCTTTTTTCGGAAAAAAAAAATAAAATTTTCAATTAATAATTAATTGTTTGTATGATTATTACTCATTATTTGTATTGTTTTCTAAATGCCGATGAGAGGAGGAGCGGGCAAATCTATGCCGCTAGTCACAGAGTTGATGGGTTCTGGAGCGCGTCATACCAGAGCTCGTAGTGTTGATGCTTCCGTTCGTAGACAGCGGGAGGCAGAGCGTAGGCTCGGTGGAAAAATTAAGATGCAACAAGTGGAATATGAAAATATTCCTAGCTACTGCTCCTTTTGCAAGCATCTCGGACACAACATAAAGAGCTGCAAATCCTTCAACAAAGCATCTGTCTCAGAGGTTAACTCTGAAACCCGTCTCGACCAGCCATCTGTCCCGGCCGACACCAGGCCATCTTCAACAATGGCTGTCGAGCGTCAAGGTCCAAACCAGGCCACTGATTTCTCCGAGTCCAGGGAACTTATGGAGGTTCCTGACTCGGTCATACAGCAACCGATCTGTTCAGGCCGCCCAGCCAGTTCAGCCTTGAGGTTACCCCCGGAGTTTGATGAAGACTCAGTTTTTCGATCGAATCGGCATCGTCTAACGCTCGAGCGGTCGATTGTTCAAAAGATTAGAGATGATATCTTTCAATCATATGAAATCTTACCCGCCAACAACATGGAAGAATGTTTCGAGGCAAATGATCGAGCATGGGAACCAGAAAAAGAAATTATAAACATGGAAGAAGATTTCGAGGCAAATGTTCGAGCAATAGGTCCACAAAATGAAATCATTGGCACATCCGAAGAGGTTGAGGGTTACATTAAAGTCGTGAGCAAAAATAAAAAGAAAAAAGTCAAGGAGAAAAAAAACCCGAACTAATGGGTTTCTGTGTTGTAATCGGGATTTCTTTGGATTTCCTAATTTTTCTTTTGTTAGTATTGGTCGTGTTAGGGACTTGACCCCCTGAATAACAGTAGTTTTCTACTTAATTGTTCGTTAAAATTGGCTTTGTAAGGGAACAGGCCCCCTAACCTTGTTTGTTATATTATAATTTAAAAAAAAAAGACTTTGGTACTGAGGATTCAAGCGAGTATTATTCGCACGACGAGGACGACGATCAGGACATGAACAAGGGCGGTGATGATTCTTCGTCCATTTTGTGCCGGGTTCGGAAGGGGAGAGGGGGGAGGTTTGTCACTTCTGGGTCTACCAGTAGTAAACGACGTAGGGCATAGGATGACACATCTTGGATGGTTACTGAGGAGATGCCTGGTGGCCCTATCGACGGCAGCGTTATCCCGAGTTTCGATGGGCATGTCGCCGCGCATATCTGGACTGGAGATATGAGAGGTTTGCTGAAGTGTCACACCAGGACTGCTGCTTGTCAGAGCTTGAGTCAGTGGCGCTCAGTAATGTCACCCTCTTTAGTGAGTCAGATCAGTGGGACTGGGTTATCCCACCTGACGGACGCCATGTTCAGACATATTGACTCCCCATTGATTTCTGCGTTCGTTAAGCGGTGACAGCCCGATACGAACTCTTTTCACATGCCGTTCGGAGAGATGACCATCATGTTACATGATGTGTGGCATATCCTTCGCATTCCTATCGAGGGGCGATTGGTTGATGCCGATAGCACATCTACACAGTTGCAGGTGGATGTGATGGAGGTTCTTGGAGTATCGCGGTCGGAGCTACTGAGTACTCACTGGGGTGTGACGGCGTATTTATGGACTCGATTTTCAGGTCATGCCGCGATGGAGGTCGAGTGGAGGGCACCCAGGCCGTAGCTTTGGATGTGGTTGTTATTTGGATCCACCTTGTTTGTTGACAAGAGTGGTAATCGGATTAGGCCGTCCTGCTTATTAGAGGTGAGGGACGGTATGGATACAACCGGTCAGTATTCATGGGGTTCGGCCGCATTGGCTTTCATGTACCGTCCGCTCCGTATCGCTAGTCGCGGTGACTCCATGGGTATTTGTGGGTGTCTTACCCTCGTTCAGGCTTAGATTTATGAGTATTTTCCCTGCTTCCGACCTCATCGAGAGCGTATGATTGTTGGCTCCACGCAGCCTCGAGCTTCTACATAGAGTGTCCAGCCTGAGGGTAAGGACGAGCAACGACTCCAGTCTTTGCGTCGCCGCATTGATCAGTTGACAGCCGCAGAGGTATAACGATTCCTTCTAACAATCTCACAATTCATTTAAAAATAACTTGTTTAATTTGTTGATTATATGTACGCAGATACAGTGGTTGCCTTATGGCCCTGATCTAGTGAGGGATGTCCCGAGGACCACATTTATTGGATGCCTACGATATCGGGATATTATCGAGCCATACATGCCTGGTCGGGCATTATGGCAGCTCAGTTATGTGCAGACCATCCCTTTCCCGATCACCAGACCGGAGAAAGCGGTTCGGGCGTGGTCGAGCATATTGTACCGAGTTGAGTATGCCATTCGGATGTCATCTGATGGTTGGATGATGTTTTCGGGCGCATACAGACTTCCTCTCGCTGACTATCAGGCTGCTACTCATGATCAGGCTACATGCGCCGATGATTACATTGAGTGGTATTATCGGTATTCGCACCCTCAGCTACTGAACGACGGTGCTGCAGCTGGATCAGTGATCCCTTCTCGTTCTAGCAGCGATTACGTATGTTGTTTAACTTTGCACTTTGTTTCATTTCATCATACATTACTCATTGTATTATTTTGTCTATATTTTTTACAGTGGGTGAGTCGGTTGGCCGGTATTACCCAACACAAGCGACGACGATGCTAGAGGAGTACATGAGGGATTGGCACTTGGCCAACTGATTTTTTTTCATCTGTAACATTTTGTATTTTGTTTGCTTTGCGTATGACGGTATTACCCATCATTGTAATATTTTTTTCATGTTTTAGTAGTTTTTTTTTTTTTGTATTTTGTATTTTGCTGTTTTTTCTCTTCTGCATACATTGTAATAACAATCAACTATCACGATCAATAAAAATGAAAGTTTTAATAATTAAGGAACATACAACAAATTCATTTTTACATCATACCTACTAATCTATTCCTTTTTTCTGTCCTGCTCGTATACAAATTCTCCCAGCCACCAACACTACTATCATGGTATTTAAACCAGTTAGTCATTATGGGGTGTATAGAAAAATTGGGCATTAAATCTAGACGAATAAAATGTTTGTACGTATCTCCTAAATGACAAATGACAATCTCCTGGCTAGGCCGTGTTGCCGTTGAGGGTGCTTTCAACGGCAGCACGGTGAGACATGAAAATAAAGATCTACCGTTTCCGAATACGAATAGTATGACAGCGACATTGAAAATAGTAGCAATAGGGAATAAATCTTTAGCCACAGCCATCCAATTACCCAATCCACACGCACCACCATCCCATGTAATACGTCGAACCTCAGGTTCAATCCCATCATAGTAGATCGATCGGTAGAGTGTACAGTTAGCCATAATTTCATTTGGAATGCATACACGTACAAGACGCCATTTATCTTGGTCGCCAAATATGTAGTCGGCGATAACACAAAATCCACAATTACGGTCTCCCGGGACATCAAGATAATCTTCTACAAATGGCAAAATAATTCCCAGTATCTTGTCGATATGGTGATAGTTACCTATCTCCACTCGGTGGTGTGCATCTGCAAACCCATATTCAATATTACATATTATCGTAACAATATCAAACTTAAAAAGCATCACGAGTATTAATAAATTTGTTCATACCCGATGAAGGGGCATTGTGGACTGATGCAGAAGAGCTGTGGCCACGACCACTGGATGACCGGGAATGGCCACGACCCCTTTGGCTATACTCCCAACTATTAGGATCGCGTCTAGTTGATGAACTTCCTCTTGGTCGACCCTTAACTGCCGTATTCACTTGTGGTTCAACGTAACACGTTTGATCAGAGTGAAGATGATCGTGGATAATAAGTGATACGTTACGGACAACTGCAGGATCGCTTTGTCTGGCCTCATCGACAAGGGCTTGGAAGTACCGCTGATCCTCCGACTCAGCACCGGTAGAAGGATCGACAAATTCGGTCGTGTCCACACCATCACTAATAATAAGTGTTTGCCAAAATATGTGAAGACGATTAACACTACATGGGGTCCGCGATTCCATAACTCTCTTGAGCTCACACGCACAAGGAATCTGATGGGTGGTTTGGAGTGCACAACCGCAACGATGGTACACTTGATCACTTAATTCTCTCATACGTAGGTGTCAATTCATTCGACAGTAATCGCAGACAAATTCTGTGGACCTTGTCTTCAACATCCTTATTAATATGCCATGTACAAAGCAAGTGGGTACTCTGTGGAAATATCTCTCCAATAGGACGCATAAATACCAACTCGCGTTCCGTAACAATAGCCGTCGGATGAACATCAAACCCAAGAAAAATTTTCAACTTCTCCAACACCCACGCATAGCTCGATTCAGTCTCATCTTTCATAATTACATAGGCGATTAGGAAGTTCTTGTTACATGGAGTTATCCCGACTATCTTGAGGAATGGCATTTTATACTTATTCGTTTTGTAGTTAAAATCCATGCCAATGAACCATCTGTAGGTCCGGATTAAGTTGATTGATGTTGGATGTGCCATGAACACATGGGTAACAACATTTGTATCCGGGTCAGCCTGCGTCCAATGTACGTAGTTATTCGTCACAGCCAAATGGTGAAACTGACAGACGACATCTCTTTCTTCAAAATCATGCTTCCTCAAGTGGTCTATATAGTTATAGATATGTCGTCTAGTCGGTTTGCCCTTGGGAAATTTATTCTGAATGGCCGCTAAGATGGCACACGACTTGGCTTGAGCAGCACTCATCTCACGAACAACTTGTTTGGCCGATTTACTCAGTCCACTCATTTGACGATGCCCCTCCGGATATACAATAAATGAGTGATTGTGCATACCCTTACTCCCAGACATCGGTCTGATTATCCAACCACTCAAGTCATGCAATTGTTCGGCCTTTATCTGAAATGTACACTTGCATGCTTTCGTCTTTGTGTCCTTTCGAGCAGCGACATCCAAATCTCTTAATACCCCTCTGTACCGTTCACCACAGTTACATTTCAATAGCTTTGTCTTTCCTTTATTCTTGTACGACGAAATGATCAACTCGAAACCAATTTGAAGAGCAATTTTTTTCGCCCAACCAATCGCATCACAATCACTATCGAATATTTCGTCATTGACGAAATAACCACTATAATCAACGCCGTCACCTTCAAATTCTTCCAATATAACCTGAAATTTTTAATTGACGGAATGTTAATAACAATACCAATAATATTATTATTAAAATTTAAAATCATGCAAAAAAAGCGACCAGGCGTCTAGAATTTCCGCCTGGACCATGGCAGAAGCGTCTGGCATGGACGCCTGGCCACGGTAGGCGTTTGAATCGGACGCCCAGACCATGGTACAGGCGTCTGCATCGGACGCCAAAACCGTGGTCCAGACGTCTGGTCTAGACGCCTAGACCAAGGACTGAGCGTCGGTTGAAGACGCCTGTACCATGGTCTAGGCGGAATCTGTGGACGCCCGTGCCATGGGCCAGGAGGAATATTCAGACGCCTGCGTCATTTTCTCCAAAAAATTACCTCCATATGTGAATTCTCGTCCATTTTCGTGGTTGTCGATGATATTGACGATATATATTTGATTGTGCTAGGTAGAATAAATGAAAAATTACTTCTATATTTCAATTCGAAAAACTTGTGAATTGGTAAAGAATTGAGTGTTGGGTAGAAATAATGAAAGATTGTCAAATGGACAAAAAAGTAATTTTTAAGGGCAGTGTCTAGTAATTTAGTGCGGTGTTTAGTAATACCAAAAAAAAAGATGGGAGGAGAGCGTACAATGATCTTTTCAAGTACACACTACGGACCAAAAAATATCACTGTCCTTTATATTATAAATATTTCAATAATTTAATATTCCAATTAGCTTTTATTGTTATTGATTCATAACTTTGTGATAATTAAATATAAGAAAAGTTGGCATATAGTTATGAGTTATGATATATAGACCTACATAATAGACCTACAAATAGGCCTACACTATTCACATTTTGACAAGTTTCCAACACTTTTTCTCTTTCTTCATATTAACCAATCAAATTTTTAATTTCACCAATCATAGTTGTAGGCCTATTTGTAGGTCTATTTTGTAGGTCTATAAATCATTTTTCTATAGTTATAGGCGCAAGCTCGACTATAAAACTCCAGTTATATATAATATTAATAAAATTAGTCTAAAAATATTGCTCATTTTGTTACTAATAATATTACTTACTCAATACGTTCCACACAGATTCGTTGACCTTTGCACATTGTTAAGCATACAAACTTGAGTTGTATTTTTTAGTTATATACACCTATATAAAATGATGAAAATATATATTTTTACAAATAACAATGCACATTATGAAATGTATAATAGGAAAAACGAAAGAAAAAGATAGATATGGGTAGAAGGTGTTGGGGAAAATTACACTTATTTAAAAATCGTAGTGTCAAAATAAATGATACTTGCACAGCAATTAGGATAAATATTTTTGCATTAGCTAGATTATAAAAATGGTATAAACGGATAAATAAGATGCAAGAATTTTACGTGGAAAATCCAAATAAAAAAACACCACGGGTGAACGTCAGTGTGAAAACTCCCACTATGTATGTAGTAGGCTTACAAAATTCTCCGTATCACAAACTCTCAAGAGTGTATCTCACATAATATAAAAAAGTATTTAACTTGAAATAAGTAGAAAATAAGAAACACTCTTCTTGAGAGAGATAGAAAAATACTATCTATTTTTCTCTCATTTTCTTATTTCAACACTATTTTTTCTCTCTCTATTTTGCTTGAACTCATTTGTACACTTTAATCGGCAAATATGGGCTCAATTTATAGGAAGTGAGCTGCACATTTTCTTCACCCTGTAGCCGCATTTTTAGGAAATTACCAAAGACTTTAGCAATCCTTACTCAATAATGGCTTTGAATGATGAGACTTTTTTTTTTTTTAAACGTCCAGTGTGGGTGGGGAGTTGAGGCGGGACCCACCAACATGTAGATAAGAAAAATCAAGAAATACAAAGTATCAGCCCCGAATTATGACAAAAAATGGGCCATAATTTGGGTCCAAACATCGGAGAAATCTACGACCCGCTAAAGAAATACAAAGTGCACCACAAATCGTGGGCTAATGTGCGGACACGTAGACCAAAATAACTCAACTCCGAATTATGACAAAAAATGGGCCATAATCCGGAGCCTAAAATCTAAAGTGCCTACGGCCTGCTAGATCAGTACAAGGTGCACCACTAAAACCGTGGGCTAATGTGCGGACCAATAGGCAACCAAGCAATCGATAAAAAATAAAACCTATCTAAATCTAAATGACGGATAACCAAGCTGATCCATTCGTATAAGGGAAAGGAGAAACGGAGCAGCAGTATCGTAAGTATAAGTCTGAATGCCGAGGGACAACATGCCGAGTTCAGAAAGATAGTCGGCCGGCCTGTTGCCCTCCCGGAAAATATGAGTGACTCTGAACTGAATATCTTTGAGAATGTGTCGGATACGCATAAGAGTGTGACAAACCTGTCAAGAGCCCCGATGGCCAGATGATAGCAGGGTCACCACAGCAGCAGCATCAAGCTCAATCCAAACATGTCTCGATCTCTAGGAAGCTAGAATCAATCCAGTCGCCAACGCCTGGAACTCTGCATCAAAACTCGAAGAGGCCTGAAAAGAGGAATGGAAAGCAAGAAAGAGCTCTCCGTGATGATCTCTAATCAGACCTCCCCCACCCGCAATCTGTGTGTCTCTATCGAACGAACCATCCGTGTTCAGCTTGATCCAAGGGGTCTCGGGTCGAAGCCAAACTACCGGGACGGGGCGACGAGTCTGAGCGGGGGAAGATGTAGCTCACTGGAAGCGATCAGGCTGCGAGCAACCCGCCCAGAAATCAGAGCAAATAAGCCCCGCAGCAGCCAATAAAGCAACATGGCGCTCCACCTGCACAATAACATGAGAGGAAACAACAGTAACCGCCCTATGCTTTGCACTATTCCTTTCTGTCCAGATGAACCAAAGGATCAGACAAGAAATAATGAAAGCCGCGTGCCTAAAGTGTGTGTAGTGTGCGAAAAAACTCAGGAGCTCAAAAATATTCTGAGTATGGGGTAGGGATAAATGTGTCCATGCGCCAAAATACTCCCACACGTCACGAGCCAAATCACTCTCCAAGTATTGGTGGGCAATGGTCTCGGTATGGCAGGTCTGGGTAAGGGTATGCGAGCAGCACAAACATCTAGAAGCCAATGAAACGCCCCTCCTCTGTAGGATGTCATCAGTCGGGATCCGTCGCATGAGAAATCGCCAAATAAACACCGAAATGGTCGGTGTGAGTAAGGCTGTCCATATGGCCCCGTAAATAAGATTAGCCTGACCCCTCACCCTGATGTGAGACCAAGCCGACGATAATGAGAACGCACCCGAAAAGGTAAGAGTCCAGCACATACTATCTGAATCCTCCTCGGCGATAGGAATCGCGGAGATCTCCTGGATGAACTGAGGGGTAAATCCTAGCTCCTATCCAACAATAGTCTCCAACCTACCCATGTCCCAAGACCCATGAACCCATAACTCATTAATCCTAAGATGGGGTCTACCAGAAATCTGACAATGAGAAGAAATCGGCCTATCCCCAATCCAGGTATCGTCCCAAAAGCTGACCTCCCCGCAGCCACGACCAAGAGTCCAGCGAATGAACTCCTGAGCCTCAATACCCACGCGGAGGAGACGGCGCCAAGGGTGGCTGGCACGAGCTTTAAGATCAGTACGTATAGGCGTATAAAGGCCCGAAAGCGGCCATGAGCATAAACTGCGCCCACAGAGACGTGCCCGCGCGAAGGCGCCACCAGAGCTTATAACTAAAAGCTCACGCCATATCCGAAAGGCTCCGAATCCCGAGGCCTCTCTCAGAGACCGGACGACAAATCTGCCGCCAACGGACCCAGTGCATCTTTCTCTTTGGACCAACAGCACCCCATAAGTATCTCGCAATGATCTGCTCGAGTTCCTGGATAATGTACTGTGGGTGATCCAAAACCGGAAGCAGGTGAAGAGGAATCGTGTATAGAGTGCTCTTAATAAGAGCCAAGCGTCCCCCAAAAGCAAGGTGGCGATGGGACCAACCAGAGATCCTATCCAACATCTGTTGCTTCACCCCAGCAAAGAGCTCTCGTCTCTTAAATCCTTTGTAAAGGGGCACACCTAGATAGGTGATGGGGAGATCGCCCTGGCGAAAACCAGTAAGATCGTGAACTCTCTGATGCCAACGAGGCACATGCTTGGGAGCGAGAATAAAAGTGCTCTTCTGGATACTAACCATCTGGCCCGAAGCCATAGAGTAGTGATCCAGGAGGCACATAAGATCAACAAGACCATCATCCACAGCCCGTGTGAATATAATGATGTCATCGGCGTAGGATAAGTGCGAGATGGGGAAAGGCCATCCAGCCGTCCTATACCTCATCAAAGGATGATCTCGAATGAATCGATCCAAGTAGCGCGATAAATAATCAGCGGCAAGCACGAAGAGCGACGGAGAAATAGGGTCGCCCTGACGCAAACCCCGGCTAGAGGCAAAATAGCTGGCCGGACTGCCGTTCACCAAAATGGAGAACGTGCAACTCTCGACGCAATGACAGATGAACAAAATCCATCTAGCCGGGAATCCCATCCTCACCAGGACCTCACGTAAAAAATGCCAGTGAACCCTATCATACGCCTTAGCCATATCAAGCTTCAGTGCAAGGTTCGGGACACCATAAATGTCCGCGACGTGGAGGTCGTGAATTAGTTCTTGGGCCAAAAGGATATTATCAGTAATAACCCGCCCGTGAATAAATCCACTCTGGTTCGGAGAGATAATAAGAGGGAGGAGAGAAGCAAGCCGAGCGTTAAGGATTTTCGTGATAATCTTATTGGTTACATTACACAGACTAATAGGTCGGTAATCTGACCAACCGCTCGGAACAGGCTTCTTCGGGATCAAGAGGACCGTAGTCGCCGTGAAAGTCGGAGGCATAGGATGACCCTAAAAAAACTCGAGCACAGCCCCCTCCACGTCGGAAGAAACAATCTCCCAACAATGCTGAAAAAACAAAGACGAGAACCCGTCAGGCCCAGAAGCACTGTGAGGATCGATATCAAATACCGCAGCACGAATCTCCTGGGGAGAGGGTGGGACACATAAACTATCAGAATCAAAAGAAGAGGGGATAGAGGGAAAACAAGTGTCATCCGGGGGGACGAGAACATCACCATCGGATGTAAGCAGAGTCCTAAAGAAATTCACAGCGGATGATCGGATGTCCGACTCTACAGCGATCGTCGTACCATCATCCTCAATGCTGTGAATATGCGACTGACAACGCTTCTGCTTCACAAAACCCTGAAAAAACCGGGTGTTGCGCTCGCCCTCAGTAACCCAACGAACTGCGGCCCTCTATTTCTAGAAATCTTCCTCATAGAGAGACGAAGATGGTACTTAGCACGAAAATGGTGCATAGCGGTTCTATTCTCCAGAGTAGGATCCGAATCATATCACCGCTCGGCCTCGTCAGTAGCCCTCAAGGCCTCATCTAACTTCGTATGAAGATTACCAAAAGCAGTCCAGTTCCACTGTTTCAGTCTACGCTTAACCCTAAGGAGTTTCGCCTGTAGGTTACACATGCCAGATAATCCAGTCGGAGTAAGCCAGACCTCCCTAACAGTGTCCAGGAATGTGTGATGCCGTACCCACATACTCTGGAAACGGAATGACGACTTGTGATGAGTCGTGGAGAAGAGACACTGGATAAGAAGAGGCGCATGGTCAGACCGAAGTCGAGGCAGGTGAGTGACGGTAGAGACCGCAAACACGTTCGACCATGCATCATTAAATAAAGCACGATCTAGCCTTTCCCTCAAACCATTGCGCTCCTAAGTGAAAATATCGCCCTCGCCGCCCGCATCAATCAACTCACAGTCAGCAATAGCCTGTGCGAAGTCCAGAATCTCTAGAGAACGGTCAGTGGTACTACCCTCGCGCTCAAGTGAATGCAAGAAGATGTTGAAGTCATCGCTGACTAGCCACGGCAACCCCTCTACTTCCGAAGTAATCTCACGGAGGGTGTCCCAAAGGGCGTAACGACCAACACGGTTAGTGATGGCATAGACATAAGTGACGTAAATCAACTGAGGAAGAAGGGAAGAAGAAATAGAAAGATGAAGGACTTGATCGGTATCCAACAAAACTTGGTGCTGAAAGTGAGGGGAAGAAAAGAACCAAATTTTGTTAGACCGATTATAAAGTCCTGACGCAAAACCTAAAGATCAAATATAAAAATCAAAATTAGCATTGGAACCCATGGGTTCTAAAATGCGAATAAAAGAAAACCTATGAACACGGTTGAGATGTCGAATGCGCTTCTGTGCTCCGGTTTTAGCCAGACCACGAGCGTTCCATGTAAGAATGGGTATCGACATAAACTAAACAACCAACTCAGACGAAGACCTAGGACGCTGACTGGAGCGGCACCGTCTTCGAGGAGTATATTGCCGGGCAGATGTTCCCCCTTTCAGGGGCGATGAAGATCGCCCCTTAGAGGAGGAATAGGGTCCGCGAGAAGCTGCTCTTCCTCGTGTGGAAATCGTGGAATCAAAAGAAGCTTTGCCCCTAGTCGTGACACCAGGGGCAGCAGTAGTAGACATCAAACATCTCTTAACCGGGGGCTTTGGTGCCGACGAGAGGCACCAACGCCGAGGAAGAGAGACTGGACTCAGAGATCTCAAATTGAGTGCGTTTAAGACCGCACTCAGTCTGAGAGAGAGAGAGAGGGAAAAGAAGAAGAGGGAGGAGGGGGAGGCTCGTAAACCACCATGGCCAAGGACTCGGGCTGAACGACGATCTGGTCGTCGATGCGGCCGTCACCGTCATGGCGGGGGGAGGTAGGCTCAAAGAGTCTAGAAGAGTGAGGGACGGTAGAGGACTTTGTGTCATCCTCTAAAACATGATCGTCATGAATCTCGTGACCACTGCAGTCGCTACCCGACACACTATTTTTATCACCCACACTAATGATATCGTCAATGCCAACTAAATCCTCCTCCTCTCTAGCAGAGGAGTCTAAAGATGCAAAGTAAGAGTGCTGGCCAGTAGCAGCTGTGCCCTTGGGAATCAATCCCGTCTCCTTGGGCCCTTTTTTGCAACTACTTGCCATACGGCAGGCTCCTTGCCCTTAGGGGCTTCCTGGGACGTACTAGCCTTAGTGGCTTTAGGAGGGGCTGGCTGCGTCTTCTGCTGACGAGAAGGGGCAGCCTGAGGTTTCTTACGCTGGGGCGGTGGAGGCCGTTCTTTGTTGCCAACTATGTAGCAACTGGACAACTCATGCCCTACGTGAGAACAGAGAGAGCAATATACTGGCACTCTCTCGTAAATAATGCGCTGCGTAATAACCTGATCGCCAAACTCAACCTCGATCTCAGGCACTCTGGGTGCCAGAAGGTCAATCTCGACGCACACACAGGCGACTGATAGTCGTGAGTGTGTAGCCGTCGGGGCATCAACTAAAATGGGATTGCCAACAGCCTTGGCAATCGTTTATAATGCACGTGGATGAAATAAATGTAGAGGTAGACCCGGAAGTCTAATCCAGACCGGACAAACAGACGTCTCTGTCCTAATCGAGAAACTAGGTGACCACTTAAATACTCGTGCAGGACATCCAGAAAAATTCTAGGTAGAACCTAACCAAATACGTCTAAAATCCTCATCATTATCAATTCTAACCGCAACATGACAATAATTCATCCAACTCCAACTAAATTTACCCCTCAGTTTCATATCAGTCAAACCCATAGACACATCTCGAGGGGTGGAAATAGCATGCGAAAATTTAAGAATTAAAGTGCGTTCCCATGAAGCGGCAAGAGTAATCATATCAGAAGAAGAAAAGGTTACACGCGTTTTCTTATTTACGGAGGATAGAGTACCAAAAGAACTAACCTTAGCTCCATAGAAATTAAATGATTTTATCATCGAACCGGGTTGTTGGGTGAAACCGGGCTGCATCGAGCCATTTTGGTTGTTGACCATTTGAGCGTAGGAGGGCTTCGACCTTGGCTGCTCGGTTGCGCCTGGGTCAGCATGGTGGGTCGGTTCAGATGAGCTCACATTTGCATGGATGTTGGAAGCGACTGGTGCATATGGTGCTTGACGAACCAGGTTATATAGAATAGGAGCTGCTCGCTGGGGTGGGTTTGTGTGGATTGACTGGACTGGTGGTTTGGGGTTATGGGGATTGGGATGGGTTGAGTGGAAGCCGGCTGGGTCAGAAGGACTGGGCAGGAGGTTATTTGGGTCGGTGGTGTTTGTGGACTGGAGGGAGATGGGTTGAGGAGGCTCAGATGGCTGGGCCGCAGCTTGGGCATCGGTCCTGGGCTGTTTTAATGTGGTTGGGACGGTCTGAATTTTAGTTTTAGGCTAGAAATAATTTAAAAGGGTATTGGGGTTATAAATTGAAGGTTTGGGCTGAAGAGGTTTGGAATTATTTGATTGGGTTAATAAAGTGGCGGGCTGGTTGGGATTAAGCGAAATGGGCTCAGAAGGTTTAGTATTTAGGTTGTGTGGGCTAGAAGTAGTATTGTCTGGGCTTAAAGAAGGTAGTACGATTGGGCCAGATTGCATATAAGAACTGGGCCAAAGTAGAGCAGGCCCGTGGTGATTAAGTAATAAAGCAGTTGGGCTAACCTCTATTTCCGTGTGCTGGGCTTCATTTTTTAATTGGAGGCCCGTCGAATTCAGGCCGTCGGATGGATGTGGCCCTAAGATGGACGGATCTCCTCCGTCCATCGTCTTGTTTAAAGCATGAACTTCATCCACCGCTAGGGTTGTGAGCGACGGCGCATACCCTGCAACTAGGGTTTTCGGTAGCTGCTGTGAACACGGGACGGCGACGCCGGAGCTTTGCATAGGCGATGGAATAATATTTCTGGTGAGACTAGAATTAGGAAATCCTATGCTATTCGGAGTCTTTGCGGTCGTTGCATGCGACGGAACTACCAGCGGCGAACGTGATGGCGAATGTGATGGCGACGAGATTGGCTAGGAAGATGGTGCCGGCAACGAAACCGGCTTACTGCAGATGACGTCAACTGTTGCAGGTGAGATGACATTAGTTTTAGCGGGTGACCGCGACTTTCTTTTTTTCTTTGGCATGATGACGAAGCTTCAGTCGTCGTGAGCTACGACGACGAACATGAACCTGTGCAATTGAAAGGTGCGGAATGATACGGCGATGACAGATCTGGTTTTGGTTGGAGGAGACAACTGTGGAACCGGTTCAGGCTAAAGGTTGCAGGCGAAGGTTCGGGCGGTGAAGGCGGTTCGGCTGGTGGGTGAGATGGCCGGAGACGGTGGCCGGACGGGGGTGCGGTTGAAGAGAGAAGTGGCCGGAGACGGTGGCCGAACAGATCTGGTTTTTATTCTTGAATGATGACTTTGAATAATGAATTGCAAACTTTTCTCACATATTACCGACAATTCTTATTGTGTATTACTAAACACCGCCCTAAATTACTAGACACCGCCCTATAATATTACCTTTTTGTCCATTTGACAATCTTTCATTATTTCTACCCAACACACCAACACACAAGGTTTTCATTACTAAATCTAGAAACAATTTTTCATTTATTCTACAGAACACACAATCAAATATATATCGTCAATATCATCGACAACTACGAAAATGGACGAGAATTCACATTTGGAGGTAATTTTTCGGAGAAAATGACGCAGGCGTCTGAATATTCCGCCTGTTCCATGGTACAGGCGTCCACAGATTCCGCCTAGACCATGGTACAGACGTCTGCTACGGACGCTCCGTCCTAGGTCTAGGCGTCTAAACCAAACGCCTGAACCATAGTCTGGACGTCCGATTCAGATGCCTGTGCCATGGCTAGGCGTCCGATTGAACGCTGTCAGAGTGGCGAGCGTCCATGCCAGACGCCTCGGCCATGGTCCAGGCGCAATTTTTGGACGCCTGGACGCTTTTTTGCATGATTTTAAATTTTAATAATAATATTATTTGTATTATTATTAACATTCTGTCAATTAAAAATTTCAGGTTATATGGAAAGAATTTGAAGGTGACGGCGTTGATTATAGTGGTTATTTCGTTAATGACGAAATACTCACTAGTGATTGTGATGCGATTGGTTGGGCGAAAAAAATTGCTCTTCAAATTGGTTTCGAGTTGATCATTTCGTCGTACAAGAATAAAGTAAAGACAAAGCTATTGAGATGTAACCATGGTGAACAGTACAGAGGGGTATTAAGAGATTTGGATGTTGCTGTTCGAAAGGACACAAAGACGACAACATGCAAGTGTACATTTCAGATAAAGGCCGAACAATTGCATGACTTGAGTGGTTGGATAATCAGACCGATATCTGGGAGTAAGGATATGCGCAATCACTCATTTATTGTATATCCGGAGGGGCATCGTCAAATGAGTGGCCTGAATAAATCGGCCAAACAAGTTGTTCATGAGATGAGTGCTGCTCAAGCCAAGTCGTGTGCCATCTTGGCGGCCATTCAGAATAAATTTCCCGAGGACAAACTGACTAGACGACATATCTATAATTATAGAGACCACTTGAGGAAGCATGATTTTGAAGAAAGAGATGTCGTCGGTCAGTTTCACCATTTGACCGTGACGAATAACTACGTACATTGGACGCAGGCCGACCCGGATACAAATGTTGTTACCCACGTGTTCATGGCACATCCAACATCAATCAACTTAATCCGGACCTACATATGGTTCATTGGCATGGATTCTACCTACAAAACGAATAAGTATATGATGCCATTTATCGAGATAGTTTGGATGACTCCATACAACAAGAACTTCCTAATCGCCTATGCAATTATGAAAGATGAGACTGAATCGATCTATGCGTGGGTGTTGGAGAAGTTGAAAATTTTGCTTGGGTTTGATGTTCATCCGACGGCTATTGTTACGGATCGCGAGTTGGGATTGATGCGTCCTATTGGAGAGATATTTCCATAGAGTGCCCACTTGCTTTGTACATGGCATATTAATAAGGATGTTGAAGACGAGGTCTACAGAATTTGTGGAAAAGATAAAGAAATGGGCCAAAAGTTTAAAAATGGGAAATGGAAGAAAATCATGGAAGCGGCGACCGAAGAGGAATACGATCAAGCGGTGCAACTCATGAAGGATACATGAAGATGGAATCCTAAGATGATATCCTACATTGAGGGTACATGGCTAAAATACAAGGAGATGTTCGTTGTTGCGTGGATGAATACAGTGCTTCATTTTGGAAACACAACCACTTGTAGAGTAGAGAGTGCACATGCCGAGTTAAAGCAATGGCTTAATTCTTCCACCGGAGCCCTCAATACCGTCTGGACCAAAGTGAACCAGGAGATTGAATCACAACTAATGCAGATCAGATACACACTTGAACAGTCTATGTGTCGTACAGGCGTGGTGTACTCTGGTTTTCCATTCAACTACTTGCGCTGTCGTGTTTCCCATCATTGTCTACGATTACTGTCGAATGAATTGACACGTATGAGAGAATTAAGTGATCAAGTGTACCATCGTTGCGGTTGTGCACTCCAAACCACCCATCAGATTCCTTGTGCGTGTGAGCTCAAGAGACTTATGGAATCGCGGACCCCATGTAGTGTTAGTCGTCTTCACATATTTTGGCAAATACTTATTATTAGTGATGGTGTGGACACGACCGAATTTGTCGATCCTTCTACCGGTGCTGAATCGGAGGACCAGCGGTACTTCCAGGCCCTTGTCGATGAGGTCAGACAGAGCGATCCTGCAGTTGTCCGTAACGTATCACTTATTATCCACGATCATTTTCACCCTGATCAAACGTGTTACGTTGAACCACAAGTGAATACGGCAGTTAAGGGTCGACCAAGAGGAAGTTCATCGACTAGACGTGATCCTAGTGGTTGGGAGTATAGCCAAAGGGGTCGTGGCCGTTCCCGCTCATCCAGTGGTCGTGGCCACAGCTCTTCTGCATCAGTCCACAATGCCTCTTCATCGGGTATGAACAAATTTATTAATACTTGTGATATGCTTTTTAAGTTTGATATTGTTACGATAATCTGTAATATATTGAATATGGGTTTGCAGATGCACAACACCGAGTGGAGATAGGTAACTATCACCATATCGACAAGATACTGGGATTTATTTTGCCGTTTGTAGAAGGTTATATTGATATCCCCGGAGACGGTAATTGTGGATTTCGTGTTATCAAAATACAAAATAAAACGAAAGTGCCAATCAAAATATCGTCTTACACAAAACAAACAAAATACAAAATACAAAATTAGTTGGTCAAATGTCGTCGCTTCTTCCGCCTGGTCTGGGGGAAGGTGTCTGATACAGTGCTGGGTAATACCGGCCAATTGACTCACCCACTCTAAAAAATATAGACAATATAATACAATGAGTAATGTATGATGAAATCAAACAAAGTGCAAAGTTAAAGAACATACGTAATCGCTGCTGAAACGAGAAGGGATCACTGATCCAGGTGTTGCACCGTCGTTCAGTAGTTGAGGGTTGGAATACCGATAATACCACTAAATGTAATCATCGGCGCATGCAACCTGATCATGAGTAGCAGTCTGATAGTCAGCGAGAGGAAGCCTGTATGTGCCCGGAAACATCATCCAAGCATCAGATGACATCCGAATGGGATAGTCAACTTGGTACAATCTGCTCGACCATGCCCGAACCGCTTTCTCCGGTCTGGTGATCGGGAAAGGGATGGTCTGCACATATCCGAGCTGCCGTAATGCCCGACCAGGCATCTATGGCTCGATAATATCCCGATATCGTAGCCATCTAATGAATGTGGTCATCAGGACATCCCACACTGGATCAGGGCCATAAGGCAACCACTGTATCTACGTACATGTAATCAACAAATTATACAAGTTATTTTTAAATGAATTGTGAGATTGTTAAAAGGAATCGTTATACCTCTGCGGCTGTCAACTGATCAATGCGGCGACGCAAAGACTGGAGTCGGTGCTCGTCCTTACCCTCAGGCTGGACACTCCATGTAGAAGCTCGAGGCTGCGTGGAGTCAACAATCATACGCTCTCGATGAGGTCGAAAGCAGGGAAAATACTCATAAATCCAAGCCTGAACGAGGGTAAGACATCCACAAATACCCATGGAGTCGCCGCAACTAGCGATACCGAGCTGACGGTACATGAAAGCCAATGTGGCCGAACCCCATGAATACTGACCGGTCGTATCCATACCGTCCCTCACCTCCAATACGCAGGACGGCCTAATCCAGTTACCACTCTTGTCAACAAACAAGGTGGATCCAAATAACAACCACATCCAAGCTACGGACTGGGTGCCCTCCACTCGACCTCCATCGCGGCATGACCTGAAAATCGAGTCCATAAATACGCCGTCACCCCCCAGTGAGTACTCAGTAGCTATGACCGTGATACTCCAAGAACCTCCATCACATCCACCTGCAACTGTGTAGATGTGCTATCGGCATCAACCAATCGCCCCTCGACAGGAATGCGAAGGATATGCCACACATCATGTAACATGATGGTCATCTCTCCGAACGGCATGTGAAAAGAGTTCGTATCGGGCTGCCAGCGCTTAACGAACGCAGAAATCAATGGGGAGTCAATATGTCTGAACATGGCGTCCGTCAGGTGGGATAACTCAGTCCCACTGATCTGACTCACTAAAGAGGGTGACATCACTGAGCGCCACTGACTCAAGCTCTGACAAGCAGCAGTCCTGGTCTGACACTTCAGCAAACCTCTCATATCTTCAGTCCAGATATGCGCAGCGACATGCCCATCGAAACTCGGGATAACGCTGCCGTCGATAGGGCCACCAGGCATCTCCTCAGTAACCATCCAAGATGTGTCATCCTATGCCCTACGTCGTTTACTACTGGTAGACCCAGAAGTGACAAACCTCCCCCCTCTCCCCTTCCGAACCCGGCATGAAAAGGAGGAAGAATCATCACCGCCCTCCTGATCGTCGGCCTCATCGTGCGAATAATACTCGCTCGAATCCTCAGTACCAAAATCATTATAAGGTACGTCCTCGAATCCCCTACGCTCTGCCTCCCACTGTCTACGAACGGAAGCATCAACACCACGAGCTCTGGTGTGATGCGCTCCAGAACCCATCAACTCTGTGACTAGCGGCATAGATTTGCCCGCTCCTCCTCTCATCTGCATTTAGCAAAAAATACAACTAATAAGTAATAATCATATAAACAATACACATTATTAATTATTAATTGAAAATTTTATTTTTTCCGAGAAAATGACTAGGGCGTCCGGCCAGGATGCCTGAACCAAGACAGGGGCGTCTGGTCTGGACGCCACAACCATGGTTCAAGCGTCCGTCCCAGACGCCTATTCCAGCGGCTAGGCGTCCGATTTGGACGCATGTGTACGGTTTGGACGTCCGACTTGAACGTCTGTACCACTAGCTGCGCGTCTGCCCTAGACGCCTGTGCCATGGACAGGCGGAATCGGCGGACGCCTGTGCCATGGACAGGCATCATCGTCGGACGCCTGTGACAAAATATCGGTCGCGGCCTCTGTCATGCATTCCGACACGGCGGACGCGGCCAAAGTACCAGTAAAACGAAAAAAATTAGTTATCGGAGCTTTTCCTTTTCCGGTCATGGCGGTGCGGCGGCGGACGGCGGCTATGGGCGGTGCTGTGGCGGCGGTGCGGCTGCGGCTGGTGGGGTCTTTACAATAGGTCGAGAGAGAGAAATATTAAGAAATTAGGATTACAAATCTGCTTAAACTGAATTAAGGGCAAAAAGGTAATATTATATAGCGGTGTCTAGTAATTTAGGGAGGTGTTTAGTAATCCAGTTCTTATTCAACAAAGTATACCTTTGAATGACGACTTTGAATAAAGAATTGCAACTCATTTCTCCACAAAGCATCTTCAATATTGATGGACATAAGACGCAGCGGAAGCGGCGAGTTTTGAATTTACTAAAATCGGCCCTCAAGAATCGGATCTATTTAGACTCGTCAAATAATTGATTAAACAGATTAATAAGCAATTTAAACGAACAATATTGGTCTACGCGTCCAACCATGTTAATTCGTAGTATTCTTATCGAGATCTAAGAGGTCTAAGAATACATTACCTTTGAAGCAAAGTTTTTGAATATCTCCTTGATCTTCTTGTATTTCTACCTTTAGATCTTCTAGAGTATATCCCGCCTACATCCAGATGTCGTGTGGGCAACAATCTACCGAGCTTCCTTGGACAACAATTTGGATCGGCCGAACCCTTGTTGCTTAATGTCACTCGATTTCTTTTCCTTTATTTTAAACACTCTTAGAAAATTAATGTGTTATCTAAATTGTGGAATCAAAGACACAAGTCAAGATCCACAATTAAACACGAGAAAAAAATTGAACTCTCAAGCTTGGTGAAGTACAATTCGGCCGACCCCTTATGTTGTATTTATAGGTGTTATGGGCTACTCTAGGGATCTTAAGGAGGATTAGGGAAGGACTTCTAATAGACCTCAAATTTCCATATTAGGCCTAACGTAATATATTGAGTCTATTAATATCAACTCAGTCCACTAAAGAGTTAATATTGCACTTCCAACCCAAATCCCAATTTACGAGATCGAGATCCTTATTAGATATATTATTTCCCCTATTTAAGATATCGAATGTCCATTAATTAATTTAATCTACTGACAACTTTAGTTAATTAATATCTTATCCAAGAGTAGTACCACTCGAACCTTATTATTATATCGGAATTAAATCCATCTGCAGGGTTTAATATAATAATCATTATTGAGCTCCTCGAGGGGACCTCATCAACCCGCATGAGTCGGGACACAATTTCTAGTAATAATAATAATTATCATATAAATAATATTATTGCCCAAGATACGAAGCTTATTGAGTCAATCATTTTGACCCTCACCCATCGTAAATCAAAGCAATAAATATTATAAATACACAATTAGATATTATATAGTTAGAATTAAGAAATAATAATTATCCGAGATTTATGTTCTCCTTACAGTCAGTATAGAAGACACTATCTCACCTCAATCCAGTTCAACGTATGCAAATACGCTAATGCATGCTAATAGTCAAGACCAACATCTCAAGCATACACTACATCCTTTCACATAATTTGTCTAATAATTATATAAGTTGAACAATTATATTATTTGATAAGGCTAATGTGATCTTCCGTGTGACATCAAGACACCACATTATCTACAATATAAATAATTAGACATTTCATTTGCATAACCATAACGTGAATAAATATGCAAAACATGTGATTAAATGTAATTAATATTCTCATAGGTAGTTACAGGAAAATAAGGTAATACAAGCATAAAGTATGTTTTGCATTATACAACCCTAACAATCTCCCACTTATACTCAAAGCATGCTTTTAAGTATACTACTCTATTACATAGTCTCTCATTTCTCCCACTTATACTCAAAACAACACATGCCTTTCAAAAACTTTTGAAGGTAGGACTTTTGTGAAATGATCAGCAAGATTATCTTCCGATGCAACCCTGGCTACAACTACGTCTCCTTCCTTTAGGAAGTGTCGTATGATGTGGTACTTGCAATTGATATGTATACATGCCTTGTGGGCTCGTGGTTCCCTCGAATTTGCGACTGCACCAGTATTATCACAATAAAGTGTAATACCCTTTGACAAATCGGGAATCACATCTAAGTCCTGCAGAAAGTACTTGAGCTATACCGCCTCCTTGGCTGCCTCAGATGCTGCCACGTATTCGGCTTCCATGGCAGTGTTTGAGTTGTATTTCTGCTTCACACTCCTCCAACTAATGGCTCCACCTCCCAGGTTAAACACATAACCTGAAGTAAACTTGGACTTTTCTTTATGTGATGAAGAATCTGAGTCAGTATAACCCACTGGACACAGGTCGTCTGATTGATATACTAGCATATACTCCCTAGTCCTTCTCAGGTACTTGAGTATGTGCTTGACAGCAATCCAGTGTCCTGGTCCTCGGTTCGACTGATATGTAGCAGCCATGCCTACAGCATGACAAATATCTGGTCTAGTGCAAAGCATAGCATATATGAGGCTTCCCACAGTTGATGCATAAGGGATTGACTTCATGTCATCTATCTCCTGTTGTGGCTTAGGACACATGTCCTTAGATAGTTGAATTCCATATCTGTAATCTCTACTACAAAAATAGGCAAAAAGACCCATCCAAATATGCCTAAGAGACCGCCCTTGGACGGGTCTCTATCTCAGCTGTCTGTTTGATAAAGAGACCGCCTCATTATACGTGGTCTGTTCTTTAGAACGAAGAGACCCGTTATTAGAGAAATAGGGTCTGTTATAGTAGTGATCGGAATAATAAGTATATAGGAAAAGAGACCCATCATTAGAGAAATGGGGTCCTTTGCTATATAAAAGAGACCTACCCATAGAGAAATGAGGTATATTATTAAGTAAATGCAGACCTCATATTTAAGATAGGCGGTCTCTTTGATATTTAAATATTTTTTTATTATTATATCTAAGAGAGCTGTTTTTACACCTAACGGATCTCTTATCATTTATTTAAAAAAAAACAGCATAAATAAATATCTCCACGTACACGTCACTATACCAAAAAATCAGCATTAAACCTGATTAATAATTCCATAACAATTCATTCATATATTACAAAATATCGCGCAATAATTTGTACCAAAATATCTCCCAATTTACATAATTGTAATCTCTAAAAACATAAAACAACAAAATAATATTCCAAAGTCTCTAATTATTCACGACAATATTTGGAACCAAAACTCAATTAGCAATTTCCATGCCATCTCTTTGTTTTCTTCATGTGCTCCATTCTCTTGCTTGAGCAAATAACCAACTCAAATATTTGTAATCTCATCATTTTTTTTGTTGAATAAGGTTTCCCTAATAAGCATAGTTTTCTCAAAACCAACACCTCCGAGCAGCCCAATCTTTCCTCCCCTTGGGTGTGGACCTAGGAGATCAGGCAGAATGATTGAAAAGATATTATGCTGGATAAGATGACTGCAAAACTGATTAACCTAATAATGGCTATTCTTTCATAATCTAAAAGGTAATTGTACATAAGAAAATTAGAGTAACAACACTTGGGATTTTATTAATAAGATAAGTAGTACATTAAATATTAACAAGCTATTTCGCTTTGAAGCTGCAAATATCAAATTGAAACTTGTTGATAGCCCATCCGTCTTGGCATCCACGTAAGCACTACAGTCAGCTGAACCGGCCGATCAGAGTAACAAGCCGGACCGAGTACGAATCAAATTCTCTCCCGGGATCGTTAAAGACCGGACCGGTCAGAGACGTCAAGGCCGACCCGATATCCAGACCAGAAGGGCCGATCAGATCCAGGATGAATACGCTCCAAATCAAAATTATGACAAGGCCGACCAGAACAGCGGGAGACCCTAAGACCGACCCCATCGGATAAGTATCCTCAGAAGCATGCAGAACAGGCACACAGGACAATTAATGCATGCTGTCGTACTTCTTCCCGAAGCGATCCTTAAAGGTCGCCATGTGTCTAAGGCATGCTTTCCCCCTGACAAGTGTTTCAGACATATTCCCCGACATTCTCCAGTTGTCACCTCCTGATTGGCCAAGATTGTCTATATATAGAGAAAGTGTACAGAAAAAAGGGACTTTTGGAATTCATCAGAAAATAGATAAGAGAGAGAGAAAGATAAGACTTGTAATAAGCAAGCAAAAAAGATAGACCGACTTACATAATCTAGCTTGGCCTTATCCAAAATTACGGTCATTAATAAAATTTAGTAATCCTATTTATTTTCATCTATTTATTATTTTCTACGTGGCTTCGATCCATTCGTCCAGATCAGCACACGTGATGTTGACCAAATCAGTCGTCAACAGATTGGCGCTAGAAGGAGGGCAGAATTTCGATAAAAAAACCATTCCCCGGAAATGTCTCACGAAAGCTCTAAAAATCCTCAGCCCGCCACGGAGGAATAAAACCTCCGCAAGGTGTCGGAATGCTTTAAATATCCGGCTTTCATCCAGGGCATGGCCGCCCTTATGACACGGGTCACTGGAGGCGGAACCCTTCAAAAACCCAATGACCAAGCGGAGGCAGAGTCTCAGACGACCCATCCAGCTGCCTAGAGACGGGATAAAAAGAGTAATGTCTCTCGAGTCGTCGGGGAAGGGGCAGAAAGCCACGGAGAAAGCTCTCATCCCTCTCGAAAAAGTCGGCTTTCTTGCCCCATATCCATTTTTGATCGACTCGGGGCAGGGAAGAGAGTTGAAAAAGTGGCGCCAGCTCTCACTATTCAAAGTAGAGCCATAAAGAAGAAAAGGCTCCCCGCCAATCCCTAATCCCGACACAAGCACTACCTCAAACTCCAGGCGATAACTCGAGTGAAATTGAGTTTCTCAAAAAACGCCTTACGGAGCTTGAAAATAAACAACTCCAGCCATCCCAAAGTTCGGAATGGCTCAACAACCAGGAGAGCCCCCTGGCCCCCAGTGTTTTGGCGGAACCCCTCCCGGAGAAGTTTAAGATCCCTCAGATTCCGCCATACAACGGGGAGACCGACCCCAATGCTCATCTCGGAAATTATAACTCCTGGATGGACCTGCATGGGTCTCAGGACGCGTTCCGATATCGAATGTTCTCCTTGACTTTGGGGAAAAGGGCCCAGAGATGGTATCGGACGCTGCCACATCATTCCATCCAGACATGGGCTCAGCTCACGGCGACGTTTCGATCCCATTTCATGGGGTCTCTAGTGCGAGTCGCCCCGCGATCCTCAATCGCATCCATCGTACAGGGGCCAAACGAGTCCTTAAGGATTATATATCTCGTTTTAATAAACGGGTATTGGAGACGGAACCCATGTCAGACGACGCGCTGGTCATTATCGTTCAGGCCGACCTCCTTAAAAATTCTTTTTTCCGCTGGATGGTGTGCCAGAATGTCCCACACAGCTATCAAGAATTCTTGGAGTGCGCCAGCTCCCATATTTGCCAAGGAAGCTATGCCAGCACTGGTTCTAGTCATGCCCTCCGACCAGAAAGGGTCATACAAAAAGAGAGAAGACAGGCATGACTATAGAGAGGCCCGCCAAGAACCACGCCGGGAAAACAAGGCCCCTACCTCCTCCTCGACAGCCCCATTAACCCAAAACTATCGGGAGCATAGACCCGAGCTCATGGCCAGATTTGCCAAAATAGACTCTGTCGGGGCGGCGTCCATATTTGACCAGATAAAAGACAAGAATTTACTCCCGGTTCCTCGGCCGATCTACAAAGATCAAAAGGATATGGACCAAACCCGCTTTTGTAAATACCACGAATCGGCGGGCCATAACATCGAACAGTGCCGGGACCTCGTCGCCGTCCTGATCGCGGTATGCGACGATACCGGCTTGAGACGATTTACCCGGAACCCACCCCGGGATTGCCAGGATCGGGCCGACCCGGAAAGAGCCAAAAGCGATCGGGTGCCTCCAACCCCTAAGTCGCCCCGGGAAATCCTCACTATCATGGGAACGGCCGAGGTCGACGATCATCGATCAAAGCGGCAGAATAAGGTCTCCATTCGAGAGGCCACCACCTCTTATCAGCAGACATAGCGCCGACCCGTGGGATTTATATCAGTGGCCAAAGAAACCCTCAAAAACCCCCAGCTAGCAGTCACTTTCGAGGAGTCAAATGCAGATGGTTTAGATCATCCCCATTCCGACGCCCTTGTCATCACTCTACCCATAATGGGGATCCCGGTACACAGAGTGTTGGTAGACTCAGGGGCCTATTCCAGCATCATCTACCTCCATACCCTTCGCAGGATGAAGATAGACCAATACTATGTCAGACCCTACAACGAAGACATCAAGGGGTTTGCTAACTGCCGCACCTCACCATTGGGGGAAATCGACCTCGCCCTGGAGTTTGGTCAGGAGTCGATCAAGACGAAGATGATCACTACGTTTAAGATCATCGACGTGCACAACGATTACAATGCCATCATAGGCCGACCTGTGATGTCAAGGCTGAGGGCCACTCAGTCCACTTACCACCTGTGCATGAAGTTCCCCACCCCGGACGGCGTTGAGGTACATAGGGGAGATCAACGGGCCGCCTGGGAATGCAATCTCAGCATCCGGGCTCGCGAAATAAACACCACAGAAGGCACCCCTGGAAGCGCACGGGAAGAAATGAGAGCCACCAGACCCAAACAACTGGGAGAAGACGCCCGGCTCGAACAAAAGGCCGAAGGTTCCGGGGACGCTCAAGCCCTCGAAATGAAAATTGACCAGGATGCGGACCGAGGCCGTAGACCAGGGAAAGAGCCGATCCTGGAAGAGGATCTTGTCGACCCACGATACCAGAATCCGAAAGGGAAAATTCGCCACGCTGAGCCGATAGAAGAACTGGACCAGGTCAACATGGACACATCTAACCCCGTCCGACAGCTAAGGATCAACCACAACCTCCAAGAGCCGATCCGCTCTGAGATAATCTTCCACCTGAGATAGAATTTGGACGTATTTGCATGGATCCATTCGGACATGCCGGGGATCGACCCGGAATCCGCGTGCCACCGGCTGAATATTGACCCCAGTTCAAGGCTGGTTATACAGAAGAGGAGAAAAATAGGTCCTGAACGGCAGAAGGGGCTAGAAGAGGAAGTGGGGAAGCTGATCGACAACGGGTTCATCCGGGAAGCCAGATACCCTACCTGGGTGGCCAACCCGGTCCTGGTGAAAAAGCCGACCGGGCTATAGAGGCTCTGCATTGACTTCTCTGATCTAATAGAGCATGCCCAAAAGATAGTTACCTCCTGCCCCATATCGACTATATGGTGGACGCAACGGCCGGGCATGAGCTGATGAGTTTTATGGATGCATACTCCGGATATAATCAGATCCCGATGCATCCCACGGATGAAGAAAACACCTCATTCTACTCAGCCCGTGGTGCATATTGCTACCGAATGATGCCTCTCGGGCTCAAAAATGCTGGTGCAACCTACCAACGCCTGTTAAATCAAATGTTCAGTAGCTTGATAGGTCATACGATGGAGGTGTATGTAGATGATATGCTAGTAAAATCTTTGCATTCGGTCGACCATGTAAATGACCTCAATAAAATGTTTGCAATTTTGCGAGAGTACAAGATGAAGTTAAATCCAAAGAAATGTTCATTTGGGGTAAGCTCCGGAAAATTCCTCGGCTACATGGTAAGCCAAAGAGGGATTGAAGCCAACCCCGATAAAATCAGGGCGGTAACCGAACTTGTTCCACCAAATTTGATCAAAAAAGTGCAGAACCTAACTGGCCGACTAGACGCACTGAGTCGCTTTATCTCTCGCTCAACCGATAAATGCAAACCTTTCTTTGAGGCAATAAAAAACAACAAAGATTTTCAATGGACCGACCCTTGCCAAAAAGCCTTTGAGGCCATCAAGGAAGTCTTGGCAGAAGCACCAATCCTGCAACGACCGGCCTGAGGAAAACCTCTCAACTTGTATCTAACGATGTCTGACTCCGCAATCAGCGCTGCTCTTATCCGGATGGAAAATACAGTTCAACATCCGGTCTATTATGTTAGTCACGCCCTTTATGATGCCGAGATCAGATACGCCCCGATGGAAAAGCTGGCCGATGCGCTAATAATGGCGTCCCGAAAGTTAAGACCCTACTTTCTGGAACATCCGGTAGTTGTCTTAATAAACTACCCCTTAAAACAAGTCATGCACCGACCCAACGTATCCGGCCGGATGATCAAATGGGCCGTCGAACTCGGACAGTTTGACTTAACTTTTGAATCGCGCACTGCCATAAAAGGTCAGGCCCTGGCATATTTCATCGCGGAGTTCACACCAGCGATCACACAAGAGAATGACCGATCAGAGGAGCGGTCACTCTACGTAGACGGGTCGTCAACTACCGACCGGGCAGGCGCCAGAATAGTCCTTGTCAGCCCCGATCAACGTTTGTTCTGCTTGGCCATTCGCCTAGGTTTTCCGGCCACCAACAATGAAGTAGAATATGAAGCCCTCCTGGCCGGTCTGAAAATGGAGACCTCCCTCGGTCTCGCTCGCCTCACTGTCTTGAGTGATTCTCAATTGGTGGTAAACCAAATTAGGGGTGAATACTAGGCCAAGGAGCCCAAACTGGTCAAGTACCTCAGCCCGGCGCGGACCTGGCTGCAAGATTTTCGGGGAACTATACAATACATCCCCCGAACCGAGAACATCCAAGCCAACTCCTTGGCCAAACTCGCATCCAGCTCCGGAGCCGAACATATGGACGAGGTCAGTATAAGATACCATGCATCATTAGCCCTAGAAATGGCCGAAGTCCAGGCAGCCGAACAATCAGAACCGCAAGGATGGATGCAACCTATAATCCGATATCTTCAAAGTGGCGTTTTACCCGTGAACCGAGCCCAGGCACGATCATTACGACCTCAGTCCGCCTGGTTCACCATCGTGGATGGGACTTTATACAAGAGAGAATATTCGGTTCCATTGCTGAAATGCCTGTCCGAGTCGGAAGCAGCGTACGCCCTCAAAGAGATGCACGATGGTATATGCGGCAACCATTCTGGCGGCCAGGCACTAGCCTATAAATTGATCCGGCAAGGATATTGTTGGTCCCAAGAATGATGAAGACTGTCCTCACTGTACCAACACGAGTCTTTTCTAGCGCACTTTGTCCTCACTCACGCGCACCTGAGAAACTTCCCAGGGGGTCACCCATCCCATAACTACTCCTGGCCAAGCACGCTTAACTTTGGAGTTTATATGAGATGGCTACCAGAAAAGAAGATGCATCTTGTTGGTATGAGTAGTCCAAATCAATTCATTTAACCACTTTCTAGTGCAGATCTCACAGGTCGAATTGCAAGCTGTGCCTCACGCATTTTTAAGCCCATAGGCAGGATGCTGGACCGAATCCAACAATCCCCCTCCCAGTACCTTCCAGCATCTCAGCACCATAGTCTGGAAACTTCCGCGAACTAGATTTGATCACACAGCCCTCTAGCGGCTAGATTCATTCACACAGTCCTCCAACACTTGACATCAGCATCTGCTTACTCACATTTCCGCCGCGCCGATCTCGGCCCAAAGATACTAGATTTGATCACATGGCCCTCCAGCACCTGACAACCTCCACCGCGCCAACATCTTAGTTCCGGCCAACTGGCAACATTAGCGCGCTTTGTCCTCACTCACGCGCACCTGAGAAACTTCTCAGGGGGTCATCCATCCCATAGCTATTCCTGGCCAAGCACGCTTAACTTTGGAGTTTCTATGAGATGGCTACCAGAAAAGAAGATGCGTCTTGTTGGTATGAGTAGTCCAAATCAATTCATTTAACCACTTTCTAGTGCAGATCTCACAGGTCGAATTGCAAGCCGTGCCTCGTGCATTTTTAAGCCCATAGGCAGGATGCTGGACCGAATCCAACAGATATTACTGGCCAAATCTTAAAAAAGACGCCATCACGCTCGTGCGGAAGTGCGCCCGGTGAAAAATCTTCGCTCCTCAGATCAGATCCCCGCGAGAAACCCTCACCTCCGTTTATTGCCCATGGACATTCACCAAGTGGGGGATTGATCTGATCGGCCCCTTACCTAAAGGACGGGGAGGAGCACAATACGCTATCGTCACAGTTGATTATTTCATAAAATGGGCCAAGGCCGAGCCTATGGCACGGAAAACCAAGCAAAAGATAGTCGATTTTATTTGGAAGTCACTCATCTGCCGGTTCGGGATCCCTCAGTCCATTGTCTGTGATAATGCTAAACAATTTGACAATAAGAAATTTCGGGCCTTCTGCGACGGCCTCCACATACGAAACAACTTTTCCACACCGTACTATCCGCAACCCAACGGACAGGTCGAGACGGTCAACAAAATTATAAAGCAGCACCTCAAGACCCGCCTCGAAGAACTCAAAGGTTTCTGGCCCGAAGAACTCCCTGGAGCCTTATGGGCATATAGAACAACGCATCGGTCTGCCACTGGAGAGACACCTTTCTCCTTAGCCTTCGGTACTGAGGCAGTCATCCCGGTCGAAATTGGGGCACTTACCTATCGGATAACCCATTTCGAAGAACAAGATAACGACTTGGCCCTCCAGGTGAGCCTGGACCTCATCGCCGAAAAACGGACCCAAGCAAAAATGCGGAACGCCATCTATAAAAGAATATGCGAAAAATATTACAACTCCAAGGTTCACCATAGAAGTTTCCAGGTCAGAGACCTCATTCTTAAACGTGTATTTGGACCCGATCCTGGGCCACTTAAGCCCAAGTGGGAAGGACCATACAAGATTAGTGAAGTCCTTCAGAACAGAGCCTACCAGCTAGAATATCTGAACGGCCAAGGATTAACTCATCCGTAGAACGCTATGTATTTAAAAAAGTATTATCAATAAAATTTGACTTTATTCCATTCTTAGCTTTGGCACTGTATAAGACCGAGCTCGCCTCGGCACATCATAAGACTGGCCCATCCGGCGCTACAAGACCGAGCTCGCCTCGGCACCTCATAAGACCGGACCATCCAACGCTATAAGACTGAGCTCGCCTCAGCACCTCATAACACCGGCCCATCCGGCACTATAAGACCGAGCTCGTCTCGGCACCTCATAAGACCGGCCCATCCGGCGCTATAAGACCGGGATCGCCTCAGCACCTAATAAGACCGACCAATCCGGCACTATAAGACCGAGCTCGCCTCGTCACCTCATAAGACCGGCCCATCCGGCGCTATAAGACCAAGCTCGCCTCGGCACCTAATAAGACCGGCCCATCCGGCACTATAAGACCGAGCTCGCCTCGGCGCCTCATAAGACCGGCCCATCCGGCGCTATAAGACCGAGCTCGCCTCAGCACCTTATAAGACCGGCTCATCCGTAACTTGACATCTCATAAGACCGGCTCATCCGGCACTATAAGACCGAGCTCGCCTCGGCACTATGAAAGTCCGAGCTCGCCTCGGCAGAACTAACAGAAGATGAACAAGAAAGAAAGACAACGGCCGAACCAACTCGGCCCGAACGTCCAGAAGAATGCAACTAAACAGGTGCTATAAAAAAGATTTTATTCATTCAAAGAGGCATTTCCACAAAGTACATGCGATAAAAACAAAGGAAAAGAAAAATTGGCACGCAGGTCATACATATAATCAAATCAAAAAACTACTCGGCTCCGCCATCTCGGTCAGCCGCCTGGAAGGACTGTCCTTCACCCTCACCAGGGGGAGCCGATATTGGATCTCCAGCACCCTCGACTGCCTTCGGCTCATCAGCTCCAAGAGGCTCAACCTGCAGGTCGGCCGCCTGAGACACTATATAGGCCTGGATCTTCTCAACTGTCTTCCCTTCCTTCATGAGATCTAATATCTCATAGCAGGTGGAGACGTAGTTTAGGTTGATCAGCTCTTCGAACTCAGGCGTCTCCTTAAAGGCATCCGCCCCTTCAGCCAGACCCTTGGCATAGCCCTCGGCTTCACAGACACCAACCCGTTCGGTCAAACGTTCAATTTGAGCAGTGGTTTCCTTCAGATAAGCCTCGTGCTCTGCCCTGGTCTCCAGACAACACTTATACGCCAGCTCGGCTGCCTCGATCATCTCTTCGGCTCGCACTTTCCACATATCGGCCTTGATCTATGTCACCCTTCAGGGAGACTATCTCCTCCTCCAAGGACTTAATAAGTGAAGTACAGAGATGGTGCTCCTCCCGGATAGTTTGAATCTCGGCCGCCACCTTCTTGTGCTTCTCGACCAAGGCCTGGAACTCCCCGGTGGCCTTCACATAAGTGCACATTGCACGGCCAAGCAGAGCATTTCCAAATTGGATCTACTCAGCCAGATCCATGTCATTAGTCACCAGCTCCAGCTTGGGTGTCCAGCCCCGAATAGGAATGTGACTGGACGCAGCCACCTCCAGAGAGACCCGGTCGAGCATCTCGGCAGTGGGGGTAGCCACCCGGACATAATCGAGGAACCAGCGCGGCCGCTGCCCCTTCATCTGAGCACAGGGTTCCTCCCGGTCCTTGTTAACCAGAAGGTAATGCCCCTCCAAATCGACTAAGGCCTTTTTGCCCGTCGCACGACCCATCCGAACAGGGCTCGGCACGAGTATAGGAAATTCAGGAGTGGGCTGAGCCTCCGCCTTAGTCACGCTGCCCTCAGGCTCGGTCTCGCCCCTTTTCTGCTTGCCCGCACGCTCCCTCCGCTCGGCAGCCTCGGAAGCCAATCTCGCCATGCGCTGCACCGGCATTTCCTTCCTCCCAGACGAAACCTTGACCCTGGGGACTGGAGAAGGAAGAAAGGTTAAAAAAAGATTACCTGGGGAAGACCTGATACTCGGATCGGTGGATTGAAGGCCGACCACCCATAGGTTTTCTTCAGTAACCAAAATATATGACTTCCTCTGCTCAGCAGGAAGATCCAGAAGCTGTTCAATTCGGTCGTCAAACTCGGAGGAGGTTTCTTGCGCCGGAATGCATTTTGCACAAAAAGCAAATGATATGCGTTAGACAAAAAAAGGAACAGAACAAGAAAACACAACACTTACGCATTTTTACAATAAAGTGTAGAGGGTCCGAAGCTCCGCGTCTATGACGCCGGGCTCAAACTCATCCACCGAGCTCCTCCACGACCCCCGACAAAAAACCACTGCTCCTTCCAACTGTAGATGGTCTCCGTCACATCCACCACCTCTTTATGCATAGCATGCCGAGCTGTAAGATAAAACCAGCCTGAGTCGGATCTCCCGACCGATCTCCACAAAAAGACACTGTTGAACTCCTCAAAGCCGGGCTCGGGCCATCCATGCAGGTGGAAGAGGATGAAAATGCCCACCACTCGAGCCCAAGAGCTGGGATGAATTTGAGCCAGCGGAAGGCCCCACTGCCTCAGCAAACGGGAGAAGGCTAGCGGAAGCGGAAACCTCAGCCCTGCTAGAAGAGAGCGGTAATACACCGCCGTACAACCGAGAGGCAGATTGTGAGGCCTCTCCTCGGGAGTCGGAACAAACATACGCACCGCTGCCGGGATCTTGAACCGCCGCCGCCAGGCCACCAACTGCTCCCCCGTGACAGTGCTCCGGATCGAGGCCGAGTCCCACTCCGCCTCCATGAAAAAGGACGGCCGAGGCCGAATCCAGGCCACCTCAGGCTCAACCTCCTCTTCCTCCGAAATCTCGTCGACCGCCGCCAACGGTGGTACCACTTCCACGACTCCAGAATCCGGCGACCTCGCGACCTCGCCACCTTCCTCCTCGTCGCTCTAGTTGACGGTAACCCCGCCTATAGACATATACGCCGCCCCATTGCGGTCCGGCGACACAGTCAACTCCTCCGCCACCATCTCATCCCTCAGATCCGACATCCTAAATCAAAAAGAAGAAGAAACTCACCGGAAATTTCTCTCTGAAATCGGGCAAGATAGAAGCTCTGGTTTTTCTCTCTGAAAAAATCAGGCATAAAAATGGCGGAAGGAAGAAGAAGAGAAGAGGGTGGAGGGAAATCCTTTATATATAGGAAGGAAGGGGAATTAAATGGCCTTAAATGCGCAGCTGAACCATCGCATCACACGCAACGCGTGGCACACTAACACGAGCTGAACCGTCGCGAAGACCAAGGACGCGTGGACGCGCCGCCAAATCATATCCGGCCACGTGTCCCTCATTATGACATGAGTATACGAAAATCGAACAGGCACGTCTCTCAAAAAGACGCCCCTTCGAGAACCTGGTTTTCCTTAACAAGCCGGATTGGTCTAACTATATAACGGCTCTAGCTCCGACCCTCGGCACGGCCCTGGACTCGGGGGCCCTTGTTGATGGCCCATCCGTCTTGGCATCCACGTAAGCACTCAAGTCAGCTGAACCGGCCGATCAGAGCAACAAGCCGGACCGAGTACAGATCAAATTCTCTCTCAGGCTCGTTAAAGACCGGACCGGTCAGAGACATCAAGGCTGACCCGATATCCAGACCGGAAGGGCCGACCAGATCCAGGATGAATATGCTCCAAATCAAAATTATGACAAGGCCGACCAGAATAGCGGGAGACCCGAGGACCTACCCATCGGATAAGTATCGCCAGAAGCATGCGGAACAGGCACACAGGACAATTAATGCACGCTGTCTTACCTCTTCCCGAAGCGATCCTTAGAGGCCTCCATGTGTCTAAGGCATGCTTTCCCCCTGACAAGTGTTTCGGACATATTCTCCAACATTCTCGTGCTGTCACCTCCCGATTGGCCAAGATTGTCTATATATAGAGAAAGTGTACAGAAAAAATGGACTTTTGGAATTTATCAGAAAATAGATCAGAGAGAGAGAAAGAGAAGATTTGTAATAAGCAAGCAAAAAAGATAGACTGACTTACATAATCCAGCTCGGCCTTATCCAAAATTACGGTCATTAATAAAATTTAGTGATCCAATTTATTTTCATCTATTTATTATTTTCATCTATTTATTATTTTCAACACCAATACATCGCTCATGGCCTAAAAGCCCTCCGCCGAAGCTGCAAATCATCGCAATGGCCTGAAAGCCACTCAGCCAAAGTTGTCAATCATCACAATGGCCTGAAAGCCACTCAGCCGAAGTTGTCAATCAAGGATGAGATGGCCGAAGCCAAACAGCCCGAAGTTGTATCACATGAGGGGCTGAAGACACACAGCCGAAACAGTATCATAATGAGGGGCCGAAGCCACATAGCCGAATCTGTATCACAATGAGGGCCGAAGCCACACAGCAGAAGCTGTATCATAATGAGGGGACAAACAGCCAAAGTTGTATCACAATGAGGGGCCGAAGCCACACAACGAAGCTGTATCACAATGAGAGGTCGAAGCCACAAAGCCGAAGTTGTATCGCAATGAGGGGCCGGAGCCACACAGCCGAAGTATCACAATGAGGTCATCCAATGACCGTGACCTACTGAACTTTAGGTGTTGGGAAACCAACCGCGAAGGTTCAAGCCCCAAACTTACCTACCGAGCACTAGCCGAGACTAGCCTTCAAAACACAATTAATCACAAACGGCAATGATCACAAGATTACCAAATTCATAAGAATGATAGTGTGCTGCCTTGAGTCGGACAACACGACAACTATAACTCACGGATGGGCACCGTCCTCAGTGGTACCAATTCGAATACCTCGATTGTCTTGGAATTGCCAATCGGTAACAACGACTCAACGGATGGGAACTATCCTTGACAATCCCAATTCAGTACCTCGATTGTCTTAGAACGGCCAACCGATAACAACAACGATAATAGATGCCTCGGTGCCTTTAATCGGCCACCGAAGATAGAGATGATAATCGAATACGTCAATGCCTTCAATCGGCCAATAAAACATCAACAGAAAAACACCGATATCAATAACAACGATCACAACAATATCTTAATGGAACATCAGCCAAAAATAACAATCGATACATCAATACCGCGAATCGGATGTCGTCAATAGCATTAACAACAAGTATCTCAACGCCTTGAACCGTCCAGTAACGAACAACAATAACATTTGGCACAATTGTCGAAGAGTATTGTATCGAACAATTCCCTGATATTAACAAAATCATGAAGAGACTACGTCTCGAAATGATACAACATATTCATACACATATATGATCACATTAATCTCATTGACCATTACAAGTATAAAACTTGCCTCAAATCGAAGGCGATGAAATCCTCCCTCGAACGATAAACGGCGTCCTCCGACAACCACAAGTACTTGAGCAATCTTGAATGAATTTAATAACACAATATCAATCGAAAACAACATAAAAACTAACCTCGATTCAATCGTGAATCGACCAAACCACACAAACGAATATCATAGTCCTCAACTATGAATTCTAACATCCTCCAGTCACTCCAATGATCAATTAACATGACCATAATGTTCCAAACACTTGCGAAAAATAATTCATCAAGGATTATCAAGAAAAACACCAAATTAATCATCCTATAATGATAATATCACCAATATTATCACTATCACCTCAAGAACATCATCAATACTACCAACATGATGTATACACAACCACAATCACCAATTCATCATGAACTTCAGATTAATAAACAAGACTAACTTAACCATTTCAATATTATGATAATTATCTCAGAACTAACCATAATCCTACACTAAAATGGGTAAAATCTCCCAAGAACACAACCAACACCAATAATCATCTCAAGGCTATGTTAATCATCTAAGAATCTTAACGTAACTCTTCCTAGACATGATTATAACATTCAAGTATTCATACAACATTAAGAACACACTCATCTCAAATTATAAACACCAAGTTCTTAACATGATTTATAAAAACTCATCAAAAATCATGTTATCTTCCAACCATCCATCAACACATGAAGTAATCATCAACAACATCAACATAATCTCGAGATTAACACAAGATTAATAAACATACCTCTTGAAAATGAAGAACAACCTCAACTGTTCAAGAAACCACCTCAATCTTCAAACTCCCAAGCTCCAATCCAAATTATGAAGCTCCAAATCAAGTTGAGCTATCATCTTAAAACCTCTTCTAGTAAAATGTTAAAATATAGTAGCAAAAAGTCATTACTTTGACTGGCACTCACAACAATATTTCTTGCACCAGTTTTGGGCCAAAACCGCGGCTGCGCGTCGGACTTTTGTTGCAGCCAGTGGGGATATTTCGGCACAGGCAACGTTTACTGTGGCCTAGGCTTCCAGTCGGGGCGATGCACTGGGTCCCCTACCAACGGCGGCTCCATGGAGGATATTGTGACTGGCGCGTTCTTCAACGGGATTGCGGATCAGGCTGCCAGAAGCTGTGCTGGGAACGGATTCTATACTCACTACGGCTTTCTTGAGGCGGTCCGATGGTATCCCCAGTTTGGCACTGTCGGATCGGCTGAAAATTCAAGGCAGGAGATTGCTGCATTCTTTGCGCATGTCACGCACGAGACTGGACACATGTGCTACATTGAAGAGATCAATGGCCCATCTCGAGACTATTGCGATGAGCTCCTAACAATAGTTACTATGGGCGAGGACCCATACAATTGTCTTGGAATTTCAACTATGGTACGGCAGGCATGAGCATTGGTTTTGATGGTTTAGACAATCCCGAACTCGTGGCTACTGATCCAATCATATCTTTCAAGACTGTGTTATGATATTGGATGAACAATTGTCATGATCCTATTAATTCCGGATATGGCTTTGGAGCAACGATTCGTGCCATAAATGGGCCACTTGAATGTGATGGGGGTAACCCTAACACCATTAGTGCTCGTGTTGAGTATTACACACAATATTGCAATCAACTTCATGTTGACCCAGGCAATAACTTGAGATGCTAGTATACATGAATAAAGAGATTCATGCCAGAAGAATTAATACTTATGCTCCTCAGCTTAAAGTTACTATTATATGTTTTATGTTGATTGCCTAAGTTGATGATACTCATGTTTGAAGATATGATTAAGTTTTTTTCTTTCGAAAATAAACTATGTAGTATATCGATGATGATTTGTATACTGCACGAATGACACTGAATAATACTGGTTGGATGTAGGTATTCTTTTTTTAAAAAAAAAAAAGCTCCAAATCAAGTTGGAAGGGGCTGGAATACACTAAGGGATGAAGAGGGATGATTTCTAGGAAGAGAAATCAGAAATGGATCGTGAAGAAATGAAAGATGAAGCATGTCTTTATAATATGCACAGTTCATAATGGCCGTTATGCAACCCGCTTAACGCACGTTATACGTCTAACGTATGTTATCACCTCTACGTAGCATACGCTACGTCCTGCCAAAACTCGCTGCATCAAAACGAGATATCCATTACGTACGTTAACCAAATTACGTACGTAACCATCCTCACTATTACGTACGTTAACCACAAGGTATAGCGTACATAATGTGCATTGATCTGCCTGTCCCAATGGAGCCACGTGAATCCAGCCTAGCCCGGCCCCACACGCCGAAAGTCAGATGCGATCTGATACCCATTATTATGTACGTAACCCTCTCGGGTTAACGTACATGCCTCAACACATAGCGTATGTAATGCTATATATATAGCGTATGCTATGGCTAGTATACTTAGCCAAAAATTAAAACTCACCAAACAATATCGAATCGGAAAATACAAAACCGACGACAAGTATAAATATTTCGATTCCAAAATATCCCAATACAATATATATTGTATCAGTCAATTACAGTATCTCTTGTACAATTCCAATAAATACGTACAACACAACAGTAAAAACGAAAAAAAATATCCCCGTGTTTGGTATATTTTGAGTAATATTTTTATTAGTATTTTATGTATATAATTGTGTGTTTTGTGTGATAATTTATTCGTTTTACCATATATTTATATTATTTCATTTTGTTAGAATTTTATATAATTTTATGTCATTTTTGGATAATTAATTGGAATTAAATTATATCTGCAGGTTAACCAACCGGTACAAGACATATCAATTGGTTCAAGGGCGATATTCTTACAAAATTCAAATATAGTCATGACTGATCTCATTTTATTCGTCTCGTCGAGACGATCGTTTTAAAAAAAAATCATCTGAAACCGAGTTCGTATGAAGAAGTTATGACCGTTCGAAGGACAATTAAATAGACGGACCATATTGTGCCACGTGTCAACACCTGATTGGAGCGGAATTTCAACTCTGTGCTGATATCATCCATGACATCAGGACCTCATAGCAGCCGTGTATGATTAGGGGGTGGGATTTTAAAATTGTAAAAATTATTGTTTTATTGATTTTGAAGTAGTATAAATAGGGGATGAATGTGTAGTGTTTTGAGGGGAGAAAAAAGGAGAAAAAAATAGAGAGATATTGTTGTAAGAGTGAGAAATAAAAATATTGTGTAATAAAATTATATTTAAGTAATAATATTATGAAATATTTATTTATTTGTGTTGTTATTATGAGTGAGTAATTTTCTTTTACAGGGTTATGATGAAACCATGTCTATATTATTATTAATATTTATTTAATAATTCCAAATAAATGTTTTTAACGATTATGATTTTCGCTTCAATAGAGGAATATTATTTCATCAATTATATCACGTATTTTTGATAGTTATAAATTCCCCCTTGCTTTGTGATTATTGATATTAGTTAATTTTTTTGATTATTTGTTTTCCATTAAATTGGATACATATAATGCTTAGAAATTACATTTTTTAAGCGAAGGAAAATCTATATTTGAATTATAATTTTGAACTTATTGTCAAATCTTTAGAAAAATAATGAGATTGATTTCAGAATCTATTCCTTGAATTTCTTGGAATTAAAATATAAAATAAATAATAAATAGACATTGGTGGATTCTAAACCCTAGTAAATTATTTAAAATCAATTTACCTAAAATCTACTTAAAAATTACTGTTATTTATTGCAATTATTATAACCAATAAAAAATCAAATTATTTGGAACTAGGTTAGAATTTAATATAATTTGGTTCAAAACGATAGGACTATATTTACTTCACTATCATAGTCCTCCCTGTGGAATCGACCTTGCACCGCATATCTACATCGAACAAATCGTGCGCTTGCGAGTATTAGACTAAAGAATCAACCAACAACAAGTTTTTGGCGCCATTGCCGGGGAGGCGCAAACGAAGTACAAGAAGACTGTCGTCACCAAGTTAGTTAAATTCTTCTACTAGTTATTTATTTTACTGCTTTTCTTTATTATTATCTGTCTTTTTAATATCCGTTTTAGATTGTGTTAGTTGTATAATTTATTTTATTCATAAAAAAATCTGAATAATAATAAAAACTTATAATAATATATATAAAATATAATTAATAATAATAAAAGCGACTGTTCATTTTTGTAAAAATAATAATAAAATAATAAAAAAAATTAAAAAAGTCCAAAAATATATAAAAATATAAAAAATCAGAAAAAATTTAAAAAAATTCAGAAATATATCAAAATTTTTAATTTACATTCGAAAAAAATAAAAAAAATAATAAAAATAAATTAAAAAATAATCTGGAATATTATTTTCCGTAATAAATAAAAATCTGAATTATTTTATTTTATTTTATTTTTAAAAGTAAAACCTGCTAGTTTTATTAAAAAAAAAATAATTTTTATAAAAAATCTAAAAATCTAATAAAAAAATCAGATTAAGAATTAATAATTTAAATAATCTGGAATATATATAATAAAATAAATTTTCTGAACTTTGAATTTTTTTAATAAAAACAGAATTTTTTTAAAATAAATTACTATATTTTAATAAAAAAGGGAAAATACTAAAAAAATTAAAAACCTGGAAATAAAAAAAATAAAAAAAAACAAAAATTTGTAATAAAAAAAAAACTATTTTTATTGTTTGCATAAATAAAATAAAAGTTTGTAATTTATTTTTTTTTCTAAAAAAAATTCTGAATTTTTTTTTTTGTGAAAAAAAATAAATAATATATCTTGATATATATATTAGCTCAATATTATTAGTCTAAGAATATAATAAAATTATAATAAATATAAAAATATAAAAACTAAAAAAATATAAAATATAAAAAAAAATCAAATTTTTTTTTTTAATTTTTATATCTTGTCTTTAGGTTTTAATAGAATCTTGTAGTGGTAATTTAGATTGTGTTTTTAGTTTTTATTTTCTATTTACAGTTTTCTTAGACATTTAGTTTAGTTGCAATATTTCTCGTTGTACATTTTAATTTATCAATAGATATTGCTTCCGTAGATCAATTAGTAAATTTATTCCTTTGCAATCTATTACATCCTATAATTTTAGTAATAATTGTAATAATTATCATTGTATTATTAATAATAATAAAAATATAAAAACTCAAAAAAAATAATTAAACAATAAAATCCTTTAAGAGCACAGGGTACGTGTGCGTTTTTCTCTCGCGCCAAACCACCAGCTCATTTTTTTCGTTGGCTCACCACACCGTGGGTGGCGCCATGGGCTCTCGCGCCATGGCCACCAGCCCACGCCAAGCTTCGTTCCTTTAATTTTTTTTTTTTTTTTTTTATTTTCTTTTTCCCTAACTAGCCGTTAGGTTCAAAAATCCACCCAACCCAAAAAACTAGCCGTTTGGCAACGGGTTTATGCCCATTTTTTGAAAAAAAAAAAATTTTTTAACCCCCAAAACCTTATAAATACTACCCCATTTCAATCCTAAACTCATACACTTCTATCAAACCTTAATCTATCAAACTTCTAGCAAAAATGAATCCCAACCAAAGATGGATCAACCAAATGCTAAACGACCCGAGCAACCAAATGAATCCCACCCAAACGCCGGGTTCGTCTTCTCAATCCGGTTACCTTCCAAACTTTCAAACGTCGTACATGAATCCCGAAGATTTGGCACTATTTAGCCAATGGAAGTTACAACAACAACAACAACAACAACAACAACCATTTACTCAATTCACTCCATTTTCTCAACCTCAAACAACCCCTTCACAACCAAATTCGGACCATGCATCCTACCATCTTGTTGACGAAGACGAAGAAGAAGAAGAAGATGAAGAACAACCGGATCCGACACCGACATCAAAAAAGTCGAGGGCAAAAACTATGGCGAAGAAGCCGAAGTCAAAGGCAAAGTCAAAGAAAAACGGTAAAGAAAAAGAAGGTGATGAAGATGGTGCCCCGACTAGACCTCGGACTTTGTGGACCCAAGACGAAGAGTATCTTTTGGCGGAGTGTTTTATTCAAATTTCCGAGGATCCAAAGAATGGGGCGGATCAAAAACAAGATACATTTTGGTACAAAGTGCTCGATGCATACAATGCCGAAGCTAAACGGCTTAAGTATGCACCTCGTACCAAAAACATGTTGACGGGAAAGTGGACTCCAATGAATAGAGATGTGAAGAAGTGGAATACGGTGGTTGATGAAACGGCCGTGATGAGTGGGGAGAATGATAGGGATTTCATGACCCGTTGTCACATATTGTTTAAAAAAACAACGGGTCAAGATTTCAAACATATGAGTGCTTGGGAGTTTTTGAAAGACAAGCACAAGTGGAAAAACCCCGACTCTACTTTGGCAAGACGTAATCGTATTCGGCATAGTCAAGAGGAGCCCGAGCACTTTGGACCCGATGAGGTGCCACGACCCGACGGCATGTATCGAGTTTCAAAGAGTCAACGTTCGTCTAACTCGACCGCTAGTTCCGGTTCAAACCCGGCATTGTTTCAAGAAATGTTGCAAATGCAAATCGAGTTAGACCGTAAGGCAAAAATGGATGTACTCGAGCGAGAGTCACTCGCACGAGTTAACTTATATGAATCTCAAAAGGTTGCCGAGGAGATGCGGGTGTTACAAATGGATACTAGCATGATGGATCCGGTTAACGCAAGGATTGTTCGGGCACAACAAGCTCGAATCCGGGCTAAATATCCCGAAGACTTTCCCGAAGAGGATTAGGCTTTTGTATTTCTTTTTATGTATTCGGTTTTTAATTTTATGTTTGTATTGTGTGTTTTTAATTTTATGTAATGTGTGTTTTTAAAATTAATGAAGTTTATTTTAGTTGAAATTATGTATGTTTAATTTTTAATAAGTGAAAAAAAAAAAAAAAAAAGTTCCAACGGCACCAGAAATTCTGGTGCCAACGGATACCCCTGAAATGTGGTGCCAAAGGGTTTCTGGTGCCGTTGAGCTTTTTGCTGACGTGTCACCAAAAAAAGCCAACGGCACGAAGCCAACGGCTTGACCGTACCCAGTGCTCTAAAAGATTCAACAAGGGATTGATATTTTTCACTCACTACTTTGTTCGATTTGAATAGAGAAAAGCTAAATATCAATCTTGTACAAACTGATTTTGAAAATCGATTGAATTTTGGCAAAAAGGCCTATGTTGTACATGCCGAAGAAAGTTGGATTTTAAGTGCGACCGTTGTGACGCCTCCAACGATCTGGAAGTTCGATCGACTATCATAATTTGGTTTGTATGCAAAGTTAAAAAAAATTGAAATACTGGTGAATGCAAGTTTGGCAACGGAATAATAAAATTGAAATACTGGTGTATGCAAACAAAACCGATACCAAAAATGGACGAAATCGAAAATCGGAATAATCAAGTCGCAAAAGAGAAGACTTTAATAGAATATTTTTCTCCACTGAGTGCTAATTCTCCCTCTTGCATAGTGTTGCCTACAACTAATGCAACTCATTTCGAACTTAAACCATCAATAATTCAACTTCTTCCATCTTTTCACGGTTTGGAAAGAGAAGATCCCTATATGCATGTCAAGGAATTTCTCGACATTTGTTCTACTTTCCGATTCCAAAATTTCTCTGATGAATCTGTCAAACTTAGATTATTTCCATTTTCTCTCAAAGATAAAGCAAAATTCTGGCTAAATTCTCTTCAAGCAAGAACAATTACTAGTTCGGACCAACTAGTGAATAAATTTCTCGCAAAATTTTTTCCAATGTCCAAAACTGATAGTCTTAGAAGAGAAATATCAGAATTTTTCCAAAAAGAAAATGAAGAATTTTATGAGTGTTGGGAAATATTTAATGATTTAATCCTTAAGTGTCCCCATCATGGTTTTGAAATATGGCGTTTGATAAAATATTTTTATGACGGTTTAACTCCAAACAATCGCCAATTAATCCAATCAATGCATGGTGGAAAATTTCTTCACCTTATTGGAGACGAAGCTTGGAATGCACTAGAAAATATGTCAATTAATTCACAACAATGGAATTCACTCGACTCTAGAGCCAAATCGATGCATACGACCCCAAAAAAAGGTGTAATTTACGAGGTTAAACAAGATGTTGAAATAAAATCTACTATAGATGATTTAGTACGAAAAATGGATGCGTTATCAATCCATCCCCTCGTCAAACTCAAAACATGAATTTTGCATTTCATGTGCGGAATCGTTTCATTCATCTCAATCTTGTCCCTCTGGTCCACAAAATCAGAAAATTTTTAATGAAGAAGTCAATGTGTTACATTCATATGGAAAATCTTCAGACAACCCATTTGCTCCAACTTATAATCTAAATTGGAGGAATCATCCAAATTTTTCCTGGAAGCAAAACATGCCTCCAATGAATCAAGGAGGGCATCAAATGAATATGTCAAATCAACAAAATGTCCGTCCTAATCAATATCCTCCAAATACTTATCAGTATCCTTCTACAGTGCCAAAGAAACCATCTTTGGAAGATACATTGCAACAATTCATGCAATCTACTCAACAAATGTTTCAATCAACTCAGCAAGCTGTACAATCAAACTCACAGGCTATTTCTAAGCTTGAAACAAAAATTGGTCAACTTGCAACAACTTTAGCTGAAAGAGAAAAGGGAAAATTTCTGAGTCAGTCCATCCCTAATCCTAAAGGACAATATGAAGTAAACTCTTCTAACGTAGAAGTTCAGTCCATAACTACCCTTAGAAGCGGAAAAGAAATACAAAAGCCTAACTATGATCCGGAACAAAAATCAAATGAACCACAAGTTTCAAAATCAAAAGATTCTAAGGAAAAAGAAAAGCCTTACGTTCCAAAAGCTCCATTTCCTGAAAGACTTATTCCAAAAGATAAAAGTGCGCAATACAAAGATATAATGGAAATATTTAAACAAGTTCGAATAAATATTCCATTTCTTGATGCTATTAAACAAGTGCCTGCTAAGTTCTTGAAAGATCTTTGCACTGTAAAAAGAAGAACAAATGTTTCAAGAAAGGCATTTTTAGCTGAACATGTTAGCTCAATAATCCAAAATAAAACTCCATGTTGATTTAGGAGATCACAACTTTAAACGAGCCTTGCTTGATTTAGGAGCCAGTGTGAATTTATTACCATATTCTGTTTATACACAACTTGGATTAGGGGAGCTAAAATCAATATTTGTGATACTTCAACTAGCTGATAGATCTATAAAAATACCTCGAGGAATCGTAGAGGATGTTCTGATTCAAGTAGATAAATTCTACTTTCCTGTTGATTTTATAGTCATAGACACTGAACCTGTTGAGAATACCAAAGATCAAATCCCTGTCATTTTAGGAAGGCCATTTTTAGCTACTTCAAATGCATTATTTAACTGTAGAAATGGCATCATAAACTTTTCTTTTGGAAATATGACTGTTGAACTAAATATGTTCAATATTTCTCAACAACATGATGATTATGATGATGTCTGTGAGGTAAATATGATAGATAGTATGGGTCCTTATTTCTTTCCAAAAATAGACGATGATGATCTTTTTGAAAGCTGTCTTGCTCATTTTGGCTCAGATTTTGACATCGACAGTTCAATTAATGAAGTAAATTCTTTACTAGAGTCTACACCATTATTGGATAATGATAAATGGAAAGCTAAAACTGAACCACTTGAGAGTCAAATGAATAAAGAAGTACCTATTGAGGATTCAAAAATAGAGCTCAATCCATTACCTGAATCTCTAAAATATGCATTTTTAGGACCATCAGAAACCCTGCCTGTCATCATAGCATCTGATTTAGATGAAGAACGAGAAGATAAATTAATCAATGTCCTTAAAGAACATAAAGAAGTAATAGGATGGACCATCTCCGATATTAAAGGTATTAGTCCTTCTATATGCATGCATCGAATTCACCTTGAAGAAAATGCGAAAACTTCCCGAGAATTTCAAAGAAGACTAAATCCTAATTTGAAAGAAGTTGTGAGAGCTTAAATAATCAAACTCTTAGATGTAGGGATCATCTACCCTATTTCTGACAGCTCTTGGGTTAGTCCTGTTCATATAGTTCCAAAGAAATCTGGCATAACTGTAATCACGAATGAAGAAAATGAACTTGTTCCAACCAGAATTCAAACTGGATGGAGAGTCTGTATTGATTACAGAAAATTGAACTCTGTTACAAGAAAAGATCACTTTCCACTTTCTTTTATTGATCAAATGCTAGAAAGGTTAGCCGGTCATGCTTATTATTGTTTTCTTGATGGATATTCTGGTTATAACCAAATTCCCATTGCTCCTGAAGATCAAGAGAAAACCACTTTTACCTGTCCTTTCGGCACTTTTGCTTACCGAAGAATGCCATTTGGTTTGTGTAATGCACCAGCTACTTTTCAGCGGTGTATGATGAGCATTTTCTCTGACATGGTTGAGCGGTTTTTGGAAATTTTTATGGATGATTTTTCTATATTCGGGTCTAGCTTTGATGAATGTTTACACCGCTTAACCCAAGTGTTGGTTAGGTGTAAGGAGAAGAATCTTGTCCTAAACTGGAAAAAATGTCATTTTTGTAACACCCCCGATGTATTTAGGAATATTGCAGCGCCGTAAATCCTTTATATAAGGATTTACAAGGCTGAAGATTGGAACAGACCTTAACAGGTACAAATAAATGGAAGTAACTGAATTAAGATACAACAGTTATGACAATACTGAAAATACAAATATTCAACAGAAACTTATTAATACATCACCAAATTCAAATTCATCATAAACGACTACGTACTCGAGTACTTATTGAAATAACCAACAAACAACAGTTAAATACACTCGGCTGGAACATCACTCTGCACCCTCATCGTCATGCAGCTCCAGTGGTTGTTTTCCCGCTCTCCTGGATCCTGAACATAAACAAAATGTTCACCCCAGAAGGGGTTAGCACAACGATGCTAGTACAAGTACCACAACATATTATTCATATCTCACGAAGAATAATAACGTAAACGACAAAAATACCTACGAGAAACTCATAAATGACATACACAACTGATAATAACAACATGATATCATAACATACATATGGTAATTCCGTCGATCCAGCGTTCACTGCCTAGAACCCACGATGATCCCGTCAGACCAACCCGTGGTGGAAAAACCCGTCTGATGATCCAGCGCACGCTAGCATAGATCCCCCGATGATCCCGTCGGACCAACACGAGGTGGACATACAACAACGACATACATGCACGACAATATGTATAACATCAATACATAAAACAATTAAGGTACTTGCCTTGATTCGAAGACAAGAACAATACTTCCACGAAAATGAACACTCGAAGGTCGCCCCCCTCAATTAATCACGTAACGAGCTCGAACCTTAACAAAATGAATAATATAGAATTTATCTCACGTCGTATGAATGTCTAACAATTCGATTTACGGCCAAAAGCTCATAACATGCAATCTGCCTGAACTTCTTAGCGCACGCTAAGTACTCTGTGTAGCGTGCGTTAAGTTTACCCGATAGCGCACGCAAACAACAAAGCCTAGCGTACGCTAACTATGCATGGTCAGTACTTCACTGATCAGCCGACTGACTCGTCTGATGGCCTAACGTACGTTACGTACCAAACGTAGCGTACGTTAACTCATGCTCGATAGCGCACGTTAATCTACATAGCTTAGCATGCGCTAACTGTGCATGGCAGTTTACTACTGGGCAGTAGACGGATCTCAACATGATCAAACCAAATGAAATCCTCAGTGTTAATTCATGTTACCTCCATGAATATATGGTTATTAATGATCTTACGGATAACAACAACTTCGGATTCAAGAATATGTCTACTATTATGAAACCATATTCCATTTCAAATACAATTCTTCATGCGATGATTCAGAAGGCTTTAACGGTTGATATCAACACCTTAATATCAATGACAACTATCACTCTGAAGTTTAAATAATGTTCCATCTTTACAAAATAAATCCTTCCATGATCAACCCTATAGATTCGTCTAACAATAATGATATAAAAGTCAAGTCCATGATTGTTATGAAAACACCTACTAGATTCGGATTACCAATGATAAAAGCTTTCTCTACTTGTTCAATGTAATAAGATTCGAATCATGATGTTCATAATCAAGGTACTCAAGGCCTATTCATCTCAATATTCCAAACATGATGTACTTTGGATAATTCCTCCAAGAAGATCAATATTTGCTAACATGATCATCTTATTCTCCATAACACGAATCTAGAGTTGAAGATAGAATCAACATACCTTAATATGACGAAATCACTGAACCACAAGGTAGAATCCGACTCCGGTTGGTTATGTGTCACTCCAAGGTGTTACTTCTCTTCAATGATCACTCACAACTGATAACCAATATTCAAGGCTCAATAAGATGTGTTCTAAGTGTGTTAGAAGGATGATTATAGCTCTCTGGCCTCTCAAGAATGAAGAATGGACGAAGGAAATGTAAGCCAAAACGGGTTGTTGTCTCATTTATAATATTCTGCACTTTAGCTAATTAGCGCACCCTACAATACATACTTAGCGCGCGCTAATAAGCGTTGACTCCAAATATGTCCAGGTTCATCCGCAGGAATCTTATCCGGACCTATGTCCCGGCTGGCGCATGTGCTAGCCGCCTACCTCAATAATTCAGTGTCTAGCGCACGCAACTCCTACATACGTAGCGTGCGCTAGTAATAGCCGATAGCGCGCGTTAAGCTACATTCTTAGCGTGCGCTATCACGAGTTTGCATGAGAAAATTTGCATGTTGTTATACTTAAGTACAAGGATGCCAATGCACGAAATATCATACTCCATTAATCAAAACTACAAATCCGAATAATACAGGGTTTGAATACAGATGAAATACACAGTAATAAATCCGGATATTACATACTCTCCTACTAAAAAGGAGTTTCGTCCCGAAACTCAAGACGAAAATAACTCAGGATATCTGGACTTCATACCATCTTCCGTTTCCCATGTGGCTTCTTCCACTCCGTGGCGTGACCATTGAACTTTGACCAAAACGATGGATTTGTTCCTTAACTGTTTAACTCGACTCTCGAGTATCTTGACCGGTCTCTCTTCAAACGTCCCATCCTGAGCGACTTCGATCTCTCTGAAATCAATGACATGACTAGGGTCTGGTATATACCTCCGTAACTGGGATACGTGGAACACGTTATGAGCATGGCTCAACGACGGCGGAAATGCTAATCTGTATGCCAACTCTCCAACTCTCTCAATGATCTCAAATGGTCCGATATATCTCGGACTCAGCTTTCCTTTCCTTCCGAAACGAAGTATTCCCCGAGTAGGAGAAACCTTTAAAAGTACATGGTCTCCCGTACTGAACTCCAAAGGGCGACGGCGTACGTCTGCGTAAGATTTCTGGCGACTCTGGGTGGTCAACAGTCTATCACGAATTAAAGCTATCTTCTCTCGAGTCTGCACGATCAACTCTGGTTCTGTTCCGATCAAATCTGATGAATCGTCCCAGCATAGGGGCGATTTGCATCTTCTCCCGTATAATGCCTCAAATGGTGCCATCTTAATGGAAGCATTCCAACTATTGTTGTAGGTAAATTCAATCAACGGTAGATGAACTTCCCAATCAGTTGACCAATATAAGGCACAAGCCCTCAGCATATCATCCACCGTTTGAATAGTCCTCTCGGATTGTCCATCAGTCTGTGGGTGATAAGCTGTGCTGAAGTTCAATTCGGTTCCCAAGGCCTTATGAACTGCTTTCCAAAAGTGAGATACAAAACGGCCATCTCGATCAGAAATAATGGTCTTCGGCGTACCATGCAATCGAACTATCTCCGAAATAAATACTCGTGCCAACCTCTCTGGTCCCCACGTGTCCTTAATGCCTAGAAAATGAGCTGATTTGGTTAAACGATCAACTATCACCCAAATTATGTTCATTCCGGTCTTGGTTCTCGGCATACTAGTGATAAAGTCCATCGATATGTCCTCCCACTTCCACTCGGGAATCGGGAGCGGCTTCAACATCCCGGCAGGCCGTTGATGCTCGATTTTAACCTGCTGACAAGTCAAGCATTTCGAAACATAGTCCGCTACATCTTTCTTCATGTTGCCCCACCAGAAATTCTGCTTCAAGTCCTTATACATCTTACTGGTGCCCGGGTGGATAGAATAGGGCGAACTGTGAACTTCCTTCATAATTATCTGCTTCAGAACATCAACATCGGATACGCAGAGTCGGTTCTGAAATCTAAAAACTCCATCATCATGGATTACGAATCCGGGGGCCTTCCCCTTGATCACTTCATCACGTAACCGAATCATCAGAGGATCATCTGCCTGTCTAGATTTGATTTCTTCGGTTAATGACGAAGTTATTTCCATCACGCACAGTTGTCCTTGGACTCTTTGTAACCACACCTCAATTCCTTCTCGAATCATCTCTCGTTGAAGGCTAAGTTGGGAGGTCAGCGTCTCCAACATCTGAATAGAAACAGGCTTGCGGCTGAGTGCATCGGCCACTACATTCGTTTTACCTGGATGATACAAAATCTCCAGGTCATAGTCCTTGATCAGCTCTAACCATCTTCTTTGCCGCATGTTCAACTCTTTCTGACTGAAGATGTATTTGAGACTCTTGTGATCCGTAAAGATCTGACAGTGAGTCCCGTACAGATAATGTCTCCAGATCTTTAAAGCAAAAACTACTGCTGCTAGCTCCAAATCATGTGTTGGGTAATTCACTTCATAAGGTTTCAACTGTCGCGACGCATAAGCGATCACCTTGTCATTCTACATTAATACGCATCTGAGTCCTTGGTTCGAAGCATCACTCTAAACTATGAATCCTCCAGTTCCCTGTGGAAGTGATAGAATCGGTATCGTCATCAATCTCTTCTTCAATTCATCAAAGCTAGTCTGACATGACTCATTCCACTCAAACTTTTGAATTTTCTGCAGGAGTCGAGTAAGTGGGCGGGAAATTTTGGAAAACCCTTCCACGAACCGACGATAATATCCAGTAAGTCCTAAGAAACTTCGGACTTCTTTCACGTTCTTTGGAGGCTTCCAATCCAAAACCGCTTCAATCTTCTGAGGATCTACTCGGACTCCTTCAGCTGATACTACATGATCGAGGAACATTACTTCCTTTAGCCAGAATTCACACTTAGAGAGTTTGGCGTACAGTTGCTCGCTTCTTAAAAGTTCTAATACAATCCGTAAATGTTGTGCATGCTCTTCCAGGTTCTTAAAATACACCAGAATGTCATCAATGAACACGACTACAAATTTATCCAAATATTCCATGAACACTCGGTTCATCAACTTCATGAATACAGCATGTGCATTAGTGAGACCAAACGGCATCACTACAAACTCATAGTGTCCGTAGCGAGTTCTGAATGCTGATTTCGGAACATCAGATTCCTTAATCCTCAGCTGATGATACCCTGATCTCAGATCGATTTTAGAAAATATTGTTGCCCCTTGCAACTGGTCAAAAAGATCATCAATCCGTAGCAACGGATACTTGTTCTTAATCGTCATCTTGTTCAGCTCTCGATAGTCAATACACAGTCGAAGCGATCCATCCTTCTTTCGGACAAAAAGAACTGGCGCTCCCTGGGCGGCACGCTTGTGAATATAGCCTTTGTCCAAGAACTCCTCCACTGCTTTTGATTCGTACATCTCAGTAGGTGCCATACGATACGGCGCCTTAGAAATTGGTATAGCTCCGGGTTCCAGCTCAATGGTAAATTCTACATCCCTTCGTGGAGGTAGTCCAGGTAACTCGTCAGGAAATACATCTGGAAATTCATTCACAACAGGAACGGATGAAAGTTCCACAATTTCGTCTTCTTTCTTCATTGCATAGCACCAGTATCCGGTACAGCCCTGTTTCAACAATTTGGCAGCTTTCATCGCCTTGATCAATTTTCCTGAGCTTCCCGGTTTTCATCCCTCAAACAGAATTTCAGAACCATCGTCAGCGATCAGCAAGATATTCCTCCTTCGGTAGTTTACAATTGCTCCATAACGATTAATCCAATCGTCTCCGAGTATCAGGTCGTCTCCTTGCATTTCTATTACAATCAAATTTGAGAGCCACTCTCTGCCTCCAAATGATACAGGGAAATTTCTGGTTTCTAAGTTCCCGACAATCCTCTCTCCACTCGGTAAACCAACAACATAAGGTTCACAAGTATGAAAACCGGAAATATTCAAACGATTTACACAAGACAAAGATATAAAAGAATGCGTAGCTCCTGTATCAAATAAAATGCTAACTGGCTGGGAAAGGATCTGTACAGTACCTGATGCGACAGCAGCATCCTGATCGTCTGTTTTCCTCATCTCATACAGACGTGGGGGAACAGATCCGGCACTCGATGTACCCTTTCGGTCCCACTGTCCTCTGCCTCGCCCGCGGCCAAAATTCTGAGGCATCTGAACACTCTGCTGCGTCTGTTGAATACTAGCTTCCTTCTGGACCGGCTGTGGTGTACGGGCTCTAAAAGACTTTGCAGCCTCTTCACAGAACACTGCACGATGTCCCTCTCGTCCACAATCAAAACAAGTCACGGCAGGTAGGGGACAATTCCGTCGATAGTGCCCCGTCTGGGCGCAGTTAAAGCATTTCCTGATAACATCAGTCATAGTTGATGTCGCTCCGAAGTTCTTCCCGCTCCTAACTGGATGCGGAGGTTTCTTGAAAGAGTGAAAGGATGACTGGGCCTTGCGGGGCCCGCTGTTCTTGTGCTCTGTAAAAGTACTAGAGACTTTCTGCTTCTTGGATTCCGTAAATTTCTCCATAGCTGCTTCCTTGATCTCATACGCCAACGCCTTATCCTGGTATTGACGGAGTGTGGTACATTCAAAACCGGACATGTACCTCTGGATTTCTGGTTTCATCCTCATATCAAAATGGATCATCATCTCTGCATCTGTTCTGACCAGATATCGAACAAATGCCAGATGTTGGTTAAATATCTTAATTGCCTGAGATACTGGAACATCTGAAGGCTGAGCGGAGAAAAACTCCCGAACCTTGGCTTCCCTCACAGGACGAGGGCAGTACTGAGCTTCCATCATCAATTTAAACTCTGTCCAATCAGCATCATGGTCTACAGGCCGGATGGCTTCCCACCATTCGGACGCTTCCCCTATCAGAAAATATTGAGCGATAGAGGCTCTCCGGTCGCCTGGGCAGTTAATTTCGGCAAAGATTTTCTCCAGTTCCTTCAACCAATGGTCCCAGGTGGGAGTCTCAGAGATACCGTCGAATTTGGGTGGTTGCATCTTCGCCACCTCTTGTAACCACCGGTCACCTCGATTTCCCATGTCCGGGATCCCTTGCTGTCTCTCTCCCTGCTGTAGTCCCACTGCCACTTGCATTCGGTCCACGACCTGGGAGAATTGAGTCATCTGGTTCACCACCTGACGAAGGATTTCTGGTATAGCAGGTTCCGGTTCGTTATTGATAGATCTCTGTGGCTCGCCTGAACTATGACTGGCCTGATTAGAAGGAGACGCTTCCCTTTCAGCATTCCTTCGTTCGCGTCCGCGACCGCGACCATGTCCACGTCCGCCTCTCAACATACTGTAAGCATAAATACTCAATATACAGGAAACAATATCGTTCGAATGCTCAAGTACAAGGAAATATAACATGCAAAGGATGAGATAGAGTTTAGGAACTTACAACCACCGCCCGCACAAAGACGTAGGCAGTACAGTGATGTTATTCGCGGCCGGTTACTTCAAAAGACATAAATGACCCTTATTTTAACCCAACGGCCAAGATATCCATAATCTTAGCTCTGATACCATATTCTGTAACAACCCCGATGTATTCAGGAATATTACAGCGCCGTAAATTCTTTATATAAGGATTTACAAGGCTGAAGATTGGAACAGACCTTAACAGGTACAAATAAATGGAAGTAACTGAATTAAGATACAACAGTTATGACAATACTGAAAATACAAATATTCAACAGAAACTTATTAATACATCACCAAATTCAAATTCATCATAAACGACTACGTACTCGAGTACTTATTGAAATAACCAACAAACAACAGTTAAATACACTCGGCCGAAACATCACTCTGCACCCTCGTCGTCATGCAGCTCCAGTGGTTGTTTTCCCGCTCTCCTGGATCCTGAACATAAACAAAATGTTCACCCCAGAAGGGGTTAGCACAACGATGCTAGTACAAGTACCACAACATATTATTCATATCTCACGAAGAATAATAACGTAAACGACAAAAATACCTACGAGTCTTCTCCTACGAGAAACTCATAAATGACATACACAACTGATAATCACAACATGATATCATAACATACACATGGTAATTCCGTCGATCCAGCGTTCACTGCCTAGAACCCACGATGATCCCGTCAGACCAACCCGTGGTGGAAAAACCCGTCCGATGATCCAGCGCACGCTAGCATAGATTCCCCGATGATCCCGTCGGACCAACGCGATGTGGACATACAACAACGACATACATGCACGGCAATATGTATAACATCAATACATAAAACAATTAAGGTACTTGCCTTGATTCGAAGACAAGAACAATACTTCCACGAAAACGAACACTCGAAGGTCGCCCCCCTCAATTAATCACGTAACGAGCTCGAACCTTAACAAAAGAAATAATATAGAATTTATCTCACGTCGTACGAATGTCTAACAATTCGATTTACGGCCAAAAGCTCATAACATGCAATCTGCCTGAACTTCTTAGCGCACGCTAAGTACTCTGTGTAGCGTGCGTTAAGTTTGCCCGATAGCGCACGCAAACAACAAAGCCTAGCGTACGCTAACTATGCATGGTTAGTACTTCACTGATCAGCCGACTGACTCGTCTGATGGCCTAACGTACGTTACGTACCAAATGTAGCGTACGGTAACTCATGCTCGATAGCGCACGTTAATCTACATAGCTTAGCGTGCGCTAACTGTGTATGGCAGTTTACTACTGGGCAGTAGACGGATCTCAACATGATTAAACCAAATGAAATCATCAGTGTTAATTCATGTTACCTCCATGAATATACGATTATGAATGATCTTACGGATAACAACAACTTCAGATTCAAGAATATGTCTACTATTATGAAACCATATTCCATTTCAAATACAATTCTTCATGCGATGATTCGGAAGGCTTTAACGGTTGATATCAACACCTTAATATCAATGACAACTATCACTCTGAAGTTTGAATAATGTTCCATCTTTACAAAATAAATCCTTCCATGATCAACCCTATAGATTCGTCTAACAATAATGATGTAAAAGTCAAGTCCATGATTGTTATGAAAACACCTACTAGATTCGGATTACCAATGATAAAAGCTTCCTCTACTTGTTCAATGTAATAAGATTCGAATCATGATGTTCATAATCAAGGTACTTAAGGCCTATTCATCTCAATATTTCAAACATGATGTACTTTGGATAATTCCTCCAAGAAGATCAATATTTGCTAACATGATCATCTTATTCTCCATAACACGAATATAGAGTTGAAGATAGAATCAACATACCTTAATATGACGAAATCACTGAACCACAAGGTAGAATCCGACTCCAGTTGGTTATGTGTCACTCCAAGGTGTTACTTCTCTTCAATGATCACTCACAAGTGATAACCAATATTCAAGGATCAATAAGATGTGTTCTAAGTGTGTTAGAAGGATGATTATAGCTCTCTGGCCTCTCAAGAATGAAGAATGGATGAAGGAAATGTAATCCAAAATGGGTTGTTGTCTCATTTATAATATTCTGCACTTTAGCTAATTAGCGCACGCTACAATACATACTTAGCGCGCGCTAATAAGCGTTGACTCCAAATCTGTCCAGGTTCGTCTGCGGGAATCTTATCCGGACCCATGTCCCGGCTGGCGCATGTGCTAGCCGCCTACCTCAATAATTCAGTGTCTAGCGCACGCAACTTCTACATACGTAGCGTGCGCTAGTAATAGCCGATAGCGCGCGTTAAGCTACATTCTTAACGTGCGCTATCACGAGTTTGCATGAGAAAATTTGCATGTTGTTATACTTAAGTACAAGGATGCCAATGCAAGAAATATCATACTCCATTAATCAAAACTACAAATCCGAATAATACAGGGTTTGAATACAGATGAAATACACAGTAATAAATCCGGATATTACAATTTTATGGTTAAAAAAGGAATTGTCTTAGGACATGTGATTTCTGAAAAAGGAATTGAGGTGGACAAATCGAAAGTTGATTTAATATCCAGTCTTCCACCCCCACGAACGATTAAAGAAATTCGGTCATTCTTAGGCCATGCTGGTTTTTATCGTCGATTCATCAAAGATTTTAGCAAAATCTCAAGGCCATTATGTAATTTACTTTCAAAAGACACGCCTTTCGTATTTGATGATCATTGTCTAAAAGCTTTTAAGACACTCAAATCTATGTTGAGCTCTGCACCTATCATCAAATCTCCAAACTAGAATCTTCCTTTTGAAATAATGTGCGATGCATCCGACTATGCCGTCGGTGTAGTATTGGGTCAAAGAGAAGATAAATTGTCAACTGTAATATATTATGCAAGTAGAACTCTAAATGATGCCCAATTAAATTATTCTACAACTGAAAAAGAATTGCTTGCAGTCGTTTTCGCTTTAGACAAATTTCGACCTTACTTGATTGGTTCGAAAGTCATAATTTACTCTGATCATGCTGCATTAAAATATCTTCTTTCTAAGAAAGATGCTAAACCTCGCTTGATCCGTTGGATTCTATTGTTACAAAAGTTTGACTTAGAAATTCGAGATAAAAAAGGTGTTGAAAATGTTGTTGCTGATCATTTGTCTAGGCTAATCGTGAATTTTACTGATAAAGAACCTCCCATTAATGAAACTTTCCCTGATGAACAACTCATGTTAGTTTCTCAAATACCTTGGTATGTCGACATTGTCAATTACCTTGTTACTGGTAACATGCCATCTCATTGGAATAATCAAGATAAAACAAAAATTTTAAACGAAGTAAAAAAATTCTTTTGGGATGATCCATATTTGTTCAAATATTGTCCTGATCAAATCATTAGGAGATGTGTGCCAGAACATGAACAACAAAATATCATTTCCTTTTGTCATGATCATGCATGTGGAGGTCATTTTAGTTCAAAGAAAACAACTGCTAAAATTCTGCAATGTGGTTTTTATTGGCCAACACTTTTCAAAGATACACATTCATATTGTAGCACATGTGATAGATGTCAAAGATTAGGTTGAATTTCTAAACGAAATATGATGCCTTTAAACCCAATTTTAATTATTGAAATATTTGATGTTTGGGGCATAGATTTTATGGGACCTTTTCCAATTTCTTTTGGCAATCTTTACATCCTTGTGGCCGTCGATTATGTTTCAAAATGGGTAGAAGCAATTGCTTGCAAAACAAATGACCACAAAGTCGTGGTAAAATTTTTGAAAGAAAATATTTTTTCCAGATTTGGAACACCACGAGCAATTATAAGTGATGGAGGAAAACATTTTTGTAACCAATTTTTGTATCATTTATTAAAAAAATATGGTGTTACACATAAAGTTGCTACTCTTTATCACCCTCAAACAAGTGGACAAGTTGAAATTTCAAACAGAGAAATCAAACATATTCTTGAAAAAGATGTTAATCCTACAAGGAAAGATTGGTCTTTGCGATTGAATGATGCATTGTGGGCTTACCGTACTGCTTTTAAAACTCCCATCGGAATATCTCCATTTAGGCTTGTCTTTGGAAAACCATGTTATTTGCCTGTTGAATTGGAACATAGACCATACTGGGCCATAAAACGATTAAATTTTTCATTAGACATGGCTGGAATTCATAGGAAACTTCAACTAAATGAATTGGAAGAAATCAGAAATGATGCTTACGATTGTGCAAGGAAATATAAGGACAAAATGAAATTTTTTCATGATAAACACATTTTGAGAAAAACTTTTTCTCCTGGTCAAAAAGTCCTTATTTTTAACTCTCATTTGTTATTATTTCCAGGCAAGTTGCGTTGACGATGGTCTGGTCCATTTATTATTCATACGGTCTATCCTCACGGAGCTGTAGAAATTGAAAATTTAAAAAATGGTAACATTTTCAAAGTAGATGGTCAACGGTTAAAACCATATTTGGAATTAAAATCTTTTGAGGTAGAAGTGATTCTTCTTAAGGACCCCGATATTGTGGATTAATACTCCATTGTGTTTGTCCGGTCAAGTGGCGGATAACGGTACTCCGTGGCTAGTAAAGTCGGATTTTTCAGTTTCCCACAACAACTGATTTTGTAGATATTTTTTTTTTAATTATGGAACAAACTTTGAAAACAATTGAAAAAATATTTCCCTTTCTTAGTAAAAAAGTCATTTTGAAACTTTACCAAGCCAGAGTTGAAAGGATGAGGTTGCTTATGAATAACGGCATACCTTTTGATATTCGATTCATTATTGAAGCCAAAGTGAGAATAGCGGGCGAATTCACGGAAACACCAATTAGATTTTTACCAGGGCTTGGAAAAAGTTCATATGCCAAGAAACGACGAGCAAAGAAAATCGCCGTTTGCTACAAATGTGCTAGGTGGAACTGTGATTCAAGATTTCGATCTTTAGGAATTCCTTCCACAAACAGAGAAGATAAAATTCAGTTCATCAAGGATGGTCTGAATAAGGAGAATTTAGATGATATCGAAATTTCTCTTGACACGCATCCTAGTGGACTCGTACATTACGGGATTCGATGTTTGTGGAATAAATTCAAACCAGAATATGAACAACGTCTTGGGAATTTGACGTTAAAAGACCCTGTTTGCCAATTTGTAAGAAAATTGGATGGGAAGCTTCTCCCCGACTCATAGAAGGCGTTTAAGCCGTTTCTGAACGTAAAGTCAGAGGAAGATGTGAGCCACAATCACAACTACTGTACATACACGTGAGTATCTTTACTTTTTGTCGTTTTTTTTAGATTTTCTGAATAAAAAAAGTGATACGCAATCAATGCATTCATTATTCTATTGAGTAGTTGAAGCGCAATTAACGCGGTCATAGATTTTATAAATCTTTTTACTTTATTTTGCATCTATAAATAAACGTTGCAGTTGTTTCTTTTCTGCATCCCTCAAACTTGTATTCTTTTCATTATCTCTCTAAGTAATTTTCTTTTCAAAAAAATAGAATCATCATCTTCCGCAAAAAGATTTAACTCCATCTGTATTTTTGGTGGAGCTAGTCATGGGAAAGAGGCTTGCTTTACTGAAGTAGCCCACAACTTGGGTCGTACCTTAGGAAAAAAATACATTCATGTAGTTTACGGATGAGGAAGTCTAGGATTAATGGGACGTGCTGCTGCTTCTGCCTATATGGAAGGAGTAAAAGTGTTGGGAATCATTCCAAAACCTCTGGCTGGAAGTAAAATCACCAGAGCAACCATTGGAGATGAGTTCAGAGCTGTGAATATGCAAGACCGCATAATTCACATGATAAATAATGTTGATGCCTTTATCACCCTTCCCGGTGGTTTTGGCACTCTTAAGGAACTTTTTCATGTGGTTACCAGAGCCCAGCTAAATGTTCATACGAAACCAATAAGTCTGCTAAATGTCAATGGTTTCTTCGATGGTTTATTATCTTTCATCAACTACTCTTCTGAAAAAGGTTTTATTTCTGAGCGTGCTAAACGAATCATAGTTGTTGCAATAACACCAGAAGAGCTGATCAAAAAACTTATTGCATTTGTTCCTGAACCTGACCCAGCTCTAGTTAATATTGTTTGGATGGAAGATTTTGTAACACCCCCAAACCACTCGGGAATATTACAGCGCCGCAGACCCTCTCCGCGAGGATCTACCAGGCTAAATACAATACAATGCATCACTTCACATGCCGACATGGCTACGTAAAGGACCATTAAACCGATTTGGTCTTTTATCACAACACACAACATTACATACATGATTCTTTCCCAAAACTCATACCCGCGCAGGGGCTGGAATACAATAACGCTCCCATAAATCGGGATAACAATACATCGTAGAAATAATCAACAAGACTATTCAACATACTCAACGATTGGTCTTCATGTGATTAGTATCGTCGTCTTCCATCATCCTTCGTATCGATCCCTGTGATTCGCTCCCGAACTGCAAATACGGACGCAATCTGACATCCACCCCGAATACTCGGGGTTAGCAAACTCCTTTGTTTTGCTAGTGCAAGTATAAAATATAAATACAAGCCATACATATCATATTCAGGAATACAATAACTTGATTAATTTAGAAAGACTTCCCGAGATGTCTCATTTAGTTAAAATAGTTCAAGTCTTGAAAGTAGAATTGAACAAGTAAGCACTTTGAAAACAACTCCGAATCCCGGGAGTTTTTGATTGGAAAATAATCACAAAACCTATAGCCATGCATCAATTCACAGCGGTGGACCAATTACACCCAACACACCATCCATAAGCCATTCTAGTCCAAGCACCTCTGATGAATATGTTTTACATCCCGAGCATTATGGCAAGTCAAAACATCGTGATACTCCGGACATATCACAAAAATGCATCAAGTCACAAGGTTAAAAAATACTCCTGGTTAACCGTGGATCCGACAATACGCGAATCCCTCCTCGACCCCGTCGGGCCCTCTCGGAGTGGCTAACCCAAATGCTCGTGGAACCGTCATAAGCGGAACCCTCCTCGGCCCCGTCAGGCCCTCTCGGAGTGAACAAATATAACTCTCACACTCAGAAGTAATATCCGACTTCCAATGCAAAGGACTATAAACCATATACTCAGAGTACTCACCAGAATGGCCTCCCCAATCGGACACATGCAAGATTGACAATATAATCTACAAACTATGAAAGGTAGGAATGAAACGAGGTAAACAACAAGTAAGATGTTTTAAAGAATTCACAGCCTTACGGAACCCATTTTGGGACACAACCCAAGGTTATTTCCAAAATACAATTCCAATCACAAATCACAGGGTCCAAGACCCAAATACTCACATCGACATCCTCCCAAGGGTTATTCGCATCCCGTGCTAGTAAGCCACGGACCTCGGAGCCTCCTTGGGACATCCCCGAGTGAAAAACCCAATGGAAAATCACACAACATCACACATCATCGTGACGACAGTCATCTAACAGTACCACACGAAAACCGGGCACAACATACAATACTAGTACCCATTCTCAGAATGACACATTCGTTCTTGAACACTCAAGTTAATTTGAAGAAGACCTTTATCGGGAATATACTTATATATATTGATTCTTTTGAAAGTTAAATCACATTCAATTTTCCACATAGACAATCACCAATTTATTATGTATACGGAATACGAAGTGTATGGGCAAGATACTTGCCTCGGTAGTTGATACCGCACACTCCGACGAACGTGGATTAACCGGAAAACCTCGAATGCCCACAACTCTCCGGCGGAAACGACGGTAACACCACCGATCGGAAAACGGCGAACGGAAGGGTTCCGGCTCGAGTTCTTCGCAAGGAACCTGACCCCAACATCATACCATGAATAAATCGACGATCGAACAAGGAAGAATAATCGTAGAACGCCCGAATCCCCTTTGTGACATTTTATCGAACACTTTCAAGGTGTTGATTTGAAACTCAATAAAACGACGAATCCTCGGCAATCCAACCGTGTAAAAACAAGGGATTCGATATAAAACAACTTAATAATCATCAAACCATCACTATTCTAAGTTATAACGAATCAAACGGACGAAATCAACAAAATCCCCAATTTTTCCCAAAACTATGATTTTAGGAAAACTAACCTTGATTCGCTGGATTGAAGGATGTTAAGGAGTGATTAATCGATGTTATCAGCTCCCAAACTTCGTGGATTAGTTGTATAATAACATGCCTTCGTCACCTCCAAGAATCCAGCCGCGGAAGAGAAAGGGAGAAAATGAAAAATGAGTGCAAACAAGATCGCTTTCGGTCATATTTATATCGTGCAAATGTGCGCTAGATCGCCGAGCTAGCGTGCGCTAGCGGCGGTCATGGTCGAATGTTCGGCCGGCCCGCCATCATGCGCCGAACACGTGCGTTGTCGGCCCACCACAATCCAGACTTCTGGCTCGGCCAGTAGCGTCTGCAGCCTTCCGGCCAGAAGGCGTGCGCTCACGGCCGTCAGAAGGCGCAGATGTCCGGCGATGGCGTGCGCCACCGCCGATCCTCCCATCCGTAACCTTTCTATCTCATCGCCTCGGCCGACTAGCGCGCGCAGCCAATCGGCCATAGCGTGCGCTGCCTCCTGGCCGTAGCATGCGCTACTTTCCGGCCGTAGCGTGCGCTACGCCGGTTCCTGTCGCAACCGCCCGGCCAGTGCTTGCACTCGCCCGGCCAGTGCCTGCAGCCGTCCGGCCACCGTCCCCAACCGTCCGGCCATTGTCCGACCACCATGATTCGACGACTCGATTTTCCGAAATCGCACGGAACGAACACGACAAAATACTCGGGGACAACATCATTGGTCCGAAATGAAAACAACGGATAACAAATCACCACCTATGGTCTTAAACGCCAAAATCAATTGTCGAGAAAATAATACCGGAACTCGACAACCGGGAAATATCCAAAAAAAATCCAAAATAACTGGAACGAAAATCGTGGGTATTACATTCTACCCCCCTAAAAATAAGTTTCGTCCCGAAACTTAAAACAAACGCAAGGCGACTCTCGACAACACACCAGAACTCCATGCGATAAAGCCACTACGATCCGATTCAATACGCAAGAATGCTTACGAAAAGCAACGAGCATAAGTCGTTGCGGTTGATAAAACCGAGCAATACAAAAATAAAGTCACGATTCCAACGCTGAAAGGTATGAAATTCCAGTAACTCACAGATTTGGAAGATCGAATATGAAGAAAATTTCCCAACACTTATGGAAATCGCAAAATGGCCCAGATGTACAATAATCACGATTTCGAGGTCAAACGATAATGATTGGACAACGACGAACGAATAGCAATGATCGAACAACAACGATAACCTTTGAAGTTCATACCTCAAATCAAGACATCAATAACTTATAGGAAGCACGAGGTGTTAGTTTCGAACACGGTTCACAAGAAATCGATCCGAACTTGGAAAGATCACAACGATATGCACATCAATTTGGAACAATATCAGAACTCGCTCGAATGACAAATGTGAGAAACAACATAAGGTCAGAAGCATTAACGAACACAATCGCCTCAATACGGTCGAACGAAACGGAAACGAGAAGAAGAAGAAAAAAAATGGGTATTACATCATATCGCCTTTAAAAGAGGTTTCGTCCCCGAAACCTAAATAACGAAAACGAAGTGCTTGAATATCAACCTTCCCGGCCATATCCTCTTGGTCCCGCATTTAATCTCCATAACCAACTGTACTGTGGTCACGGTCGTGTCCTCTGTCCCTCGGCATACTAAGCGGATTCTCACTCAATACGATTGCACCACTTCGCAAAAATAAATATGCTAAAGTACCAACTTAGCATGACATATCACATAAGGTAACCAATAACAACTCAGAAAGAAAATCCACGAGGTATCCTTTTAAAGAAAATCTTTTGAAAATCCTTGGATTTGTATGCTATTAAAAATAAACTTTAAAAGTACTTTTAGTACCTCGGGTTGTTTCATCAAAACTTGTAAACATCATACTCTAACCATTTCATTTGAAATCATTTGCCAAAATAATATTTCTGTGTAACCGGCGTTATCAAAATCGTCATGCCTCTACGCATCATCATCACCGTTATCAAACAACAAGTTCACCATGCAAGATCATCAAACCATTCTTACATACTCTAACATTTCTAAATCCGAGTTTGAACTTTACATCGAGTGAGATTTCTTTTTATCTTTCACTATATATTTTTGAAAAGGAAATCGTACTGGTTTTTGAAAAAAAAATATTTTATGATGTGAAAGATTTTTGAAAATCATGTACTCGAATTATTCGAAAATACAATAGTATGTTAAAGTCATTTCTGAAAATTCTCCCAACACTGCACAAGAATCAACGACGGTAACATTTTACAAAATGTTCAAGGTATTTTAAAACAACTCTTTCAATACCGTCGAGGTTTTATTTGAGAATCCTAGGCCGGCTCGCAAATTTCAAACAGTTTTCAAAGTTCATACGAAGCCGCCGAATTAGTCGAAATGTCAAATTAGATTAAAAAAATTGCTTTCCACAACTTGCACAAACTTATGAAAGTTTCAGGAAAACATTTTCGAACACACACATACATCAGACATAATTTATCAACTCACCGAACAAAATCAATTATCACTTAGCGCGAATGAAAGGTCACAACGCACGTTCACATAAAACGGTTGTCATCACTAGACAACACACATAGAATATAGTCACAGACGACTGACCGCAGAAAGTTAGACCTAATGGCAAAAATGCGGTTCCACATCCTCAGTCCCAGCTAACTAGCGCACGCTACAACCATTATTTAGCGTGCGCTATTCATGCTGCATTAGCGCGCGTTACAACAACATTAGCGTGCGCTACTCATGCCACATTAGCGCGCGCTAGCTGTACTTAGCGTGCGCTAACAGCTCGAATTCATCACGTGATTACGAACATATATACGACATTACTAAAACTGATAGTTACAAATGAACAACGACATCATATGAATCTAAATGCCATCGATTCACATGCTTACAACACTTCGCGAACAACCATCAAAGGACAACTGTCATCAAAAATCGAAATCTCATCTATTAATAAAGAGAGTTGTCTTAACTCATACCGAACGACTTAGCATTCACATCACTGTTTTAATCTAAAACTGGCAACACTGCCCGAACAACAAGAACATCATCACGTCTTTCTCGACTAACAGCCATAAAACCGATAAGTTGAAAACGAGTCACGTCTTGTCTACATTTTGTAAACTTCACTTGGGTTCAAAAAACGTGTTTTGAAAACTTATAATACAAAATGAAAATAAAATATCGGATGTTTGACTTCTTAAAAAAAAATTTGGCCTTGAGGTCATAATACGAAAATCAAACTTTTTCCTCCCTTTGGAGGATGTTTTAAAACAAAACATACGTGACTCCTCAAAACATGTAAAGTTTTAAAATATCACATTGATGAATTCTTCCTTGCGTAACCACACCAAGGCCATTATTCTTGTAAAAACGACTTATATCAGGATGTGTGTATATATACATATACGTTGGTACCACTTTTATCCTAGCATCATACGAGGACCAAACAACATAGGCCACATAATCACAAATCACCTTTAAACTCCACATCATAATACAAAATCATACAAGCTCGTATATCACAAGGCACAATATAGTAGGGAGACTTACATCCACAGGTCGCACGAAGATGATGGCTGCACCATGATACTAAACACCACCGACAAACCAGACTACGCGACGCAACACGACTTAGACAAACACAATCTGACAGGACAAGACACGACAATACCTGACTGGACCCGACTGCCTAGGTTTCCGCAACCTAAGCTCTGATACCATATTCTGTAACACCCCCAAACCACTCGGGAATATTACAGCGCCGCAGACCCTCTCCGCGAGGATCTACCAGGCTAAATACAATACAATGCATCACTTCACATGCCGACATGGCTACGTAAAGGACCATTAAACCGATTTGGTCTTTTATCACAACACACAACATTACATACATGATTCTTTCCCAAAACTCATACCCGCGCAGGGGCTGGAATACAATAACGCTCCCATAAATCGGGATAACAATACATCGTAGAAATAATCAACAAGACTATTCAACATACTCAACGATTGGTCTTCATGTGATTAGTATCGTCGTCTTCCATCATCCTTCGTATCGATCCTGTGATTCGCTCCCCAGCAACCTGCAAATACCTGGACGCAATACAGACATCCACCCCCCGAATACTCGGGGGTTAGCAAAACTCCACTGTTTTGCTAGTGCAAGTATAAAATATAAATACAAGCCATACATATCATATTCTGGGAATACAATAACTTGATTAATTTAGAAAGACTTCCCGAGATGTCTCATTTAGTTAAAATAGTTCAAGTCTTGAAAGTAGAATTGAACAAGTAAGCACTTTGAAAACAACTCCGAATCCCGGGAGTTTTTGATTGGAAAATAATCACAAAACCTATAGCCATGCATCAATTCACAGCGGTGGACCAATTACACCCAACACACCATCCATAAGCCATTCTAGTCCAAGCACCTCTGATGAATATGTTTTACATCCCGAGCATTATGGCAAGTCAAAACATCGTGATACTCCGGACATATCACAAAAATGCATCAAGTCACAAGGTTAAAAAATACTCCTGGTTAACCGTGGATCCGACAATACGCGAATCCCTCCTCGACCCCGTCGGGCCCTCTCGGAGTGGCTAACCCAAATGTTCGTGGAACCGTCATAAGCGGAACCCTCCTCGGCCCCGTCAGTCCTCTCGGAGTGAACAAATATAACTCTCACACTCAGAAGTAATATCCGACTTCCAATGCAAAGGACTATAAACCATATACTCAGAGTACTCACCAGAATGGCCTCCCCAATCGGACACATGCAAGATTGACAATATAATCTACAAACTATGAAAGGTAGGAATGAAACGAGGTAAACAACAAGTAAGATGTTTTAAAGAATTCACAGCCTTACGGAACCCATTTTGGGACACAACCCAAGGTTATTTCCAAAATACAATTCCAATCACAAATCACAGGGTCCAAGACCCAAATACTCAGATCGACATCCTCCCAAGGGTTATTCGCATCCCGTGCTAGTAAGCCACGGACCTCGGAGCCTCCTTGGGACATCCCCGAGTGAAAAACCCAATGGAAAATCACACAACATCACACATCATCGTGACGATCATCTAACTTGATTCACACGAAATCCGGGCACAACATACAATACTAGTACCCATTCTCAGAATGACACATTCGTTCTTGAACACTCAAGTTAATTTGAAGAAGACCTTTATCGGGAATATACTTATATATATTGATTCTTTTGAAAGTTAAATCACATTCAATTTTCCACATAGACAATCACCAATTTATTATGTATACGGAATACGAAGTGTATGGGCAAGATACTTGCCTCGGTAGTTGATACCGCACACTCCGACGAACGTGGATTAACCGGAAAACCTCGAATGCCCACAACTCTCCGGCGGAAACGACGTTAACACCACCGATCGGAAAACGGCGAACGGAAGGGTTCCGGCTCGAGTTCTTCGCAAGGAACCTGACCCCAACATCATACCATGAATAAATCGACGATCGAACAAGGAAGAATAATCGTAGAACACCCGAATCCCCTTTGTGACATTTTATCGAACACTTTCAAGGTGTTGATTTGAAACTCAATAAAACGACGAATCCTCGGCAATCCAACCGTGTAAAAACAAGGGATTCGATATAAAACAACTTAATAATCATCAAACCATCACTATTCTAAGTTATAACGAATCAAACGGACGAAATCAACAAAATCCCCAATTTTTCCCAAAACTATGATTTTAGGAAAACTAACCTTGATTCGCTGGATTGAAGGATGTTAAGGAGTGATTAATCGATGTTATCAGCTCCCAAACTTCGTGGATTAGTTGTATAATAACATGCCTTCGTCACCTCCAAGAATCCAGCCGCGGAAGAGAAAGGGAGAAAATGAAAAATGAGTGCAAACAGTACTGCTCGGTCATATTTATACTGGTGCAGCCTAGCGTGCGCTAGACTGCCGAGCTAGCGTGCGCTAGCGGGCGGTCATGGTCGAGAATGTTCGGCCGGGCCTGCCATCATGCGCTGAACACGTGCGTTGTCGGCCCAGCCACAATCCAGAGACTTCCTGGCTCGGCCAGGTAGCGTGTGTTAGGAGTATGCCCTCGAATGCCACTCAGAGGTTGTTGAGTGAGGGCATTGTACTTGTAATTATGTAAACCATTTATATAAGGCAAATGATTGTTTCTTTATTTACTGGTAGTTACTGGCATTCCTAACTCGTAAATAAACATATAGAAACTAGTCCGTGTATTTGAGAGCAAAACGTTCCACTCCTTATTGGATAAGGGGTCGGCCTTTGGAAAGGTTTATAGCTCAAATACTTAATCGTTCGCAAGTCGATGAAACTTGACTGGGCGTTAAGTTTATGTAAAGACTTGTATGACGTGTTCTTTGACATGGAGAGTGCTTGTCGAACACTAATGGTTAGTGGGAGCACACGTTATAGGTATGCTAATTAGATTAGTATACTCGAACCGACTCACCCTCGATTCGTCACATGGATTTCACTCCGGGACAGTCAATGACGGAATCGAAAGGTTGTGATAGGTATTCGTGAACCTTCGACTTGAGGATTTAGTAGGGATGTGCTTGTGATGTCAAGATTTTCATTAGAGTAGTTCGACCCTGTAAACCGGAAGGCGGGGGTCAACCTCGACGTGCATCTTGACGGGCAAGTAGCAGGTCCTTCTGAATACCAAGATAGAATTCTTTCTCCCGTTAGTGAGCGGGTTATATGTCCTATGCGGTTATTGGCAGATGAGATCATAAGTCTTTGGCCAAAGCATTGGAGCCGATTGTATTAGATACACGACTCGATGATCTCGATTTGCATTAACGCATGCATAGCGTCAAGCAGATAGGGTTTGACCGACCGTGACCCTAAAACTTGATCGGGACATTTGAAAGAAGGGTTTATACGTTCTTGGTATTCACGGCAGAATGGTTCTTGAATGATCCCAATCATTCGTTCTCGGTTAAGTGCAGTGTAGGCCGCCAGGCTGGCTAGGTGGTGCTACTACTCTTTGGTTCCTCCCATTGCTGACTGAGACGGACCTACCGAGTCGCGCATTAGGATTGACGACGGAATGAATCGAGCTTAATCTCTCATTATAATATTGGATATCTAATTTGGGACATTGGATGTCTAAATCGATTTATTGGATAAATTGATTTACGGCCTAATGGATTAAATGAATTACTGGGTGATTAATTTAATTCGTGAATATAATTATTTCTTGGAGAAATTAATTATATTATTATGTATTTAATGTGATTAATTGATTGGATTAATTAATCGACACAAATACATCGGAACGGAATAGGAGTTTATCTGTTTGGACTCACGGGAGTCCGAAACGAATCGAACTCATCTGATTCCTTCTAGATGGCCACCCCATCACCTACTCCCTTACTTTGTCTTGGTCTACACTTTCAAGGATGGTGGACTAGTGACCAAGACAAGGGGACAAATATCACACCTTGGTGATATTGTCTAAAGTAGGAGATCATGGGGAGTTGAATAAGAATATAAGTGGAGACAAACTCTCACTTGTAGAGAGCTCAATTCAGTAGTGAGCTTTGAAGTAGTGAGAGAGAAAATTATTTTTCTTAGTCTTCATCTTCATCTTCTTCTTCACTTTTATTCTTGAGTTTTCTTGGAGAAAATTCAAGATACATTAAGAGAGATATATTATACACTTAGAGTGTAATAACAAAAGCTTCACCACTTGATTCTAGCCGTAACCTTAGAGGTTAATCAAGTGTTGTTGTTCGATCGTTTTCCGGCGCGTGGCAAGTAGAGACGCGGTGTTTTCGGCGTTGGATCGTTCAAGGGCTTGGAGCGGATTGAACTCGTAGAGATCAAACTAAAGCTTGGGGAATAGCTCAAGAGAAGGTTTCCATTTAATCAACGGACTTCGAGGGTTAGTTTCTTACGACTCTTGCTTTTCGTTGATATATATACGTAGCTCGATCGATTCTCGTAGGGATTCGGATCGAATTAATTTTCGTTTTACCGCTTCCGCTGGGCCTTCATTTTAGGCACCGAATCCTAACAGTGGTATCGGAGCGTAGGTCTTGCGATCGTATATACGATATTGGCATTTGGAATGCTCGATTAAATGGTGAATGATTTGGAATCATTTTAGTCATAATCGTGGTATATGTTTTTCGTTCGTAATAATTGTATTTTTCGTAAGTTTATGTCTAAATATAAATCTTAAATTTCTGGGAAATATGATTTATATTGAAGATATGAAAGTCGGAAAATATTGATATTGGATATCCGGTCGAAAATCTAGCCCCGAATCGTCGTCGGACGACTTTTTGGACAAAAAGGGTAATTTGGCCGAGAGTGACTCGACCGTGTCCTGGGTGACACGGTCGTGTCCGGCAAAGGTGGCTGCCATCGCTCGAGACCCGACCGTGTCGAGACACGGGCGCGTCTGCCGAAGTGACTCGGCCGTGTCCTGGGTGACACGGCCGTGTCAGCGATCTGCCAAGTCATCGCCAGCGACCCGACCGTGTCTGGGTGACTCCGTGTCCTCGGCCGGCATCTTCCGAGCGTGACTCGCCAAGCGTGCGTGATCGCGGTAGCCGCCGAGGGTGACTTGGCCATGCCGCCTGCTTTCACCCCGCCGATTTTTCCGTAATCTTAAAAATTAATCTCCGCATGTTAAATTGGATTTAATATGATTAAAATGATTTATGGTATTTCATTTTATAAGGGAAATTTGATTAATTGGAATATTTATGTTCGACCAATTATTTTGAACGTTATTATATTACCGATTGTGTGAATCGATTGGATCGGTTCGTATTGTTGATTGGATCAATGTATCTCTACGCTTTCCATTTATATGGTATTTATTGAATGAATGCTTTTGAATGGGGATGTGGTTCGTGGACTTAGTTTTGAATCGTTCGTTTTATTCGATTGGGTTGTAAAGGCCGTTTTGAGCCTATTTATTTTACTAGAAAAATTTGTATCTAGGATGCAATTTTCAATGTAAAATTTATATGTAATGACGAAGACCGGAGGAAGATCCATTTCGAGAAGACGAAGATTCAAGACGAAGACTTGTAATTAGATTACGGAGTTTTTGTTTTCTAGGAACGGTCCATGAACCACATGTTGGTAGCAACTAGGTTGTGATTGGTTGTTTCATATTGTATGAATGCCACAAACGCGCTTAAACGATTAATGTGCAAAGTGTAACGTTAATCGCGATAATTCTCCCACAACAAATAATTAAGTTTATAAGGTTTCAAGGTTTTCCTTCCTCCATCGAAGTTTTCGAAATTGAAATCCAAACCGGATGTGCTATGCTTCCGAGTTATCGGGGTAGTCGTTCGGGAGGACGGATAAATTACCAGGAGCGCATTGGATGCCTTCGGTTGGAGCAAATTTTATCCCTAGAAACCCGATAGGTTGCTGGATAAGATTCAATTGTGAAACCGATTTGCGTCGATGGTATAAACTTAACTTGTTCACGAACCATAGAAACCGTATAGGTTGAGGGGAGTGAACAAGGGGAAAAAGAAGATCGAATCATCCATTAGATGGGTTGGTGTTGGACACCACTTTATGAAAATTAATAGACTAGAAACCCTGGTTGCCCTCTATTAAGATTTATAAAGAACTCGATCACCACTATGAAGTAGAGCGACGATACTTAGGATTTCACATGGGAGTGTGTTATTCCGATAAAAATAGTGGGAGCCGGGTAACAAGAATAGAAAGGACCTTAATTCTATACTCGGATCATAATATAACAAGTCACTAATTAATCTATACTTAATGCGTACATAACTCAATATGACAATGAATCCACTCAATTCTACTCGAAAAGAACACCTTAATGGGACCTAACTTTGTGGATTGGCTCCGCAACTGATGATTGTCCTCGGTATAGAGGCACCGGGATACGTCTTGGAGACGGACATTCCGGCGCCTCCTATGCGGACTCGAGCCAATCAGAAGAGATTGAAAACCACGAAAAGTGGGTTAAGGATGACGTGAAAGTCCGTGCTTATATGATGGCTTCCATGTCTAATGAGCTTCAGAGAGCTCATGAGAAAATGACTTCGCTGGCATTCTATCTCACTTAACCGAGCTTTATGGTGAGCACAAGCAGAATCGCTAGATATGAGATATCCAAGCAAATCGTTTGGTGCAAGGATGAAGGAATGTGAGAAGGTTGGGAACACGTCCTCAAAATGATATCCATGATCGAGAGATTGGAGGCTCTTGATTTTAAAATGGATACTTCTCTCCAAACCGACCTTATCCTACGTCTCTCCCCGATTCCTTCTCACGCTTGTTATGAACTTCAACCGCAATGAGATTGCATGTAATTTAGTGGCTAATGAACAAACTTGTGACCGCTCGGTCTCAAATGAAGACTCGCGGATGAAGGAGTCTGCTCTTGTGATTTCTTACGGACCTCGGAGGTCTAAGAATAAGAAGAAAAAGACCAAGAAGCATGGACCACAAGCTAAGGACCTTAAGGGTAAGGGCAAGGCCCCAATGGTTCAAGAACAAGAAAAAGGATACTTGTCTCAAGTGCGGTGAGTGGGCCACTGGGCTAGAGACTGTCCGATTCTTCATGGCACTTCGTACAGAACTTTTAGTTTTGGAAACAAATTGTTCTCTTTGTATTTTCTACTTCCTGGATATTGGATTCTGGTGCTAGTTCTCATATTTGTACCGTGAATCAGGATCTGAACAAAGTAGGAAGCTTGGAGCTGGAGAAGTTATGATCACAGTCGGAAGCGGGCATAGTGTCGAGGCGACCGACATAGGATCACTTCTTTTGGGTTTAGAATCCGGCTTTGTTTTGACTTTAGAAGATGTACTTGTTTTGCCCAAGGGGCACAAAAACATTGTATCCATTCCGGTCATGGACCGAAAAGGCTTTTCATTTTTCATTGGTGATGGTTCCTGCAAAATTTATTTTAGAAATAAACTAGTGGGTACTGCTACATTGTTGAATGGATTGTATCATCTAAATCTCAAAGAACAAAGTAGTTGTGAATACTATGACTAGAACACGTGGTAGGGATGAAACCAATCAAGTTTTGAAATAGCATCTTAGACTTGGTCATGTTGGTCAGACCAAGGTTTACAAGATGGAAAAGATGGACTTATGGGTCCATTGGGATCAGATCCCTTTCCTACTTGTGAATCTTGCCTTAAAGGCAAAATGACTAAGTCCCCTTCACAGGACTTTTGAAAGAGCCGATAAACCGGGATTAATCCATACCGACGTATGTGGTGCTTTAGAAGCGAGACGTGACGGATATCAATATTTCATTACGTTTACAGATGATCATACTAGGTATGGTTATGTATACTTAATGAAACATAAATCCGAGGCCTTTGAGAAATTCCAGGAATTCAAGGCCTAGTCGAGAAACAAGCTGGTAATCATATCAAAGCACTTCGGTCGGACCGAGGTGGCGAGTATATGAGTATGGAGTTTGACGAGTTCCTTAAGGAACATGGAATAGTTTCACAACTAACACCTCCAGTACTCCTCGGTTAAATGGTGTGTCGAAAGAAGGAACCGGACCCTGTTGAACATGGTCCGTTCCATCTTGAGCTATCTTGACTTGCCGATTTACCAGTGGGGGTATGCACTCGATCGCCGCGTATATCTTGAATAGATGTCCTTCCAAATCCGTTCCTAAAACTCCACATGAGATGTGGGAGGGAAGGAAACCAAGTCTTAATCATATTAGGATTTGGGGATGTCCCGCCTATGTCAAGAAGACTAAGGTGGAAAAGTTGGAAGCTAGGTCTGCGAAGGGACGTTTCATTGGATTACCGTATGGTACGATGGGATATCTATTCTACATGCCCGAATATCGAAGGATCATTGTTGCTTTACAAGCACACTTCTGGAAGATGAGTTCATTCGGGAAGGCGGAGCAGTAGAAGTATTTCTTTAGAAGAATACAATGAAACTCCTCGAGAGACACTGTGCAAGAAACTGGAACCGAACTTTCTGAAACACAAGTACAACCACCTCGTAGGTCTAGTAGGGTGTCTCATTTACCTGAGAGGTATGGGCTTGTGCACTTGGAGGAGCTGGGTCTCCATGAGGTTCCAAGTGATAGCCAAGAGACCGACCCGACGACCTATGACCAAGCGATGGTGGATGTAGACTCCGTGAAATGGCGTGAAGCTATGGAAGCTGAGATAGACTCGATGCATGTCAATCAGGTCTGGACTCTAGTAGACCGCCCCAAGGGCATAGTGCCTATTGGGAACAAGTGGATCTACAAGAGAAAGACTGATGGTGATGGCAAGGTTGACGCCTATAAGGCCAGGCTAGTGGCAAAGGGTTATACCCAGAAGGAAGGAATCGATTACCACGATACCTTCTCGCCCGTAGCCATGATCAAGTCTATTCGCATGATGCTTGCTATAGCTGCCTACCACGATTATGAGATATGGCAAATGGACGTAAAGACGGCTTTCCTTAATGGATTCCTCGAGGAGGAAATCTATATGGAGCAGCCTAAAGGCTTTGTATCCGAAGTCGATATTCGAAAGTGTGCAAGCTTCAGTTCCATTTATGGATGAAGCAAGCGTCGCGTAGTTGGAATCTTCGTTTTTGACGAGGCGGTCAAAGAGTTTGACTTCGTGCAAAATGAAGAGGAACCTTGTGTATACAAGAGGGTTAGTGGGAGCAAGATCGCATTCTTAGTACTATATGTAGATGACATTCTACTAATAGGAAATGATGTGGGAATGCTCAGTTCTGTGAAAGCTTGGCTTTCGAGTAATTTCTCCATGAAAGACTTGGGAGAAGCTACCTATATTCTTGGTATTCGACTCTACCGGGATAGAGCGAAGAGAACAATAGGTCTTTCCCAAGCCCTCTATATAGATAAAATCTTAAAGCGATTTAAGATGGATGATTCTAAAAGAGGGTTCCTACCGATGCGACATGGAATAAAACTCACCTTGAAGATGTGTCCTCAAAATGAGGAACAACGAAAGGAAATGAGTAATATACCATATGCTTCGGCCGTGGGTAGCCTTATGTATGCTATGTTGTGTACAAGACCTGACATTGCGCATGCTGTAAGCGTGGTGAGTAGGTTTCAGGCAAACCCAGGTAGGGAACATTGGACTGCCGTAAAGAACGTTCTCAAGTACTTGAGAAGGACTAGAGATATGGTTCTGATGTATGGTGGTGGAGAATTGGATGTGGTGGGATTCACTGATTCGGACTTCCAAGGACGACTCGATGTCCACTTCTGGCTACATATTTACTCTTAATGGAGGAGCAGTATCTTGGCGTAGTGCCAAGCAAAGCGCGATCACCGATTCCACTGTCAGCCGAGTATCAAGCGGCCTCGGAGGCTTCCAAGGAAGGGTTACGGATTAAGAAGTTTCGGGAGAACTTCAAGTGATACCATGTGCCGAAATGCTGTTCACTGCATGCGACAACGACGGAGTCAGAGCGCAGCCAAGGAGCCGAGGTTTCACAACAAAGACCAAACATATTGAGAGGAAGTATCATCTCGTAAGAGAATTTGTTCGCAAGGGATACATTGTCTTTGCATAGAGTAGACTCGGCCGACAACGCCGATCCACCGACCAAGCCACTATCTCGGACTAGCTTGGAGCGTCATCTGGAGAACATGGGTATTAGATACCATAGTGTGTGGCATTGAGTGCAAGTGGGAGATTGTTAGGAGTATGCCCTCGAATGCCACTCGAGAGGTTGTTGAGTGAGGGCATTGTACTTGTAATTATGTAAACCATTTATATAAGGCAATGATTGTTTCTTTATTTACCGGTAGTTACCGGCATTCCTAACTCGTAAATAAACATATAGAAACTAGTCCGTGTATTTGAGAGCAAAACGTTCCACTCCTTATTGGATAAGGGGTCGGCCTTTGGAAAGGTTTATAGCTCAAATACTTAATCGTCATAAGTCGATGAAACTTGACTAGGCGTTAAGTTTATGTAAAGACTTGTATAACGTGTTCTTTGACATGGAGAGTGCCTGTCGAACACTAATGGTTAGTGGGAGCACACGTTATAGGTATGCTAATTAGATTAGTATACTCGAACCGACTCACCCTCGATTCGTCACATGGATTTCACTCCGGACAGTCAATGACGGAATCGAAAGGTTGTGATAGGTATTCGTGAACCTTCGACTTGAGGATTTAGTAGGAATGTGCTTGTGACGTCAAGATTTTCATTAGAGTAGTTCGACCCTGTAAACCAGAAGGCGGGGTCAACCTCGACGTGCATCTTGACGGGCAAGTAGCGAGTCCTATCAATACCAAGATAGAATTCTTTCTCCGTTAGTGAGCGGGTTATATGTCCTATGCGGTTATTGCGAGATGAGATCATAAGTCTTTGGCCAAAGCATTGGAGCCGTTGTATTAGATACACGGCACTCGATGATCTCGATTTGCATTAACGCATGCATAGCGTCAAGTACAGATAGGGTTTGACCGACCGTGACCCTAAAACTTGATCGGGACATTTGAAAGAAGGGTTTATACGTTCTTGGTATTCACGATGAATGGTTCTTGAATGATCCCAATCATTCGTTCTCGGATGGGGTAAGTGTGTAGGCCGCCGAGTGGCTAGGTGGTGCTACTACTCTTTGGTTCCTCCCATTCTTTGCCGATCGAGACGGACCTACCGAGTCGCGCATTAGGATTGACGACGGAATGAATCGAGCTTAATCTCTCATTATAAATATTAGATATTGGATATCTAATTTGGGACATTGGATGTCTAAATCGATTTATTGGATAAATTGATTTACGGCCTAATGGATTAAATGAATTACTGGGTGATTAATTTAATTCGTGAATATAATTATTTCTTGGAGAAATTAATTATATTATTATGTATTTAATGTGATTAATTGATTGGATTAATTAATCGACACAAATACATCGGAACGGAATAGGAGTTTATCTGTTTGGACTCACGGGAGTCCGAAACGAATCGAACTCATCCGATTCCTTCTAGATGGCCACCCCATCACCTACTCCCTTACTTTGTCTTGGTCTACACTTTCAAGGATGGTGGACTAGTGACCAAGACAAGGGGACAAATATCACACCTTGGTGATATTGTCTAAAGTAGGAGATCATGGGGAGTTGAATAAGAATATAAGTGGAGACAAACTCTCACTTGTAGAGAGCTCAATTCCAGCCGTGAGCTTTGAAGTAGTGAGAGAGAAAATTATTTTTCTTAGTCTTCATCTTCATCTTCTTCTTCACTTTTATTCTTGAGTTTTCTTGGAGAAAATTCAAGATACATTAAGAGAGATATATTATACACTTAGAGTGTAAGAACAAAAGCTTCACCACTTGATTCTAGCCGTAACCTTAGAGGTTAATCAAGTGTTGTTGTTCCGGTCGTTTTTCCGGCGCGTGGCAAGTAGAGACGCGGTGTTTTCGGCATTGGATCGTTCAAGGGCTTGGAGCGGATTGAACTCGTAGAGATCAAACTAAAGCTTGGGGAATAGCTCAAGAGAAGGTTTCCATTTAATCAACGGACTTCGAGGGTTAGTTTCTTACGACTCTTGCTTTTCGTTTATATATTCGTATATACGTAGCTCGATCGATTCTCGTAGGGATTCGGATCGAATTAATTTTCGTTTTACCGCTTCCGCTGGGCCTTCGTTTTAGGCACCGAATCCTAACAGCGTGCGCAGCCTTCCGGCCGTAGCGTGCGCTACCGGCCGGCCGTAGCGTGCGCAGTGTCCGGCAGTAGCGTGCGCTACCTGCCGATCTTCCCAGTCCAGAACCTTTCTGCCCTTACTGCCTCGGCCGACTAGCGCGCGCAGCCAACCGGCCATAGCGTGCGCTGCCTCCTGGCCGTAGCGTGCGCTACTTTCCGGCCGTAGCGTGCGCTACGCCGGTTCCTGTCGCAACCGCCCGGCCAGTGCTTGCACTCGCCCGGCCAGTGCCTGCAGCCGTCCGGCCACCGTCCCCAACCGTCCGGCCAGTGTCCGACCACCATGATTCGACGACTCGATTTTCCGAAATCGCACGGAACGAACACGACAAAATACTCGGGGACAACATCATTGGTCCGAAATGAAAACAACGGATAACAAATCACCACCTATGGTCTTAAACGCCAAAATCAGTTGTCGAGAAAATAATACCGGAACTCGACAACCGGGAAATATCCAAAAAAAATCCAAAATAACTGGAACGAAAATCGTGGGTATTACATTCTACCCCCCTAAAAATAAGTTTCGTCCCGAAACTTAAAACAAACGCAAGGCGACTCTCGACAACACACCAGAACTCCATGCAGTATAAAGCCACTACGATCCGATTCAATACGCAAGAATGCTTACGAAAAGCAACGAGCATAAGTCGTTGCGGTTGATAAAACCGAGCAATACAAAAATAAAGTCACGATTCCAACGCTGAAAGGTATGAAATTCCAGTAACTCACAGATTTGGAAGATCGAATATGAAGAAAATTTCCCAACACTTATGGAAATCGCAAAATGGCCCAGATGTACAATAATCACGATTTCGAGGTCAAACGATAATGATTGGACAACGACGAACGAATAGCAATGATCGAACAACAACGATAACCTTTGAAGTTCATACCTCAAATCAAGACATCAATAACTTATAGGAAGCACGAGGTGTTAGTTTCGAACACGGTTCACAAGAAATCGATCCGAACTTGGAAAGATCACAACGATATGCACATCAATTTGGAACAATATCAGAACTCGCTCGAATGACAAATGTGAGAAACAACATAAGGTCAGAAGCATTAACGAACACAATCGCCTCAATACGGTCGAACGAAACAGAAACGAGAAGAAGAAGAAAAAAAATGGGTATTACATCATATCGCTTTAAAAGAGGTTTCGTCCCGAAACCTAAATAAAACGAAGTGCTTGAATAGCAACCTTCCCGGCCATATCCTCTTGGTCTCGCATTTAATCTCCATAACCAACAGTACTGGGGTCACGGTCGTGTCCTCTGTCCCTCGGCATACTAAGCGGATTCTCACTCAATACGATTGCACCACTTCGCAAAAATAAATATGCTAAAGTACCAACTTAGCATGACATATCACATAAGGTAACCAATAACAACTCAGAAAGAAAATCCACGAGGTATCCTTTTAAAGAAAATCTTTTGAAAATCCTTGGATTTGTATGCTATTAAAAATAAACTTTAAAAGTACTTTTAGTACCTCGGGTTGTTTCATCAAAACTTGTAAACATCATACTCTAACCGTTTCATTTGAAATCATTTGCCAAAATAATATTTCTGTGTAACCGGCGTTATCAAAATCGTCATGCCTCTACGCATCATCATCACCGTTATCAAACAACAAGTTCACCATGCAAGATCATCAAACCATTCTTACATACTCTAACATTTCTAAATCCGAGTTTGAACTTTACATCGAGTGAGATTTCTTTTTATCTTTCACTATATATTTTTGAAAAGGAAATCGTACTGGTTTTTGAAAAAAATATTTTATGATGTGAAAGATTTTTGAAAATCATGTACTCGAATTATTCAAAATACAATAGTATGTTAAAGTCATTTCTGAAAATTCTCCCAACACTGCACAAGAATCAACGACGGTAACATTTTACAAAATGTTCAAGGTATTTTAAAACAACTCTTTCAATACCGTCGAGGTTTTATTTGAGAATCCTAGGCCGGCTCGCAAATTTCAAACAGTTTTCAAAGTTCATACGAAGCCGCCGAATTAGTCGAAATGTCAAATTAGATTAAAAAAATTGCTTTCCACAACTTGCACAAACTTATGAAAGTTTCAGGAAAACATTTTCGAACACACACATACATCAGACATAATTTATCAACTCACCGAACAAAATCAATTATCACTTAGCGCGAATGAAAGGTCACAACGCACGTTCACATAAAACGGTTGTCATCACTAGACAACACACATAGAATATAGTCACAGACGACTGACCGCAGAAAGTTAGACCTAATGGCAAAAATGCGGTTCCACATCCTCAGTCCCAGCTAACTAGCGCACGCTACAACCATTATTTAGCGTGCGCTATTCATGCTGCATTAGCGCGCGTTACAAAAACATTAGCGTGCGCTACTCATGCCACATTAGCGCGCGCTAGCTGTACTTAGCGTGCGCTAACAGCTCGAATTCAGCACGTGATTACGAACATATATACGACATTACTAAAACCGATAGTTACAAATGAACAACGACATCATATGAATCTAAATGCCATCGATTCACATGCTTACAACACTTCGCGAACAACCATCAAAGGACAACTGTCATCAAAAATCGAAATCTCATCTATTAATAAAGAGAGTTGTCTTAACTCATACCGAACGACTTAGCATTCACATCACTGTTTTAATCTAAAACTGGAAACACTGCCCGAACAACAAGAACATCATCACGTCTTTCTCGACTAACAGCCATAAAACCGATAAGTTGAAAACGAGTCACGTCTTGTCTACATTTTGTAAACTTCACTTGGGTTCAAAAAACGTGTTTTGAAAACTTATAATACAAAATGAAAATAAAATATCGGTAGTTTGACTTCTTAAAAAAAATTTTGGCCTTGAGGTCATAATACGAAAATCAAACTTTTTCCTCCCTTTGGAGGATGTTTTAAAACAAAACATACGTGACTCCTCAAAACATGTAAAGTTTTAAAATATCACATTGATGAATTCTTCCTTGCGTAACCACACCAAGGCCATTATTCTTGTAAAAACGACTTATATCAGGATGTGTGTATATATACATATACGTTGGTACCACTTTTATCCTAGCATCATACGAGGACCAAACAACATAGGCCACATAATCACAAATCACCTTTAAACTCCACATCATAATACAAAATCATACAAGCTCGTATATCACAAGGCACAATATAGTAGGGAGACTTACATCCACAGGTCGCACGAAGATGATGGCTGCACCATGATACTAATCACGACCGACATTCCAGACGACGCGTCGCGACACGACTTAGACAAACACAACTGACAGACAAGACACGACAATACCGATGGACCCGACCGCCTAGGTTTCCGCAACCTAAGCTCGATACCATATTCGTAACACCCCAAACCACTCGGGAATATTACAGCGCGCACTCCTCTCCGCGAGGATCTACCAGCTAAATACAATACAATGCATCACTTCACATGCCGACATGGCTACGTAAAGGACCATTAAACCGATTTGGTCTTTTATCACAACACACAACATTACATACATGATTCTTTCCCAAAACTCATACCCGCGCAGGGGCTGGAATACAATAACGCTCCCATAAATCGGGATAACAATACATCGTAGAAATAATCAACAAGACTATTTAACATACTCAACGATTGGTCTTCATGTGATTAGTATCGCTGCCTTCCATCATCCTTCGTATCGATCCCGTGATTCGCTCCCAAAGAACCTGCAAATACCGGACGCAATATGACATCCACCCCCGAATACTCGGGGGTTAGCAAAACTCCACTGTTTTGCTAGTGCAAGTATAAAATATAAATACAAGCCATACATATCATATTCTGGGAATATAATAACTTGATTAATTTAGAAAGACTTCCCGAGATGTCTCATTTAGTTAAAATAGTTCAAGTCTTGAAAGTAGAATTGAACAAGTAAGCACTTTGAAAACAACTCCGAATCCCGGGAGTTTTTGATTGGAAAATAATCACAAAACCTATAGCCATGCATCAATTCACAACGGTGGACCAATTACACCCAACACACCATCCATAAGCCATTCTAGTCCAAGCACCTCTGATGAATATGTTTTACATCCCGAGCATTATGGCAAGTCAAAACATCGTGATACTCTGGACATATCACAAAAATGCATCAAGTCACAAGGTTAAAAAATACTCCTGGTTAACCGTGGATCCGACAATACGCGAATCCCTCCTCGACCCCGTCGGGCCCTCTCGGAGTGGCTAACCCAAATGTTCGCAGAACCGTCATAAGCGGAACCCTCCTCGGCCCCGTCAGGCCCTCTCAGAGTGAACAAATATAACTCTCACACTCAGAAGTAATATCCGACTTCCAATGCAAAGGACTATAAACCATATACTCAGAGTACTCACCAGAATGGCCTCCCCAATCGGACACATGCAAGATTGACAATATAATCTACAAACTATGAAAGGTAGGAATGAAACGAGGTAAACAACAAGTAAGATGTTTTAAAGAATTCACAGCCTTACGGAACCCATTTTGGGACACAACCCAAGGTTATTTCCAAAATACAATTCCAATCACAAATCACAGGGTCCAAGACCCAAATACTCACATCGACATCCTCCCAAGGGTTATTCGCATCCCGTGCTAGTAAGCCACGGACCTCGGAGCCTCCTTGGGACATCCCCGAGTGAAAAACCCAATGGAAAATCACACAACATCACACATCATCGTGACGACAGTCATCTAACAAGATTCACACGAAAACCGGGCACAACATACAATACTAGTACCCATTCTCAGAATGACACATTCGTTCTTGAACACTCAAGTTAATTTGAAGAAGACCTTTATCGGGAATATACTTATATATATTGATTCTTTTGAAAGTTAAATCACATTCAATTTTCCACATAGACAATCACCAATTTATTATGTATACGGAATACGAAGTGTATGGGCAAGATACTTGCCTCGGTAGTTGATACCGCACACTCCGACGAACGTGGATTAACCGGAAAACCTCGAATGCCCACAACTCTCCGGCGGAAACGACGGTAACACCACCGATCGAAAAACGGCGAACGGAAGGGTTCCGGCTCGAGTTCTTCGCAAGGAACCTGACCCCAACATCATACCATGAATAAATCGACGATCGAACAAGGAAGAATAATCGTAGAACGCCCGAATCCCCTTTGTGACATTTTATCGAACACTTTCAAGGTGTCGATTTGAAACTCAATAAAACGACGAATCCTCGGCAATCCAACCGTGGAAAAACAAGGGATTCGATATAAAACAACTTAATAATCATCAAACCATCACTATTCTAAGTTATAACGAATCAAACGGATGAAATCAACAAAATCCCCAATTTTTCCCAAAACTATGATTTTAGAAAAACTAACCTTGATTCGCTGGATTGAAGGATGTTAAGGAGTGATTAATCGATGTTATCAGCTCCCAAACTTCTTGGATTAGTTGTATAATAACATGCCTTCGTCACCTCCAAGAATCCAGCCGCGGAAGAGAAAGGGAGAAAATGAAAAATGAGTGCAAACTTGATCGCTTTGGTCATATTTATATCGGTGCACTTAGCGTGCGCTAGATCGCCGAGCTAGCGTGCGCTAGCGGCGGTCATGGTCGAGAATGTTCGGCCGGGCCCGCCATCATGCGCCGAACACGTGCGTTGTCGGCCCACCACAATCCAGACTTCTGGCTCGGCCAGTAGCGTCGCAGCCTTCCGGCCAGAAGGCGCTCCGGCCGGCCGAAGCGTCGCAGTGTCCGGCGAGAAGGCGCGCAGTGTCCGGCAAGAAGGCGTGCGCTACCTGCCGATCCTCCCATCCGTAACCTTCGCCCTTATCGCCTCGGCCGACTAGCGCGCGGCAGCCTAACCGGCCATAGCGTGCGCCGCCTCCCGGCCGTAGCGTGCGCTACTTTTCCGGTCAGAAGCGTGCGCTACGCGGCTCTGCCGCAACCGCCCGGCTGCAGCCAGACTCGCCCGGCCGCAGCTTGCACTCGCCCGGCCAGTGCCTGCAGCCGTCCGGCCACCGTCCCCAACCGTCCGGCCAGTGTCCGACCATCATGATTCGACGACTCGATTTTCCGAAATCGCACGGAACGAACACGACAAAATACTCGGGGACAACATCATTGGTCCGAAATGAAAACAACGGATAACAAATCACCACCTATGGTCTTAAACGCCAAAATCAATTGTCGAGAAAATAATACCGGAACTCGACAACCGGGAAATATCCAAAAAAAATCCAAAATAACCGGAACGAAAATCGTGGGTATTACAGATTTCACTGTGCGGAAACGCAAAATTGATACATTCCTTTCCATCTGATATCCCACTTCATTCCTCTTGTTGTTTTTTACTTTTTAGAGGGTGTAAAAATCGTGAAAATAATGGCAGCTTAAGTAGTTTTCTTTTCGATCTCTTGACGCGCATCTATCCACGATTTATGTATTGTTATTTCTATTACTGTACTTTTTCTTGTTTGTTTTTAATAAAAGCATTGATGGCAGCGTAAGGCGACTCTTCGGACTCTCTTGAAGTGCATCTAGGTTGTTTGTGTTATACTTCTGGGTATATATTTTCTTTTGTTGTTTTGCCACACTTATTTCTTGCAGGTCCCAAAAAAGGCTTGAGCGAAGCGTCGTCTTTCATAAACAGGGAGGCCTTATTTAAACCCTTACTCCATTGTTCTTTTTACACAATAAGGATATTGTTTATCATTAAGTGTGGGGGAATGTGTATATCTATATCTATATCTATATATATATATGCAATAAAAAAACTATTGAAAATCACGGCACCATTTTCTTGAGAAAATGTTAGTGAAAAAATCATTTTTGGGATGTTTCACTGGTTTTGATAATGGATTTAGATGAAGGTGTATGGGATTCGGTACACAACACCCTTTTTGTGAGTTTTGAGCCTTAGAGCAATCCTTATATATACGCTCTATATTTTTTGTTGTGTGGTCAAACATATTGTGTTCATTCTAAAACTTGCTCATTTATACATTTCGAGACTACATTCATAAACTCTTGCATTAAGATGATAAAGGCAATTAGGATTAACTCCTTGTTGGCTTATATTTTCCCACCCATTACATTTTATCCTTAGAAGCCCCATTGAGCCTGAGCCTATTTCTTTGATCAAGCACATTACTTTAGCCATTATCCAGTCTTGTTGATGACTCATCCATTTGCACCCTCTAGTCAAAGATTTAATTGTGAACTAAATGTGTGACAAATAGGGGCCGATGTTCATAAGAGTATTGTGGAGATTAAGAGATTTTGTTGAAAGTGAAAGGGTGTGAAGTACATTGGAGTATTGAACCGAGAAAAAAATATAAATAAAGGCTAAAAAAAAAGAAAAAAAAATGGCCTGAAAGAAAAAAAAACGGGAGGTCAAGTGCGAAAATCATCACTATATATATATATATATATATAAAATAGCACTTGAACTATCCCTTGAGTGATACATAATTCCTTCCAGAAGATCTATTGCATACTTTTTCTTACACAAGAGTATGACCTTACCAGATGAATATTCAATTACCATGTACAGAATAACTTGGGGATGATGGTTTGAGATTTTTCATTACAGAAGGGGGGGTGTTGATTGTTATTTGTAGGATTTGTTATGCATCTAAATTCACAATTGATCTTGGTTAGCAAACCTCATAATTTTCCCTTTATCCTACCCATACCCAAAGCCACGTTACAACCAAAAGAAAAGACCTTTTGATTTATGCATGAGTTTATTTTTAAGTAGTGGAGATTTGATTTTTGCCCAAGCATATGGTAATGACACATTATGCTTTGATATGAGTGAACTCTTCTCGAATATCCCGTATATACACTTGAGTGAAGAGTGATATCCACCGTGAGGGTATTGAATCTTTTGGCATTCGATTCTCAATGAAGTTGTTAGAATTTGGTGCGGCATCCTATTTTTCTCTGATCTCACTTGGGTCATGATCACTTGTTCTCTCTTGATATTGGTTTTGTCATGATTTTTTCAGCATATGAGTATTATAACTCGGGTATAAGATTTGCCCGAGGACGTGCAAAAGATAAGTGTGGGGGAATTTGTTTGGTATATTTTGAGTAATATTTTTATTAGTATTTTATGTATATAATTGTGTGTTTTGTGTGATAATTTATTCGTTTTACCATATATTTATATTATTTCATTTTGTTAAAATTTTCTATAATTTTATGTCATTTTTGGATAATTAATTGGAATTAAATTATATCTGCAGGTTAACCAACCGGTATAAGACATATCAATTGGTTCAAGGGCGATATTCTTACAAAATTCAAATATAGTCACGACTGATCTCATTTTATTCGTCTCGTCGAGACGATCGTTTTAAAAAAAATCATCCGAAACCGAGTTCGTATGAAGAAGTTATGACCGTTCGAAGGACAATTAAATAGACGGACCATATTGTGCCACGTGTCAACACCTGATTGGACCAGAATTTCAACTCTATGCTGATGTCATCCATGACATCAGCACCTCATATCAGCCGTGTATGATTAGGGGGTGGGATTGTAAAATTATAAAAATTATTATTTTATTGATTTTGAAGTAGTATAAATAGGGGATGAATGTGTAGTGTTTTGAGGGGAGAGAAAAAGGAGAAAAAAATAGAGAGATATTGTTGTAAGAGTGAGAAATAAAATTATTGTGTAATAAAATTATATTTAAGTAATAATATTATAAAATATTTATTTATTTGTGTTGTTATTATGAGTGAGTAATTTTCTTTTACTGGGGTTATGATGAAACCATGTCTATATTATTATTAATATTTATATAATAATTCCAAATAAATATTTTTAACGATTATGATTTTCGCTTCAATAGGGAAATATTATTTCATCAATTATATCACGTATTTTTGATAGTTATAAATTCCCTCTTGCTTTGTGATTATTAATATTAGTTAATTTCTTTGATTATTTGTTTTCCATTAAATTGGATACATATAATGCTTAGAAATTACATTTTTTAAGCGAAGGAAAATCTATATTTGAATTATAATTTTGAACTTATTGTCAAATCTATAGGGAAATAGTGAGATTGATTTCAGAATCTATTCACTGAATTTTTTGGAATTAAAATATAAAATAAATAATAAATAGACATTGGTGGATTTTAAACCCTAGTAAATTATTTAAAATCAATTTACCTAAAATCTACTTAAAAATTACTGTTATTTATTGCAATTATTATAACCAATAAAAAATCAAATTATTTGGGACTAGGTTAGAATTTAATATAATTTGGTTCAAAACGATAGGACTATATTTACTTCACTATCATAGTCCTCCCTGTGGAATCGACCTTGCACCGCATATCTACATCGAACAAATCGTGCGCTTGCGAGTATTAGACTAAAGAATCAACCAACAACACCCCGGATATTACATATTCCCCCCCTTAAAAAGATTTTCCTCCCCGAAACTAAGGGTTTGCAACTCGGGATATGAACTATCCATCAGGATCTGAAAACAACATCTCCAGGAATACTCCTCAATGTGAACCACTTCGCCTGAGCAACTGGTCCAACCCCTCGGGTCCCCGCATCTCCTCTGCTTGAAGAAGGCGAAAACCAAGTGATACTAACACTCAGTCAAGTGTGAGATCAGTCGAATCGTGACTCCTCCACTCGAGACCAACCAGAAAGTCGTACCACCCGCATGACTTGTAACACCGGTGTACACACCTTGTGGGAGCCGCCCATTGTACATGTCTACAATCATCGGTGTACACTTCCGCGTTCTCGTCGGTACCGGACGACCATGCAATCAGTGACTCACGCCACAAAAGGAAAACAACAACACATATAGTCCTCGAGACCATATCAATCTGTTGGCCACTAAGTATACAATAAACAGCTTGGAAAGAGATAGTACTACAAGCTGTATGTTTTTCTAAAGTGAGCTTGCGTAGCGGAAGTTTAGGTGTGAGTTGCTGTAAATACAGCAACTAGGCGTTCTCTTGTTTGCTTAGTGCGTGCAGGGTTTTAACAGTGTATACTTGTATAAATTACAGTGATGAAAATAATAAAGACAGAGGGTAAATAACACACAATTTAAAGTGGTTCAAAGTAAACTCCTCTACGTCCACTGATCCTCCACACAGGAGTAAAACGTTTATTATAATCACTACGTACACAACTACGTGACTATAACTAAACCTTGCCTCTGTATCGTTCACACAGATTGATACAGGGACCGAAGCTTTTTGCCGTTCACTCAGATTGGCTTGAGCTCTTTCTTGACTCGCTTCTTCACACACAGTTTGAAGCTTCATCTACAATGTTATTCTTCTCACACAGGTCGGAATAAGCAAGGATCTACAGTCCACATAGGCTGATGATTATCTCAATGGTAAAGCTAGAATTCTCTGAACAGCAGCTTGATCTTTGATATACATGTGTTGTATGATGTGTTGTTCGCGTTGAGAACTTGTATATTTCTTCACTTGAATACTTGTTGTATGCTCACGAAATATACTATGTTGTATCGCTAGAATTTCAGAGTGGTCTGTCAGAACTTTTGCAATATATATTCTTCGTGTATTATGTGTCCTCAGCTTGGGGCTATTTTGTAACGCCCCTACTTTCTAGGGTAATTATAGGGGAAAATAGGTAAAAGGTAATTTTGACGAAAAATAATTTCTTTTGAGAATATTAAAATTCTTGCCTACAAAGTCGAGTCGCTACACTGACGTAAAATAAATACCTTTAATTAAGGCAACATTATGTCATAGATAAGAGATAATAATTGCGGCGAAAGAAAAAATGATAAATTGTTAATTTCTAAACAAAAGTTTCCCCAAATAAATTTCGAAACATAAGACATAAAGAAAAATATTATTTAATAAAATTTCATTCATATGCCCTCTCGGCTCGCTCCTTCGTCCATCTGGCTCGGTTTAACCTGCGGGATCAATAAAGGTGGGGGCGAGCTTCCTTCAGCTCCTGGAAATCACACATATCACAGTAATATACAATCTCATGGAAAGCATAACATGAATAATCTATCATATATTTTCCGCGACATGAATACATACACACAGTATTACGTATAACATGAATCTAGCACGTGTAACACGAATATTGAGGTTGCGCAGGTGTCCCCGCAACAACATGAAACATACACACAATACCACATATAACATGAATCGAGCACGCATGTGAATATTGAGGTTGTGCAGGTGTCCCCATACAACATATATCTTAAGATAGTCTCTTTACACGTATACAAGTGAGCCTCATTTACAACATGTATCGTCAATTTTAAACATGAATAGAATATCACATATACAATCCAATTAAAGCAACTAAAGTGATAATGAAAATTCCCACCTGAATAAATGATGTTGCTTGACTTGAATATAAAGATGCTCGACTCACAGTCCTAAGCCCGTAAATCCTCAATAAAGTCTACATATAATAATAATTTACTCATTATAAAATATTACGATATAATGACTGAAATTAAGATATATATGCATAAAATGGACTAATTATTAATATTAATTTAGGAGTCAATATTTTAATGTCTTGGTCAAAATAGGACTGAAATGAAGGTTTTAAAGTTGATTGGGCTTAAAATCGAAGTAATTAAAACTGTATGGGGTTAAATTAAAGTCTCTGGAAAAGGTGAGGACTAATTGCAAAACACTAATTTTTTACGTGTATAAATACCCTTAACGCATCTCAGCCGACCAAAACCCATCCCCCCCCCCCCCCCCCCTTCCCCCAACCTCTCTCCCTCCTCTACTCTCTCTCTCTCTCTCTTTCTCCTCGACCTCTCTCTACATTTCCTCTCAAATCGGCCAGAATAAAATTGCAGAAAACACACAAACACAACACACAAAAGCGACCACCGCCGAGAAAATGTTTTCGTGGTCACGGCAGCGAACGGGCGACATGCAGCGACGTCGATCCCTAACGAATCTAAGGTGAGGGCACCTGTTTCTGTTTCTGGTTTTTAATGTGGGTATGTCTCAAACAGAGCTCTGAGTTTCGGGTACTTGTTCTTTCTCGGGTTCTGGAAATTTGGTTTGGTTGACTAAGGTAGAATTAGGGCTGGAATCGGGCCCTTAAGTCAGGAATCGTACTGATGATTTCGGTCTCGGTTTAAACAGCCGAAAGGTTTCATGGTGATGGCTGGATTATGAATTTGGTAGTGGGCTGGGTTTTGGGATCGATTCGTTTTTTTGATATGTGGTTCATGAAACTGGTTCTATTTGAGGAAATTTTGGGGTTTTCAGTTATTAATTTTTGTCGGTTGATTGTGGCTTGGACTGTGTTACAATCAGACATTAGAGAGGGGAGGTATTCTGCGTCGGGTTTTGAAGGTTTGCCTTTGATTTATGTTGAAGATTTTAGATTATGGTTTAAAATCATTCTGGGTTTTTGGATTATGAGTTTTTATTTTGATTCAAATACACGAAGAAAAAAAATATCAGAGGTCGAGTATTTGAGTTTTACCCCGTCAGAGAAAAGTCTGAGGTGACGTAAAGGATGCGAACGGATGGGCTGGGAGAAATTTCTTGAGACGGTGGATGAATGCCGGGCAGAAACGAATCGGGGCTGGATGTTGCTGAATCTTATCCTTGTTTTTTATCTTTTTTTTTCTGGATGATGATTGATGGAATAAAGAATTTCTGTACTGCATAATAGTATATTTATAGATGTAGTTTTTTAAGTGTTTAAGTTGGAGTAGGATTGTATATTGGATTAACATTAAAGAGTTTGGTAAAGTGAAAGAACTGTGAGGGAGGTCGATGAGGAGGAGTTCTTAATTATGATTAGTTTAGTTTAATCATAGTTGGTTAAGTTATAATACATAGTTAAATATAATAATAATAATAAATGTAAAATAATAATTAATTGGTAATATTGATCATAAAAAATCTAAAAAATGATAATGATAATAATAATATTAGTACTGATAAAATAGTATTAATAATATTATTAGTAATAAAAATGATGATATTAATAATAGTAGTGTTAGTATTATAATTGAATAATTAATAACATTATTATAAAAATAGATAATGGCTACTTGAATATATATATATATATATATATATATATATGACAAAATGACTCGGGTTAGGACTTGTGATACGTCGAAATAAATATTCATGATCCTGTAAATGAAATTAAATGAAATGAAATGTATTATAATATTATTATAAATAATAATATTACATTATGAAAATGGTGGGTATTACATCCTACCCCTCTTAGAAAAACTTCCGTCCTCGAAAATAAATGACATACCTCGATTGAAGAAATTCGGATAACGAGCTTGAAGTTCTTCCTCGCGCGCCCAAGTAGCCTCATCTTTACTGTGGTTACGCCATTGGATTTTGACAAACACCTTCTCTTTGTTCCGCAACTACCGGACTGATCGGTCGAGAATCACTTCTGGTTGTTCTTCATAAGTAAGATCTTTGTTCATCTCCACGGCGGTATAGTTGATGATGTGGCTGGGATCGTGCACATACTTCCTCAACAATGATACGTGAAAAACGTTGTGCACAGTTGAAAGTTATGGGGGTAAAGCTAAGCGGTAAGATAACTCCCCAATTCGTTCAAGAATTTCGAACGGTCCAATGTATCTCGGCCTCAACTTGCTACTTGGACCAAAACGAACAATTCCATTGGTAGGAAATACCTTCAGGAATACTTTGTCGCCAACACAGAATTCGAGATCTTTCCTACGCTTGTCGGCGTAAGACTTCTGACGATCCTGTGCTATCTTGATCCTCTCACGAATCTTATCCACCACAGCTACTGTCTGTTCAATCATCTCGGGACCCAAGATTCTCCTTTCACCTACTTCGTCCTAATATAGTGGTGATCGACACTTCCTACCGTATAAAGCTTCATACGGTGCCATACCGATCGTCGACTGATAACTATTGTTGTAAGCAAATTCTACCAAAGGCAACAATCGTTCTCAATTATTGCCCATGTCTAACACACATGCTCGCAACATATCCTCAAGGATCTGGATGGTCCTCTCGGACTGACCATCAGTCTGAGGATGATAGGTCATACTAAAATTCAACTGCGTCCCCAAGGCTTCTTGCAAACTCTCCCAAAAACGCGATGTGGAATGGGTATCCTTGTCGGATACTATAGAGACTGGCACTCCATGCAACTTAATAATCTCACGAATGTAAAGTTGAGCATATTGATCCATTCGAAAGAAATGAGCTGACTTTGTGAGTCGGTCCACAACAACCCATATAGTGTGGTTTCCTCTTTCCATTCGAGGCAAACCTACCACAAAGTCCATCGTAATGTGTTCCCATTTTCATTCCGGAATATGGAGTGATTTAAGTAGTCTAAAGGGGCATTGGTGTTCTGCCTTTACTTTCTGACAAACTATACACCTTCTGACAAAGTCTACCACATATCTCTTCAAACCTTCCCACCAAAATGTCCCCTTAAGGTCTTGGTACATCTTTGTACTCCTAGGATGTGTTGTATATGGAGTACTAGGTGCCTCCTTCAATATTGCTTCTATCAACTTGACAACATTGGGCACACAAATCCTCCCTTCATAGTACATTGTGCCATCATCGGACACACTGAATCCCTTATACTCACCTGAAAGAGTACGTTCTTTCATTTTGACCAAGAAGTCGTCTTCTCCTTGACTTCTTTGATCTGCTTCATCAAGGTTGGTTGTACCACCAAACTGGCCAATAACGACTCAACTCGATTCAATGGTGTAGCCATCTCAAGGTTCGTTCTTGCAAATTCCTTGACCAAGCTTTCCTCTTTGGTCAACATACAGGGTAGGTCTCCTCTCGCCTTACGGCTCAGTGCATCAGGAACTACGTTTGCTTTACCAGGGTGGTAATGGATTGTACAATCGTAGTCTTTGACCAACTCTAGCCATCTACGCTCCCTCATATGCAACTCCTTTTGTGTGAAAATATATTTCAGACTTTTGTGGTCTATATAAATTTCACACTTACCTCCATACATGTAATGTCTCCAAATCTTCAAGGCATGAACTACCGCTGCTAATTCCAAATCATGAGTAGGGTAGTTCAGCTCGTGTGGTTTTAACTGTCTCGAAGCATAGGCAACTACCTTTACCTCCTCCATCAATACACATCCCAAGCCTTGCTTGGATGCATCACTGTAGATGATGAATTCTCGGGAATGGTCAAAACTGGTGCTGCAGTCAACCTTCGCTTAAGTTAGTGGAAACTTTTTTCGCACCTCTCATGCCATAAGAAAACTTCTCCCTTCCTATACAATCTAGTTATTGGTGCAGCTATCTTCGAAAATTCCTCGATAAATCTCCGATAATAACCCGCTAATCCCAAGAAGCTGCGAACTTCATTTGCATTACTCGGTACTTTCCAATCATTGACTGCCTTTATCTTAACCGGGTCAACCTCAATTCCTCTAGAAGTGATCACATGTCCCAGAAATGCAACTCGGTTAAGTCATAATTCACACTTGTTGAACTTCACATACAACTTCTCCTTGATTGTTCTAAGATGCTGCTCATGTTCAACCTTGCTCTTTGAATACACAAGTATGTCATCTATGAACACAATGACAAACTTATCCAAATAAGGTTGAAATACACGATTCATGAGGTTCATGAATACCGCTGGCGCATTAGTCAAACCAAATGGCATCACTATAAACTCATAGTGTCCATATCGAGTTCGAAATACTGTCTTCGAAATATGGTCACCCTTAATCCTCAGTTGGTGATATCCGGATCTCAAATCTATTTTCGAGAACACTTCTGATCCTCCAAGTTGATCGAATAGGTCCTCTATTCTAGGGAGTGGGTATTCATTCTATATCGTGAATCGATTAAGTTCACGATAGTCTATGCATATCCTCAAACTTCCATCCTTTTTCTTCACGAAGACCACTCGCGCACCCCATGGCGAAACACTCGGTCGGATAAATCCAGAGTCGAGTAGTTCCTGAAGTTGCACTTTCAGCTCTTGTAATTCCTTGGGCGCCATTCTATAGGGAGCTTTCGATATTGGTGCTGCTCCTGGCACTAAATCAATCGACAACTCAACTTGACGACTCAGCGGAACTCCCGGTGTTGTTTGTTGATTCTTTAGTCTAATACTCGCAAGCACACGATTCGTTCGATGTAGATATGCAGTGCAAGGTCGATTCCACATGGAGGACTATGATAGTGACGTAAAAATATTCCTATCATTTTAAACCAAATTTTATTAAATTCTAACTTAGTCCCAAATAATTTGATTTTTGAATGATTATAATAATTGCATTAAATGACAGTAATTTTTAAGTGGATTTTAGATAAATTGATTTTTAATAATTTACTAGGGTTTAGAATCCACCAATGTCTATTTATTATTTATTTTATATTTTAATTCCAAGAAATTCAGGGAATAGATTCTGAAATCAATCTCACTATTTCCCTATAAATTTAACAATAAGTACAAAATTATAATTCAAATATAGATTTTCCTTCGCTTGAAAAATGTAATTTCTAAGTTTTATATGTGTCCAATTTAATGGAAAACAAATAATCAAAGAAATTAACTAATATCAATAATCACAAAGCAATGAGGAATTTATAACTATAAAAAAATACGTGATATAATTGATGAAATAATATTCCCCTATTGAAGCGAAAATCATAATCGTTAAAAATATTTATTTGGAATTATTATATAAATAGTAATAATAATATAGACATGATTTCATCATAACCCCAGTAAAAGAAAATTACTCACTCATAATAACAACACAAATAAATAAATATTTCATAATATTATTACTCAAATATAATTTTATTACACAATATTTTTATTTTTTCCTCTTACAAGAATATCTCTCTATTTTTTTCCTCCCTAAAAACACTACATCTTCCTCCCCTATTTATACTACTTCAAAATTAATAAAATAATAATTTCTAAAATATTTAAATCCCACCACTCAGTTATTCACGGTTGCCAAGGAGATGCTGATGTCATGGATGATGTCAGCAGAGAGTTGAATTTCTGGTCCAATAGGGTGTTGACACGTGGCGCAATATGGTCCGTCTATTTAATTGTCCTTCGAACGGTCATAACTTCTTCATACGAACTTGGATTTGGATGAATTTGTTTTTTAAAACGATCGTCTCGACAAGACGAATAAAATTAGACCAGTCGTGACTATATTCGAGTTTTGTAAAAATACCGTCCTTGAACCAATTGATCTGTCTTGTACCGGTTGGTTAACCTGCAGATATAATTTAATTCTAATTAATTATCCAAAAATGACACAAAATTATAAAAAATTCTAACAAAATGGAATAATATAAATATATGGTAAAAATGATAAATTATCACACAAAACACAATTATATACATAAAATACTAATAAAAATATTACTCAAAATATGCCAAACAAATTCCCCCACACTTATCTTTTGCACGTCCTCGGGAAAATATTATACCCGAGTAATAGTATTTGGATGTTGAAAAATCCATGGTAAAACCAATATCAAGAGAAAACAAGTGATCATGGCCCAACTGAAATAGGATGTTGCACCAAATTCTAAACTTCATTGAGATTCGAATATAAAAAGATTCAATACCCTCACGGTGGATGTCACTCTTCACTCAAGTGTATATAAGGAATATTCGATAAGAGTTCACTCATATCAAAGCATAATGTGTCATTAACATATGCTTGGTCAAAAATCAAATCTCCACTACTAAAAGAATAAACTCATGCATAAATCAAAATGTCTTTCTTTTAGTTGTAACGTGGCTTTTGATATGGGTAGGATAAAGGGAAAATTATGAGGTTTGCTAGCCAAGATCAATTGTGAATTTAGATGCGTAACAAATCCTACAAATAACAATCAACATCCCCTCTTTTGTAATGAAAACTCTCAAACCATCATCCCCAAGGTATTCAGTACTTTACATGGTAATTGAATATTCACCTGGCAAGGTCATACTCTTGTGTAAGAAAAATTATGCAATTGATCTTCTGGAAGGAATTATGTATCACTCAAGGGATAGTTCAAGTGCTATTTTATGTATACATAGTGATGATTTCCGCACTTGACCTCCCGTATTTTTCTTTCTGGCCGTTCTTTTGGGCCTTTATTTATATTTCTCTTTTTTTTATTCGGTTCAATACTCCAATGTACTTCACACCCTTTCAATTTCAACGAAAGCTCTTGATCTCCACAATACTCTTATGAACATCGGTCCCTATTTGTCACACATCTAGTTCACAGTTAAATCTTTCACCAGAGGGTACAAATGGATGAGTAATCAACAAGAATGGATAATGGCTAAAGTAATGTGCTTGATCAAAGAAATAGGTTAAGGCTCAATGGGGCTTCTAAGGATAAAATGTAATGGGTGGGATAATATAAGCCAACAAGGGGTTAAGCCTAATTGCCTTTATCATCTTAATGCAAGAGTTTATGAATGTAGTCTTGAAATGTATAAATGAGCAAGTTCTAGAATGAACACAAAATGTTTGATCACACAAAAAAAAAATAGAGCGTATATATAAGGATTGCTCTAAGGCTCAAAACTCACAAAAAGGGTGTTGTGTACTGAATCCCATACACCTTCATCCAAATCCATTATCAAAACCAGTGAAACATACCAAAAATAATATTTTCACTAATGTTTTCTCAAGAAAATGGTGTCGTGATTTTCAACTTTTTTTTATATATAATTATTTATATATATATATAGATATACACCTTCCCCCACACTTAATAATAAACAATATCCTTATTGTGTAAAAAGAACAATGGAGTAAAGGTTTAAAGAAGACTTCCCTGTTTATGAAAGATGACGCTTCGCTCAAGACTTTATTGGACCTGCAAGAAATAAGTGTGGCAAACCAATAAAAGAAAATATATACCCGGAAGTATAATACAAACAACCTAGATGCACTTCAAGAGAGTCCGAAGAGTCGCCTTACGTTGCCATCAGTGCTTTTATTAAAAAAAAATGAGAAAAAGTACAGTAATAGAAATAACAATACATAAATCGTGGATAGATGCGCGTCAAGAGGTCGAAAAGAAACTCCTTAAGCTGCTATCATTTTCACAATTTTTACACCCGCTAAAAAGTAAAAACAACAAGAGGAATGAAGTGGGATATCAGAGGAGAAGGAATGCATCAATTTTGCGTTTCCGCACAGTAAAATCTTCCATCCAAACAATATTAGCTAGAGCTGGGTCTGGTTCAGGAACAAATGCAATAAGTTTTTTGATCAGCTCTTATGGTGTTGTTGCAACAACTATGATTCGTTTAGCACGCTCAGAAATAAAACCTTTTTCAGAAGAGTAGTTGATGAAAGATAGTAAACCATCGAAGAAACCATTCACATATAGCAGAACTATTGGTTTCGTATGAATATTTAGCTGGGCTCTGGTAACCACATGAAAAAGTTCCTCAAGAGTGCCAAAACCATCGGGAAGGGTGATAAAGGTATCAACATTATTTGTCATGTGAGTTATGCGGTCTTGCATATTCACAGCTCTGAACTCATATCCAATGGTTGCTCCGGTGATTTTACTTTCAGCCAGAGGTTCTGGAGTAATTCCCAACACTTTTACTCCTTCCATATAGGCAGAAGCAGCATCACGTCCCATTAATCCTAGACTTCCTCCTCCGTAAACTACATGAATGCATTTTTCTCCTAAGGTATGACCCAAGTTGTGGGCTGCTTCAGTAAAGCAAAGCCTCTTTCCCATGACTAGCTCCACCAAAAATGCAGATGGAGTTAAATCTTTTTGTGGAAGATGATGATTCCATTTTTTGAAAAAGAAAACAGAGAAAAGGAAAAGAATACAAGTTTTAGGGATGCAGAAAATAAACAAATGCAATGTTTATTTATAGATGCAAAATAAAGTAAAATAGATTTATTAAATCTGTGACCGCATTAATCGCGCTTCAACTACTCAATATGATAATGAATGCATTTATTGCGTATCACATTTTTTCTTCAGAAAATCTAAAAAAATGACAAAAAGTAAAGATACTCACGCGTATGTACAGTAGTTGTGATTGTGGCTCACATCTTCCTCTGATTTTACGTTCAGAAATGGCTTAAATGCCTTCTATAAGTTGGGGAGAAGTTTCCCATCCAATTTTCTTACAAATTGGCAAACAGGGTCTTTTAACGTCAGATTCCCCAGACGTTGTTCATATTCTGGTTTGAATTTATTCCACAAACATCGAATACCGTAATGTATGAGTCCACTAGGATGTATGTCAAGAGAAATTTCGATATCATCTAAATTCTCCTTATCAGACCATCCTTGATGAACTGAATTTTATATTCACTGTTTGTGGAAGGAATTCCTAAAGATCGACATCTTGAATCACAGTTCCACCTAGCACATTTGTAGCGAATGGCCATTTTCTTTGCTCGTTGTTTCTTGGCATATGAAATTTTTCCAAGCCCTGGTAAAAATCTAGTTGGTTTTTCCATGAGTTCACCTGCTATTCTCATTTTGGCTTCAATAATGAATCGAATATCAAAAGGTATGCCTTTATTCATAAGCAACCTCATCCTTTCAAGTCTCGTTTTGTAAACTTTCAAAATGACTTTTTTGCTAAGAAAGGGAAACCTTTTTCAATTGTTTTCAAAGTTTGTTCCATAATTAAAAAATAAAATAAAAAATAAAAAATATCTACAAAATCAGTTGTTGTGGGAAACTGAAAAATCCAACTTTACTAGCCACGGAGTACCATTATCCGCCACTTGACCGGACAAACACAATGGAGTATTAATCCACAATATTGGGGTCCTTAAGAAGAACCTCTTCTACCTCAAAAGATATTAATTCCAAATATGGTTTTAACCGTTGACCATTTACTTTAAAAATATTACCATTTTTTGGATTTTCAATTTTACAGCTCCGTGAGGATAGACCGTACGAATAATAAATGGACCAGACCATCGTGAACGCAACTTGCCTGGAAATAATAACAAACGAGAGTTAAAAAGAAGGACTTTTTGACCAGGAGAAAAAGTTTTTCCCAAGATGTGTTTATCATGAAAAAATTTCATTTTGTCCTTATATTTCCTTGCACAATCGTAAGCATCATTTCTGATTTCTTCCAATTCATTTAGTTGAAATTTTCTATGAATTCCAGCTAAGTCTAATGAAAAATTTAATCGTTTTATGGCCCAGTATACTCTATGTTCTAATTCAACAGGCAAATGACATGGTTTTCCAGAGACAGGCCTAAATGGAGACATTCCGATGCGAGTTTTAAAAGCAGTACGGTAAGCCCACAATACATCATTCAATCGCAAAGACCAATCTTTCCTTGCAGGATTAACAGTTTTTTCAAGAATATGTTTGATTTCTCTGTTTGAAATTTCAACTTGTCCACTTGTTTGAGGGTGATAAGGAGTAGCAACTTTATGTGTAACACCATATTTTTAAAATAAATTATTCAAAAATTGGTTACAAAAATATTTTCCTCCATCACTTATAATTGCTCGTGGTGTTCCAAATTTGGAAAAAAATATTTTCTTTTAAAAATTTTACCATGACTTTATGGTTATTTGTTTTGCAAGCAATTGCTTCCACCCATTTTGAAACATAATCGACGACCACAAGGATGTAAAGATTACCAAAAGAAATCGGAAAAGGTCCCACAAAATCTATGCCCCAAACATCAAATATTTCAATAACTAAAATTGGGTTTAAAGGCATCATATTTCTTTTAGAAATTCGACCTAATCGTTGACATCTGTCACATGTGCTGTAATATGAATGTGTATCTTTGAAAAGTGTTGGCCAATAAAACCACATTGCAGAATTTTAGCAGTTGTTTCTTTGAACTAAAATGACCTCCACATGCATGATCATGACAAAAGGCAATGATATTTTGTTGTTCATGTTCAGACACACATCTCCTAATAATTTGATCAGGACAATATTTGAACAAATATGGATTATCCCAAAAGAATCTTTTTACTTCATTTAAAAATTTTGTTTTATCTTGGTTATTCCAATAAGATGGCATGTTACCAGTGACAAGGTAATTGCCAATGTCTGCATACCAAAGTATGTGAGAAACAGACATGAGATGTTCATCAGGGAAAGTTTCATTAATGGGAGGTTCTTTATCAGTAAAATTCATGATTAGCCTAGAAAAATGATCAGCAACAACATTTTCAGAACCTTTTTTATCTTGAATTTCTTAGTCAAACTCTTGTAACAATAGAATCCAACGGATCAAGCGAGGTTTAACATCTTTCTTGGAAAGAAGATATTTTAGTGCAGCATGATCGGAGTAAATTATGACTTTCGAACCAATCAAGTAAGATCGAAATGTGTCTAAGGCAAAAACAACTGCAAGCAATTCTTTTTCAGTTGTAGAGTAATTTAATTGGGCATCATTTAGAGTTCTGCTTGCATAATATATTACAGTTGGCGATTTATTTTCTCTTTGACCCAATACTCCGACGGCAGAGTCATATGCATCACACATTATTTCAATAGGAAGATTCCAGTTTGGAGATTTGATGATAGGTGCAGAGCTCAATAAAGATTTAAGTGTCTTAAAATCTTTTAGACAATGTGTTGTGTCACGATTCATTCATCCCGACAGGCGATCGACTATAAGGCCGAGCGACCAAGTCAACATCAGTCAAACTATGGCTAGCTCGCCTAATCGAAGATATCAGACCACCATCAGGTACCCAGCGATCGACTCCCAAGGCGATCGCCATTTGGCAGTTGGCGACCGACTCTAGTATCCGGCCGAGGACGGTCGACCTACGTCCCGAGCAGTGATGATCGCCCGTCAAAGTCATCGAGGAGTGGATCTCAGAACAGCACCCACGTGCAGATCCACAAAAGGCGCTAACAAGATCTTCGCTGACAGGCAAGATCTTTTGCTGACAGACAAGACCTTTGACCACAGCCTGTCACCTACCTCACCTACCGGCAGGCGCACCGAAAGTTGTCAGTGGGACCGCCCGTGACAGCAACTCAGGACGCGTGTAAGCTTCCCATTGGAACGTAAAGTTGACTGCCAGCAACTCCTGCAGACTTTGAGGAGACAGGCCCATGTGCTAAAAGGCGATCGCCCGATTATTATAATGCAGAATAGGCGATCGCCCGGCGTATCCAAGCCCTATAAATAGAGAACCTCCTCCTACTGGAAAAAGGTTCCGAATTTTTTTGACTTACGTTCAGAACTCATTCTCCCATATTCCGAATTCATTCACGGAAATACTGAAGAACAGACATATCATCAAGCTCCCGGTTTTCTCACCGGAATCCATCTCAGGACTTCTCTCTCCGAATCTCTCGTCCAGAACACGATCGGCAGAAGCAGCAAGTCTCCACTAGACAGATTCCAAGGGATTCATAAGCCCCGGAGCCCAAGCACCCAGCTAAATACTCGCCGTGAGAGACCGTCGATCTCTCTCCGCCGCGACTGTTCATCTCCTTTGTTACAAGAACTCACAGAGCATCAAATCTGGTTCTTCCGGCAATCTACACGCTCACTAGCTAAGATAACAAGAATCTTTACACTCATTGTAATTGTATTCTTACATTAATACTTGTATCCCCGAATATTGGTATTAATAATATCTCGCGAGAGCATTCAAGCCCGGGACTAACAACCCCGACAAATCTTGTGTTATTTATCTTTCTCACGGAAGTGCTCTTGCATTTGTTTGCTATCCCATCCATTCCAGAAATATCTATCTCCGGATAATATTTTGGGTAGCAACAATTGGCGCTAGAATGAGGGGCTGAACCTTCGCATTTTTATTCCTACCGTCCCGAAGAACACTCACTGTTCTCGGGGCATATACTTGAAGTGACACTCACTGCACTTCAAAGAAAACCTTCAGAATCATGACATCCGCCGGTACATTGAAGAAAGGCACTCTCCGAACTGCCGGACACCATATCCCGGTCCAGTCCGAACCCCAGCCGACGACAGGGGGAAGCCGCAGCAACGCGAGACTCTCGATCCCGCACCTGAGGGATGGCCCCAACCTCTCACTCGACCAGTTCCAAACCGAGGAACAGATCGAGGAGGCTATGGCCATCCTAGAGGAGCGAAGGAGAGCATGTGCGTCGCCTGTAATAACTCCCTCGATCATCCGCCGCATGGGAAAACGGAAATTCAGCGGGCTACTGAACGAGCGATCGTCAAAAAGCCCCAGTTCGCGAGGAAAGGCTCTCGCACGACCGGACGGATCCATATTCGATCGCTTGGGGCGCGACCCATCCTGGCGACCGGGGCATTCTGTTTCCACCCTTGAAAAGACGGAATCCGAATCCGTCACCAGGAGTTCGGCCTACCCACCTCACAGCCGAACGCAGTCGCCCATCGACTCCCGCCCGATCGCCGGGATCGTACTCAATCGCCTCGGCTCCGCTCCCGGCGCCGAGCCGCAGCGGTCGAGCCACGGCGATGGCCGCCATACAACGCCAGCTCGACGAGATGAAAGCACTCTTGGACACTGGGGCAAGCGCCAGCAAAAAGATCGCCGGGCCGACCGAGCCACTCGCGGTCCACATCGAGCTTGCCCCCATACAACCAACGATCGCTCCTCCCAAAACACCTCTGTATGAGGGGAGATCGGACCCCGAAACCCACCTGAGTAAATTCCGAATCTACATGACTGGGTGTGGGGCATCTGACGCAACCAAGTGCCGGATCTTCTCGTTAACATTGGGCGAGCTGGCCCATAGGTGGTACATCTCACTACCACCACGATCAATCACCTCCTTTAAGAAACTGGCCCATAGGTGGTACGTCTCACTTCACGTCATACTTCGCCAGCAAGGTCGCCAGACCAGAAGGCCCCCACCGCGTGATAAAAATCAAGCAGGGGAAAGACGAGTCGACCACAGTTACATCGGACGGTAGACGAAATCATCCTCACCGGAGAACCCATCAGTGACGAGCTCGCTCTCTATTCGGTCATGGGGGGATTCCACGGACACTCTCCCATGTTTAGACATCTCTCCAAGGATATTCCCCCAACTTACGCGATCTTCCGCGCTAAAGCTGCCAACTTTCTGGCCAGGCAAAGGCTACTCACCCTCCACCTAGGCGAGGAAACGCCACCTCCTGTCCAGAATATAGCGATCGCCAAAGCAAAGAAGGCGATCGCCAAGCCACCCGGAGATCTCAAGGCTTTCGAGGACATGGAAGCCCATCTCCTCCATACGTTCAACCGAACTCCGGCACATATTTTCTATGCCATCAAGGGGCACGAAGAGCTCAAAAAGCCAAAGGCGATAAGGGACCACGGTCACCTGGACAACAATCAATATTGTGCCTACCATAAGAGTCCCGGCCACAGCACCAACAAATGCCGCGACCTCCTCAAACAGCTCTGGAGATTGTTCGAGGAGGGCAAGTTGGACAGCTTATTGGTTTAGCCGAAGCCCCTACCAATCTCTATAGATGATCGTCCGAGTCGAACACAAAACAGGCTGGGAAGCTCATACGAGCCGACCCCTGGATCAACCTCGGCGACCGTCTCTAAATGCTTCAATCAAGAGAAGGAGACCACGGAAGTCTCCCCGATCTCCCTCCTTATTTAAGAAACTGGAGGACTCGCTCGCCATCTACAGTTCACCGTCTAACATGATGGACTAAGGCACGAGATCGCCTCCCCCGCACAACGTACACCGTCGAAGGTCGGCATCCACATGACGATCCAAGGTGGAAGAGTGCAGCCATGGTCCTGGCGGTCGATGGAACCGACTGCTTAGACCATGCAAGGTCCCTTTGGGCCAAGATCGCCCGCCCTTCGTTTAAATACGAGGCCGGCGTAGTCTGAGGGCCCTCCAAAATTAATCAGTGGACACGATCGCTCGCCCTCAAAGGTTCATCATCTAACGTGGTGAACCCGGACAATGCGACGTGCCACAACCCCCGTCTCAACGTACACCGTCGAGGTTCGCCATCTTCATGGTGGGCCGAGGTGGAAGCAGAGCTAAACAAGCCGCGGGCGTGGAGTTGAATCATCCGACGCTGCCCCGCGCAAGGACTCCTCTAGACCGAGACCGCACGCCCTTCGTTTAAATACGAGGCGAGGCGCAGCCTAACAGAGGACCCTCATAATAAAGTGAGTCACGAGACACTCAATGTCTTCGCGCATCAAGACATGATCAAGGAGTCGGTCCATCGAACTCCGCGATCGTGCACGGTTCCTCAAGACGGACGACCGTCCCCGAGGATTCGACAAAGTTGAAGACCGCTCACTCAACGAATTATTTTCATCCCCTTACTTCCGCTAAGTGAATAAAAACAAGGGGCAATAAGAGTGCGGACTACCTATACGGTGATCGCCGCTGTTCAACCACATACGGAGATCGTCATTTTTTCAGATGTTGTGCAGTGATCGAATTTGTTGTAAAAGTTATCTTTATGAGTTTATCAATTCATTTGAAACTACCCTCGCAACAATCTCTCCTCACACATTTGTACAAAGTCAAACAAAGACTCAAAAATAACAATCATTCAAGTAATCGAAGATAATCAAACATTCAGTTCATTGCTTGAGAAGATCAAAGTACATGGTCGCCCGAAGGCCTAAGTTCTACAAAAGAAAGCTACAAAACTACAAGTAAGCAAGCTAAAACGTCAAAAATGAAGTGCCTCAGGCCCCTGCCTGGCCTTCGCCTTCAGCATCCGGTGCGGTCCCCTCATCTTCCGGAGCGTCGGGATGAGCAAGATTGGCCGGAGACGGATACCAGCTCAAATCCACGCCGATGTCCGCAAGATCCAAGATCGGCAAGGAGAAAGCCGGATGGAGAGGATGCTCCAACGCATATGACTTGAAGTTCTCAGCTAGAGGCCCGACCTCCAAACCTCCCTTCTTAGCTGCTCGGATCGAGTCAGCGAACGCCAAATAATAGGCGAACTCGCTGACAAACTCCAAGTTTTGAAAGGGATCGGCCCTGGTCGCCTCTACCTCTCCTTTCAGCTCGGCCATCGCCTGTTGCGACCCCTGGAGCTCGGCCTCCCTCGCAGCAACTTTTTCCCTCGCCTCCGTCAGCTCGCTGGTCAGCCGAGCGATCGTCACCTTCTGGCGATCGGCCTCCTCTTCAGCAACCTTCTGCGCCTGGACGGCATTCTGCATCTGGTCCCGAAATCGGTCAACCGCCAGACGATATTGCTCAGTTTCCTTCTTCTCCAGCTCAAGCTCATGGCTCGCCCGCTTGGCCGCCTCCAGAGAGTCCTTCTCCATCGCCGCGATCTTATAAGCAAACTCGGCGTTCTCTTTCCGAGCCGCCTCGAGATCCGCCTGCAGGCGAATAGTGGAAGGCCGCCCCTCAAACTCTGGCGGCACAGGCGGCCATGGTCGCCGTCTGGAGAGAAAGGGCGAGAACAGCCTGCATCGAACTCCCCGATCGCTGACGAGAGATCGCATCCATATCGGTCGTCCATGCCTTCGGCAGAGCAGAAGCAGCCTTGCTAACGTATGGAGGAATGTCGCAGGAATGGCGAGGAGATCGGCTCGCTAGGAAATCCACGACCATCGGCGGGCAAGACGGATCTGCGCGACGGACCCTGCATCAAAACAACTAAGTTAATACAACTCCTACGCAGATGCAATTTTCAACACAAAAATGTTATCTACCTCTCAGCCTTCTCGGGATCCCGACCGAAATACGGTTTCCCTCGAGGGGTCTCAGCATCCGCGATCACCATCTCCCGCATAAAAGCCGCAGAGGGCGGCTCATTCTCTGGAGCAACGATGGTGATCGGAGGCGCGGCGATCGTCACTTCATCGACCGGGGCAGGAACCGAAGTTTCTTCCGGCCTCGGCCTCTTGCGATTCGCTCGAAGCCCCTCCTCCGGAACTTCCTCCTCAGTCACGACCGGCTCCACGCGAGGCTCCGCCTCCGGAACTATAAGCAACGCAACGGGTGGGGCCCGAGACGACCTCTTATGGCGAAGACGGCCTAGAACTCTTGGGTTCGACATGGCGATCTCCGTCGGAGGCTCCAAAAAACGAGGGAAGCGAACCTCTGCAGTTAAGACGATCGATCAGCAATCAGATACTGTCCTCAAGTAAGGCGATCGCCTAAGAGTTGAAGGTCACAAAAAATCATACCTGGCACCGAGAGATGTCTCGGGAAACGGAATAGTCGAGCCGACAACCAACGACTCTCCTTATTGATCCGGTTGGCGTCAAGGTCGTCGTCCGACAAGCTCCTTATCCGCTCCCAGACAACGAGAAAGTCGAAAGGCAGCTCCTCGATCGCCGGAATGTGAAAACCTGCAAAACCGAAATCAAATTAGATCAGTCCAAAACGCATCCAAACGAAGGGAGAGTCTAAACCTTTACCGGGATTCCTCTCCCGAAACTCAGTGGGGATCTCCAGCTCGCCCGAGGGATTGTCGCTCGCAGAAGCCCTCCACTTGCCGGCGACCCAGAACCACTTCGTCTGATCGCCCCTCATCTTATTCGGGACTCCATGAATTACCCGACCTGATCGGCCTTGAATATAGTAACCACCGACCAACCCTTTATGAGCCGTCAGTTTGAACAAATGGTTCATCTCCGACGGCGATGGGAGGCGGTACAGGCGGTGACCGCCGAAAAGGGTGAGAGTGCAGTTAATTTGGAGCCAGGCGTTCGGCGTCAGCTGAAGTGGCGCCACATTCCAAGCGGCCAACAGATGGGAGACAACAAAGGATAGAGGGAAGCGCAGCCCGTCCTCCATAATCGCCTCATTCACGGCGACCATACCCATCGGAGGCTGGTCGGCTCGTTCATTCTCCGCCGGCGCGAACATGTCCACATCTGAAGGAACATGGAATCTTGTCCTCCAGACGGCCAGATCTTTCCTGGTCGTTGAACTCCGTATTTGGCCAAGCGACCACAACGATCGCTGCGCAGCACGGTACTGCGACCGTTTGGAAAGCACATAGGGGTAGGCGACCGAGTATCCCCGGAAATCAAATCTCGGAGTAGGACCGGCTAACTTCTCCATTATCTCAGCAAAGGCCTTATAGGCCCGGCCGAAAGCGCTATGTTGCTCCCAGTAAGCCCTAATCGCCAGACCTCTCTCAATCTGCGATCGTCTTTCTTCAGCAGCCGTCTCCTTAGCAACATCGGCCTCATTGAATAAAGCCTCGACTTCAGCCAGGTCGATTCCGGCCCGAATAGCTTCAGCCGCCGTCTCCAGGTGGAAGACGGAAGAAGATTCTCCCCGGACAGTCGATGTCCCGGAGGCAGAACTGGTACCCGCTCCAAGTGATGATGAGGTTCCGGCCATTCTCAGAGATACAAAAGGAGAAAAGGATTTTTCTTACCCGAAAGTGAAATCGAACGACGATCGGCACTAAGATCTTCAGAAAATTCGACAGCAAGTCCTTCTTTCTCCAATAAGTACGCGTGAGTATGAAACTGCAGCACCGCGCCCCTTTAATAGGAGAAGGCAGGGACTCGTTTGCAATAAGGGAAAACCTCAGGGTTCGGATCTCAAACGACGCATTAATTGACCCCCTCGAGACCCGCGTACACGTCTTTTCAAGGACGCGTCAGCCGAGGAGTCATTAATGACCGTTGGCGTCCTCCAATAGAAGCCCGACACATGCGCGGAGACTTTTCCACACCCATTGCTTTTTCCCGCGCAGCTTAGCGGCCAACCAGGTCGTCCGAGCCCAGAGTATATCAGCTCAGAGACGATCGCCAGTTCAGTTAAACACAAAGTCGCTCGTCAAAAGTTCAGCGATCGCCAAGAGAGCCACCTCACCCCACGTTTCCAATGTATGAGCGAGCTGGGGGGAAATTGTTGTGTCACGATTTATTCATCCCGACAGGCGATCGACTATAAGGCCGAGCGACCAAGTCAACATCAGTCAAACTATGGCTAGCTCGCCTAATCGAAGATATCAGACCACCATCAGGTACCCAGCGATCGACTCCCAAGGCGATCGCCATTTGGCAGCTGGCGACCGACTCTAGTATCCGGCCGAGGACGGTCGACCTACGTCCGGCGGTGATGATCGCCGTCAAAGTCATCGAGGATTGGATCTCGAACAGCACCCACGTGCGAGATCCACAAAGGCGCCAAAAGATCTTCACGACAGGCAAGATCTTTCTTGTGAGACAAGACCTTTGACCACACTGTCACCTACCTCACCTACCGGCAGCGCGCCGAAAGTTGTCGGTGGGACCGCCGTGGCAAGAACTCGGGACGCGTGTAAGCTCCCCATTGGACCGTCTGATTAGCGCCCGGCCAACTCCTGCAGACTTTGAGGAGACAGCCCATGTGCTAAAAGCGATCGCCCGATTATTATAATGCGAGAAAAGCAATCGCCGGCGTATCAAGACCTATAAATAGATAACCTCCTCCTACTGGAAAAAGGTTCAATTTTTTGACTTACGTTGAACTCATTCTCCCATATTCGAATTCATTCACTAAATCTTCAAGAACAGACATATCATCAAGCTCCCGGTTTTCTCACCGGAATCCATCTCAGGACTTCTCTCTCCGAATCTCTCATCCAGAACACGATCGGCAGAAGCAGCAAGTCTCCACTAGACAGATTCCAAGGGATTCATAAGCCCCGGAGCCCAAGCACCCAGCTAAATACTCGCCGTGAGAGACCGTCGATCTCTCTCCACCGCGACTGTTCATCTCCTTTGTTACAAGAACTCACAGAGCATCAAATCTGGTTTTTCCGGCAATCTACACGCTCACTAGCTAAGATAAGAAGAATCTTTACACTCATTGTAATTGTATTCTTACATTAGTACTTGTATCCCCGAATATTGGTATTAATAATATCTCGCGAGAGCATTCAAGCCCGGGACTAACAACCCCGGCAAATCTTGTGTTATTTATCTTTCTCACGGAAGTGCTCTTGCATTTGTTTGCTATCCCATCCATTCCAGCAATATCTATCTCCGGATAATATTTTGGGTAGCAACACAATGATCATCAAATACGAAAGGTGTGTCTTTTGAAAGTAAATTACATAATGGCCTTGAGATTTTGCTAAAATCTTTGATGAATCGACGGTAAAAACCAGCATGGCCTAAGAATAACCGAATTTCTTTAATCGTTCGTGGGGTTGGAAGACTGGATATTAAATCAACTTTAGATTTGTCCACCTCAATTCCTTTTTCAGAAATCACATATCCTAAGACAATTCCTTTTTTACCATAAAATGACATTTTTTCCAGTTTAGGACAAGATTCTCCTCCTTACACCTAATCAACACTTGGGTTAAGTGATGTAAACATTCATTAAAGCTAGACCCGAATACAGAAAAATCATCTATAAAAATTTCTAAAAACCGTTCAACCATGTCAGATAAAATGCTCATCATACACCGCTGAAAAGTAGCAGGTGCATTGCACAGACCAAATGGAATTCGTCGGTAAGCAAAAGTGCCGAAAGGACAGGTAAACGTGGTTTTTTCTTGATCTTCAGGAGCAATGGTAATTTGGTTATAGCTGAAATATCCATCAAGAAAACAATAATAAGCATGACCGGCTAATCTTTCTAGCATTTGATCAATAAAAGGAAGTGGAAAGTGATCTTTTCTTGTAACAGAGTTCAATTTTCTGTAATCAATACAGGCTCTCCATCCAGTTTGAATTCTGGTTGGAACAAGTTCATTTTTTTCATTCGTGATTACAGTTATGCCAGATTTCTTTGTAACTATATGAACAGGACTGACCCAAGAGCTATTAGAAATAGGGTAGATGATCCCTACATCTAAGAGTTTGATTATTTCAGCTCTTACAACTTCTTTCAAATTAGGATTTAGTCTTCTTTGAAATTCTCGGTGATGTTTTCGCATTTTCTTCAAGGTGAATTCGATGCATGCATACAGAAGGACTAATACCTTTAATATCGTAGATGGTCCACCCTATTGCTTCTTTATGTTCTTTAAGAACATTGATTAACTTATCTTCTCGTTCTTCATCTAAATCAGATGCTATGATGACAGGCAGGGTTTCTGATGGTCCTAAAAATGCATATTTTAGAGACTCAGGCAATGGATTGAGCTCTATCTTTGAATCTTCAATAGATACTTCTTTATTCATTTGACTCTCAGGTGGTTCAGTTTTAGCTTTCCATTTATCATTATCCAATAATGGTGTATACTCTAGTAAAGAATGTACTTCATTAATTGAACTGTCGATGTCAAAATTTGAGCCAAAATAAGCAAGACAACTTTCAAAAAGATCATCATCATCTATTTTTTGAAAGAAATAAGGACTTATACTCTCTATCATATTTACCTCACAGACATCATCATAATCATCATGTTGTTGAGAAATGTTAAACATATTTAGTTCAACAGTCATATTTCCAAAAGAAAATTTTATAATGCCATTTCTACAGTTAATTAATGCATTTGAAGTAGCTAAAAATGGCCTTCCTAAAATGACAGGGATTTGATCTTTGGTATTCTCAACAGGTTCAGTGTCTATAACTATTAAATCAACAGGAAAGTAGAATTTATCTACTTGAATCAGAACATCTTCTACAATTCCTCGAGATATTTTTATAGATCTATTAGCTAGTTGAAGTATCACAGTTGTTGATTTTAGCTCCCCTAATCCAAGTTGTGTATACCCAAAATATTATCCGGAGATGATATGCTGGAATGGATGAGTAACAAACAAAGTGCGAGAGCACGTCCGTGGGGAAATAAATAACACGAGATTTGCCGGGGTTGTTAGTCCCGGGCATGAATGCTCTCGCGAGATGTTATTAATATGAATACTAGTGAGTACAGATATTAATGTTAGAGTACAATTACAACGAGTGTAAAGACTCTAGTTATCTTATCTATCGAGTGCTGAAGATTGCCGGAAGAACTAGAGTTGAAACTCTGTGAGTTCTTGTTACAAAGATGGAGAGTTCTCTGTATATTTTGCTTTTGGCATTATGTGTTCACGTTGTAAACTGTGTTTGTGTTAACGTTTTTTCACTGTGTCTCTGCCAATGCTGGAGGCCTCCTATTTATAGGAGAAAGGGTTGCTCGGATGTCCCTGTCCGCCGAGGGCGACCGCCGTTTCCTGTATTTAAATAAGGCGGGCGATCGTCCCAGCACGTGGGACTGTTTCCTTAAAGTCCGCAGCTGTTGCTGGTTGCCAGAGGCGCGAACCAATAAGGAGGCGGCAGGTGCCTCTTCTCGCTGACCTGGGCGGTCCCACCTCAGGTCCTTTCCGCGGGCCTGTCGGTTGGTGAGGCTGTCCTTATCACTGACAGCTGTTGATGGGCTGGAGTAGGGCCTGTTCTCGCAACGCCTTTTGCGGATCTGCACGTGGGTCTTCACCCGAGATTCGGTCTTCGCAGGCTTTGACGGGTGTCGGATTCACACGTGGCATGGGACGATCGTCTCTAGTCGGACATTAGAGGCGATCGCCAGATGCCAATAGACGATCGCCTTGGACTTTGACCGCTAGGCGCTTGCCCAGCATCTGTTTTCTTTAGCTGGCTCCTGACCATTATGCCGATCGCCATCGAGACGTATAAATCGCCGCACAACAATTGCCCCCCAGCTCGCTCCGATGTTGAAGACGTGGGGTGAGGTGGCACTGCTGGTGATCGCCTGTTTTAGACGAGCGACTCATCTATTTATGAAAAGGACGATCGTCGCCTGGATGAACTGGTTTCGAATTCGGACGATCTCCTTAGGCGCTGGAAATAGCGGGAAGTGGAGGCGGGCTTTCGAAACATCACAGGGACACGCGTCGCGCTCCCGTTGGGGGAGTTCGACGGTTTTTGTCAGACTTGTCGCCTGGCGTGCCCTTGAAACGACGTGTACGCGGGTTTCGAGGGCTGCATTAAATGTGTCTCCCCCGACGGTTGCACTTCAGCCCCCGGGATTCCACCTATTTGCACAGAAGTCCCTGCTCTCGCCTATAAAAGGGCTAGGGCTACTGGAATTTAGATCTTTATGCGCCCTTGCCTTTAGACGAAGACTCTGCCGAAATTCCTTGAAGCTTCTTGCGCCGATCGACATTCTCTCTAGGTAAGAACAAAAATTCTCTTCCCCCTTTTCTCTTCGAACATGTCTGGAGGAGGATCCTATGTGTATGAGGCGGGTAGCTCTTCCGCCGCCGTGACTTCGCCTACCCGGGATGAAACCTCTGCGGCTCTTCACACGGAGACGGCCGTCGAGGCCATTCATGTGGGAATTGCACCCGCAGAGGTTGAAGAGCTTTTCAACGAGGCTGATGCGGCGAGGTCGGCGGCGGCGGGGCATAAGGGCTCTCCGGTAGACGAGGATGAGGCAGTGAGACTGTATTGGGAGCTTAACAGTGTGTTCGGCCGGGCCTTTCTGTAATTCGCCGGACTTATGGAGAGGCTGGCCGGACCATGTCCTCAGTTTGATTTCGGTGCATACTCAGTCGCCCACCCCTATGAACCCGTGAAGCGGACGTCATTTCGGGCTGCAGACCGCTCCCCGTGGACCCTCGGTCAGATCCGGAGTTCGCTGACCAGGAAGGACTTGAGTCGCTGGAGGGCGGAGTTCCATATCCCTTATGATGTCTCATTGTATGTGCCCGCGGAGAACGAACGCGCCGACCAACCTCCCGAGGGTATGGTTGCCGTTAACGAACTGATCTTGGGGGCCGGATTGCGGTTCCCATTGCCGTTCGCCGTGTCATACCTGCTGTCCGCCTAGAATGTGGCGCCGCTCCAATTAACGCCGAACGCTTGGTTGCAGATTATCAGTACCTTGACTCTTTTTGGTGGTCACCGGCTATTTCGTCTACCTTTTGCGCTGGAAATGAACTACCTCTTCAAGCTGATGGCGCAGAAGGGTTTAGTTGGCGGCTACCACATTCAGGGTAGCATGGGCAGGGTGGTCCTCGGGGTGCCGAACAAAGTTCGGGGCAACCTGACAAAATGGTGTTGGGTCAGCGGAGCGTGGAGGTCGGCGGCGAGCGATAAACCAGAGGATGAGTTGGATATCCGCACCAGCTTTCGGGAGAGGAATCCGAGTAAGGGTTTTAACTCTCCCTTTGTTCGGATACACCTTGAACTGATCTAATTTAGTTTCCTTTTTGAAGGCTCCCTTGTTCCAGCATCCGACGACCTTCCATTTGACTTCCTGATCGTCTGGGAGCGAATCCGCGGTCTACCGGACAATTATATCGACGCTCGCACGATCAACAACGAAGCTCATTGGTTGGGCGCTCGATTGTTTCGCTTCCCTCGCCTCTTGAAGGTTCCAGGTATAAATGTTTACTATCTCCTTTCTGCTTGACAATCGTCTGATTGAAAGAGATGTCTAACTTGATTGAATGTCTTCCTTGACAGAGATCCACTTCCCCCGCTACTCCGAGATGCCGAGAGAGTTTGCAATATCAAACCCCAACCTCATGAGTCGTCTCCACCAAGGAAAGAAGGCGGGTCGTGTCCCTGCAACGACGACCCGTCCTATCTCCGAGGAGAGACCTCTCATAGCGCCGGTCGTCTAGCCGGAGGCTTGGGATGAGGAGCAGCTTCAGTGCAACCGCAAGAGGCGGAGGCCGGAGGGGCCCTCGCCGACTGTTGCGGCTGAGGCGTCCATTGTGGTGTCGCCGGTCGCCGCTCCTCTTATTTCTTCCGTTCCAATGGCAGAGGGGTCTACGCCCTCAGCGGCCTTCCTAAAGGCTACGGCGATCGCTGACGCCCAGACTCCGCGGGGCAAGCCCTATTTCCGTCGCGACCCCGAGAAGGTCGAAAGGTAAGACTAGTTTGATCTTTCTGAGTTAAGCTACTTGTGTAGGGTGCATACTAACTCCTTCATTTTTTGTTGCAGGGTCTGGCTTGCCGACCCGAACACCTCGCCGATGGTGCTGGATTTCCTGGCGAGCAAGTCCCCCTGCGAGCCTATCGACGTCCCTACCTACATCTCCCGGGCCATCTCCTCCCTTCCGAAGGCTTGGACGACCGACCTGGATGCAATTGCGCGCCGGCGGTCTGGAGATGCCATGCAGGCGACTCTTGCCCTGACCCTCCAAGCGGCGATGATGGCCGCTCAAGCTGTTAAGGATTATGAGGGGCGGCCCTCTACTGCTCGCCTCCATTCGGAGCTTGAGGCTGCTCGGAACCAGAACGCCGAGGTTGCTGATAGGATCATGGCCATGGAGAAGGAGTATGCTGAGACGGCCAAGCGAGCTAAATAAGATCTTGACCGGATGAGGCAGGAGCTCGACTGGTCCCGGGCGGTGGTCGATCGGATGCGCGACCAGATGATGGAGGCTCGTCGATTGCATGCGGCCTCACAGGAGGCGGTGACCGGGTTGAAGGTGGTGGTGGACCGGCTATATGGCGAGTTGGAGTCGTCGAAGGGGGAACTGGCCGCCAAGGTAGCCGAGCTCAAGGATGCGGACAAAACAGCCCCGAGGCTGAAGGAGAAGTTGGAGGCGATCGAGACCGATCCCTACCTCAACGTGGAGTACGTCGGTGAGTTTGCTTATTACATGGCTTACGTCGACGCCATCCGCACTGCCAAGATGGGAGGGCTCGAGGTTGGCCCTATGATTGAAAACTTCAAAGCCAACGTGCTTGAGCATCCCTTGCAGCCAGACTTCTCTCTGCCGATCCTTGACCTCACCGACCTCGGGATCAGTCTGAGCTGGTATCCATTGCCGGAAAACTTGTTTATCCGGAGGCCGGTGAGGAAGAGAGCGCCGATCCATCTGCTGGAGACGAAGGCCAGGCGGGGGCGGCATGAGTGAGACCGCTGTCATGATGTTTTTTCCTTGTAATTTTAAGTTTCTTCTTGTTTTGCCTTCGGGCGTGTATGTACAAACAATTTGAATGGAATAAAATACGTTTTTGCATCTGACTCTTTATTTGTACGATCGCCTCTCTGAATGTTTCGCATACGAATTTACACAAGTGTTTACATAATTGCGCCTGATGCCTTGCTTGTACGATTGCCTTCACTACTAGAAAAATACCCTTATAGTGACACTTTTTTGTGACACTTTTAAACAAGTGTTGCTATATGTACATGTAATGACATTTTAATGTTTTATTAATTTTATATTTATATTATGTGACGCTTTTAATATTTTACTTTCTACACCGCTTCTCTCTTAACCTAATTTGCACCGCTTAATGAATCTAATCTGCTCCGCCTCCATCCATTCGAATATCTTCATCTCTCCTTACCTCTGAAAATTTTTCGATCTCAAGAATCATTTCTTCTTCGGTTGGCCTTCGATTTTGCGCGTATGTTCATTCATCTTTGAACTCGGTCCCTTAGTCGTTGCTGACGCTTACGGATTCGAGCTCGCGCCATCACTGGATGACTGAATCTTCTAAGGTAAGTTTTTGTGTTAGATTTATTATGTGTTCTTTTGTAATCGGAGATAAGGAGGAGAACTTTGAGAGAAATATTTTCTCTTGTCTCCACAGAGAATATGTCAATATTACAGCCCGTTTTTTGTCTCTGTGTTTAGTGCTTGTATAACCTTTGTCAATATTACATTCCGTTTAGTGCTTGTATAACCTTTTTGTTCTATTAGAAACAAAATCTCGAATCTTGCCTCAACTCAATATTAAAGATTGATATGTTATTTTTAATATGTTTCCTTATGGTTTTGATGAAGGCGGGTAGTGAAAAATCGTATCGCCTTCTGGGTAAGTATAGTTCCAGTAATTTTTAGTTGATTGAGAATTTCTCAATAAAAAATATTACCTTAAAATTTGGAATTTCTTTCTTGTTTAAGTGAACTAGGATTACACATAAGATAAGTTAATTGATTAAAGGACTCCTCGGAGGCGATTACGGCTCGTTGACTTGAACCTCGTCTTTAATTATTCCGCTAGCTCGGTTCTATTATCGCAAAGATCATCCTTGAATTGTTTAGTGTTACTTATTTGTTTAGCTTGCCGCCTATTTTCTTTGTTGGATTCATTTTTCAGGTGACTTGTTTTCTTATTAATTAAAACTCAAACAAATTAAAACCTTAAAATCCAAAACAAGACTAATCTTCTTGTTGCCAGACCTAAGTGTCCTCGGATCTTTGTCAAGAGCTTGAGGATCCCGGTTTTAATTTAAACGGGTTTTAATCTCAAAATTCAAATCGAGTCCACAGATTTGAGTCTCATCACCGTGTGCTCCCTTTCTTGATCTTTGTGATTTTCGGTCGAAAATGGCGATTTCTTATCGAATTCTTTCTTTTATTGCTACATTTTTGTTTACTTTAATTAAAGAAAAGAATAATAAGGTTGCAAGTATGTTACGAATTTGCAGTAAGTTATTGGCTAGGTTTATATACTTGTATGGAGTTCTAAGGTTAAAGTGTTATGATTGTCATGTTGATGTGATCTTTGTTACATATAGCCAAGTTTTTTGCATTTTGGTTTTTAGTTCAGTGTTTTAAGATTTTATGAGTTTAATGTGCAATATCTTGCAATTATGTGGAATAAAATTATAGGCAGTAAGTTAGTGGCTAGGTTATATACTTGTAACGAGTTATGAGGTTAAATTGTTATGATTGTCATGTTGGTCTAACAAAGGTCAGATAAAACAAAAGGATTTATTATGTGTTCTTTTGTAATCGGAGATAAGGAGGAGAACTTTGAGAGAAATATTTTCTCTTGTCTCCACAGAGAACATGTCAATATTACAGCCCCGTTTTTTGTCTCTGTGTTTAGTGCTTGTATAACCTTTTTATTTGTTTAATTTTGTACCAATAACTGATCAATGTAGATTTTGTTTTATTAGAAATAAAATCTCGAATGCTGCCTCAACTCTTTATTGAAGATTGATATGTTATTTTTAATATGTTTCCTTATGGTTTTTGATGAAGGCGGGTAGTGAAAAATCTTATCGCCTTCAGGTAAGTATAGTTCCATTAATTTTTAGTTGATTGATAATTTCTCGGTAAAAAATATTACTGTAAAATTTGGATTTTCTTTCTTGTTTAAGTGAACTAGGATTACACATAAGATAAGTTAATTGATTAAAGGACTCCTCGGAGGCGATTACGGCTCCGTTGACTTGAACCTCGTCTTTAATTATTCTTTGCTAGCTCGGTTCTATTATCGCAGTTGTCCTTGAATTGTTTAGTGTTACTTATTTGTTTCGCTTGCCGCTTTATTTCTTTGTTGGATTCATTTTTCAGGTGACTTGTTTTCTTATTAATTAAAACTCAAACAAATTAAAACCTTAAAATCCAAAACAAGACTAATCTTGCGCTGCCAGACCTAAGTGTCCCTCGGATCTTTGTCAAGAGCTTGAGGATCCGGTTTTAATTTAAACGGGTTTTAATCTCAAAATTCAAATCGAGTCCTGAATTTGAGTCTCATCAGTGTGCTCCCTTTCTTGATCTTTGTGATTTTCATCGGAGAATGGCGATTTCTTATCGAATTCTTTCTTTTATTGCTACATTTTTGTTTACTTTAATTAAAGAAAAGAATAATAAGGTTGCAAGTATGTTACGAATTTGCGGTAAGTTATTGGCTAGGTTTATATACTTGTATGGAGTTCTAAGGTTAAAGTGTTATGATTGTCATGTTGATGTGATCTTTGTTACATATAGACAAGTTTTTTGCATTTTGGTTTTTAGTTCAGTGTTTTAAGATTTTATGAGTTTAATGTGCAATATCTTGCAATTATGTGGAATAAAATTATGGGCGATAAGTTAGTGGCTAGGTTATATACTTGTAACGAGTTATGAGGTTAAATTGTTATGATTGTCATGTTGGTCGACAAAGGTCGGATAAAACAAAAGGATTTATTATGTGTTCTTTTGTAATGTCTACGATTGTCATCTCTGCTTTTTCTCCTTCTAACTCTCTTGATTTGCTTTCTTTAATGTTTATATTTTTAAATTAATATGTTATTGTCGGTCAGTATGGATACAGATAGGAGTTGGATGGAATTACCAAGGTTAATGGATGTCTACAAGCTAGGGGTGCAATACTTTTTGAACTTTGCATTTTCGAATTCAAATGATGGATTGATATTGTGTCCTTGTAAAGAGTGTAAAAATGGCATATGTAGAGAACTAAAATTTGTCAAAGCACATCTAATTACAAGAGGTTTTCTGAAAGGCTATACTAAATGGGTGTTCCATGGTGAGTCAATTTCGAACACGGTGCCCTTAGTTGACGCATATAGCAGTGGTGCAGGTACGTCTGATAATATGCGTGAGTTGATTTATGATCAATTTCCTATGTTTGGTGACGATAACGATATGCAATTTAATTCTAATATCGTGGGCGAGACCAAATGAAGAAGGCTGAAAAGTTCGTAGGCTTCTTAATGACGAACAGGCGTATCTGGATGCAAAAAGTTCTCGAAACTCTCTTTCCTTGTTCGCATGCATCAAATAAAGTGCCTTGGGCACCGGAGTGATAGGTCATTTTGTATGATGCTAGATTTACTTAGAGAATCTTTTCCGGATGGAGTCCAACTTCCAAAAATTATTATGAAACAAGAAAAATATTGAGAGATTTAGGACTTCATTACCAAAGATAGACTCATGCATAAATGATTGCATGATATATTGGGAGTGTAAATGAAAGCAAAACACTTTGTGATACTTGCGGTGAGTCTCGGTGGAAAGTTACGGAAGGTGATGTTTCAAGCGTTGAAAACTCTAGGAAGACAAAAAGAAAAACAAAGTGTCAAACAAGTCATTTTGGCATTTTCCTTTGAAGCCAAGGCTTCAAAGATTGTTCATGACAACTAAAATTGCATCCAATATGGCATGGCATGCATATGAGCGCATAGATGATGGTATCATGAGACACCCGGTGACTCTCGGCTTAGCGGACATTTGATTACAATCATCCAAATTTCGCTAAGGATGCTCGAAATGTAAGATTAGGCTTGTTCGATGGATTTAGTCCATTCGAAGCATGATGATTAACCATAGTACTTGGCAATTGTTTTAATGCCTTATAACTTACCACGGATAGTGCATGAAGAAGTCATATTTTATGTTGTCTACACTTATACCGGTCCCAAGTGAACCAGGAAATAACATTGATGTCTACTTGCAACCTTTAATTGCTGAATTAAAGGAATTGTGGGATGTAGGTGTTAAGACATACGATGCTTCAAGAAAGCAAAATTTTCAAATGTATGCGGCATTATTGTGGACTATAAGTGATCTTCCTGGTCTTGCAAATTTGTCGGGTTGGAGTACTAAAGGAAAATATGCATGCCCAGTGTGTCTTCAAAACACGAACTCACAGTATTTGAAAAACTCCCATAAGCAATGCTACATGTGCCATCGAATATTGTTACCTCGTAACCATCCTTATCGTAATGATACACGCTTATTTATCGGGAAAGAGGAGCATAGAGAAGCCCCTCCTTATCCTACAGGTTTAGAGGTGTTTGATGAAGTCAAACACATTGAAAATAAATTTGGGAAACTAATAGGTGCCCAAGGCTTGCCTTATGGCTGGAAGAAAAAGAGTATTTTCTTTGAGTTGCCATATTGGAAGAGTAATTTATTACGCCACAATCTCGATGTTATGCATATTGAGAAGAATGTGTGTGATAAGATTTTATACACGTTGTTGAGCTCTGATAAGTCTAAGGACAACAAAAATGCACGCCTAGACTTGAAAGATAAAGGTGTAAGACCCGAACTTCATCCTTTCGTAGATGTCAATGGTAGAGAATGGTTACCTGCGTCTTGTTTTGAATTGGATAAAAATGAGAAACATCAATTTTGCATGGTGTTGAAAAACATAAAAGTGCACGATGGATATGCCTCAAATATATCAAAATGTGTGCACTAAAGCCTCAAAAGATTTCCATTAATAAGAGCCATGATACCATATACTAATGCAACAATTATTACCTATAGCACTACGCAACTGCAAGTTATGTTCGTTTACCTATTATTCGTTTGTGCAAGTACTTTCAAGAATTGTGTTCCAAGACACTCCATCACGGTGATTTGGTTAGAATGGAAAATGATATATCAATAATACTATGCGAGCTTGAAAAATATTTCCTCCGCATTTTTCGATATTCTTGTTCATGTAATCTGTGCATTTGGTTAATGAGGCAAAATTAGGAGGTCCAGTTCACTATCGATGGATGTATTCGCACGAGAGGTAACTTTTCATTTTTGTCAAACTCTTTTATGATTTGAACATAATACTTTGTAATATATTTTGTTTTCTATATTGTCAAAGGTACTTGAGCACGCTTAAATCTTATGTCCGCAACAAAGGCCGACTGAAGGGTCAATTGCGAAGGTTATTTAGCAGAGGAGTGCTTATCATTTTGTTCCCTTTACTTTGATGATCACGTAGAAACAAGGCGTAATCGACTTAGTCGAAATGAGGAAAGAGATCACACAAATAATGATGGCACGGAAATCTTCTCAATGGGTGGTCGGCCTCATCACAGGACAACCGGTGGTTCTAGACAATAAAACCTTAGAAAAAGCACATAGATACGTGCTTTTAATTGTGAAGAAATTAAGTCTACAATAGAGTAAGCGACTAATTTTCACCTACAAAATCCTTATCCATTAAATCATCACATGACAATTATATTTACGTTGTGCGGTGATCATGAGTCAATGATCGAGACGAAAAAGCGTCGTTCCCGAACATGAGATCGAGCAATTCACGGTGATTTTCCCAAATGGTTCTCTAGCCTAGTAAGTATTTTATTTTTTTGGTTATGTGTTTTCGATATTGTTGACATGATTTTTCACCAGTGTCGAGGACTTGATCATTATGATGCGATGACATGATTCAAAGTGATATCGCATGCCTTGCGAGAGGGCCACTTCCGGTGGGTCAAAGATTTAAAGGGTTTGTTGCTAATGGTTTGATTTCACACCGGGAAGTTGAGAAAAAAGAAAAACTCAAAATTGTGGAGTGGTGGTTAGTGCAAAGAACGACTAGCTTTGCAAGCAAAAAGACAAAAGACCCATCTCTTCCGATTTGACCTATTATGGGATTGTGAAAGACATAATTGAGTTAAACTATCTCCGAGGAAAGAGAGTTGTACTATTTGAGTGTGATTGGGTCACAAAGGGTAGAAGATTAAAGCAAGATAGTGATGGGTTCACATTAGCGAATTTTACAAACATAAAGCGTCGAGTGAGCCGTTTGTTCTTGCATCTCAAGTACAACAAGTTTTCTATGTGGAGGATCCTTCTGATAGAGGATGGCATGTTGTTGTAAAAACTAAACCGAGAGAGAAATTTGAGGATGGAAATGACTTAATAATAAGTGATATCGACATCATAGCTCAAAGCACACCATGTAACGAACCACCCAATGATGGGATTTGGACATTTTTGGGTTCGCGAAGGGGTGCCTCCTACTCTAGCGTAAGAAGAATAGAGCCCTATTAGGAGTTCTTATTTTCTATTTGAGATAGTTGATCAGTTTCTTATGTTTTTGAGAAATTAATTGTTCTAGTTCGATTTTTAATTTTAGTGAAATTTACCTTATTGAAAATATACTTTTACTTATATTGCTCCTCATTATATTTTTTCCAAGATTCTTAATTGCGGAAAAATGGTTAAGGGCCACGTTATTACTAGGAATGATCTTATAGCAATGGCAAGAGGGCAAAGAAGTAATTTTTCTAATAGTGGCGAGAGAAGGTTGCATTTACCCTTAGACGATTGTGGCAATTTGGAGTGATACAAATACGAGATGGAGATCTCGGTAAGAAACATGATGGTCGTCGAGGTTCACATAAGACATATACATATATGTCTTGTTTATATTTCTTAATCTTTCTTGTAATTCTTTGGTCGGTCTTTTACATTCTTAATAGATAATGTTGTGTGTGCAACGGGGACCAAGAGTTACTAGTATTCCAGTTATCTTCTAAAAAGTAAAGATCGGAATGCCAATGAGCGGTATCTCGACCCTCCGGTACATATACGTATACATATTGTGTCCATGTATTTTTAGTAACTTTACATTTATTATATTGGCTGAAAAAATAAGTTGTCCCATTAATCGAGTTGTTTAATTGTAGTAATAAAGCAAGGACAGAAAAGTGCAAATTTTATCCATAGTCGCGGAAAATACACATTAGGTAGTGGCCAACAAAGTGCTCCAAATATTGATGATTTAATTGATTTCGAGACCCTTCGAGCAATGACAATGGGAAAGCAAAGTACGAAAGCGATTAATGATTTAATTGATGACCAGAATATACATTCGCAAGGTATGAAATAGATTATAAATGTAGCATATCGGAATTGATCTGTCATCTTATTCAACTTATTATATATTTACTTGACTATTCTGAGTTATATAGTGTTTGAATTTCATAATGTAGAGAATCTTGGAGCAACAAAAAGGGGAAGGCAAAGTACAAAAGCGATTAATGGTTCAATGGATGAGCAAAATTTACATTCTCAAGGTATGAAATAGATTAGAAAATGTAGCGATATTGATGTGTCATCTTGTCCAACTTAATGTATATTTACTGACTGTTATTAGTTATATAGAGTTTGGATTTTGTAATTCAGATAGTTATTAGTTATATAGAGTTTGGATTTTGTAATTCAGATAACCTTGGAGCACTCAAAAGGGGAAAGCAAAGTACAAATGAAGTTGATGATTTAAATGATGCACAGAATGTACAATCTGAAGGTATTGGTTTTCCATTTTTTAAGTTAGTATATGTTGATTGTTGTTACTTAAATTGTGTTTTCATACCTTGATTTAGAGGACCTTGGAGCAATAACAAGAAGGCGGAGTGTTAGGAATGTGAATAATAGTAAAAGAAGCGAACAGTCCATTCTTGGTGTAGATAACCGGGTGGATGAAAATGTTAACAAGTTAGAAAATACAGATCATGTTGAGTCCCAAGGTATACTACATCATATTACACATGATACTACATCATATACACATGATATAATTTGTCCCTTTCAATATTGTTATAAAACTTATTTTTCTTGTATGTGTAGATGCCACTTGTAAACAACATAAAACTAGAGGATTTACTTATATGCCTCACATTTATGCCATAAGCTCTGACAACAAAAGTCACCTCTGAAGGTTTCATTCAATCGGTATGGAAAACCCATCGTCCTAATAAAAGCAAATTTGTTGAATTTGTGGGGTCTATTGCAAGAAATGGGAAAGTAGCTCCACTTAATTACCCGATTGGCATAGGGTACTGCACCCCAACAAAAACAATGTTGAGCATGATCAAGGTATAAATTTATAGAATTGATATATATTATTGTAGTGATTTACCAACGTTACATGGTTATTACATTTTTGTAGGGAGCTTTGTTATTTACGGATATGAAAAGATTGTTTTGAAAGCTTTAGCTAGAAGTTGGAGGATTTTCAAATGTAGAATTAAAAATTATATTTTAATCCAAACTTAAGTTTGGAACAAAACTTACGTAAGAGGCCTGATACACGTGATGAGAGGGTGACGGAAGAACATTGGAAATTTCTTGTTGAACATTGGTGCAGTGAAAACGCAAAGGTGCGATTCATAATTTTTATGTTAAAGAGTCATTTTATTATTGTCTCTAACTTCTGGTATGATTGAACTCGATAGTACACTAGCGAGCGAATAAAAAAATAGATCAATGAATAAAATGCAACATATTCTTGGAAAAAGAGTTTTGCTCAAGTTTATGAATCTGCTAAGGTAACTACTTTTCATTTTCGTAACTAATTATAACTTAAAGGGTGATGATTAAAATAGAGAAGTTTTTGGTTGTAGGAAGAAGCCGCACTTAATGTTGGGATATATGAGGATGATGATGAAACTGTTAAGGAGGCAGAATAAAGGAGCCGAGCGGATATTTTTGCAAAATGTTATTCTCGAGATGGGAATACATCTAATCCTAAGTTACAAATGCATTGGTGAATCTTTTCTAGTACTTCGTAATATTTTTTTCTTACTACAACATTTCAAAATATATGACCCGAATGATTTTTTTTTCGTTAAATTTGTATATAGGAAAAATGCGACAATTAAAGAGTCAACTACCACGGTGCACGGACAAAGGTCCAAATGACATATATGCCCAAGTCCTTGAGAAGATAAAGGTGGACGAGTGCGCATGTATGGTTACGGAACAATCACAAGGTGTATATGGTGATCATTCACTTGGCCATAATGAGATCAATCGCATTGTCATGGAAAAAGAAGCATTGACGATACAACTAGAAGAGAAGGACAAGGTAATTCAAATGTTGTTGAGCAAAGTGGACTCGAGTGGAACTGATCATTCAAGATTGACACAGGGATCTTCCCCATCAACCTTGCGCACTCAGAATCGCCTTGGCCTCGCTCAACCCTCAAGTACCCGTTCTATTCCCTTGCAAGTACGTACATAGTACTTATAGTAGCTATTATGTGATGTCATGTTATATGGAATACCATGAATATATTTAGATGTATTGTCGGGAAGTTATATAGAATACCATGAATATATTAATATCTAATAGGTCATTTTGGACTAATTTGAAACAGGATGCCTCTCGTATTTTAAAACAGGATGCCTCTCGTATTTTAAAACAATGCTCCTGTTCATAATACATATGCTGTGTTTCACTGGGAGCTTATTAAAACAATGCTCCTGTTCATAATATATATGCTCCTGTTCATAATACATATGCTCCTGTTCATAATACAATGCTCCAGTCAAATATTGTCGTTTCTGTGTATGTTTGGTAATTTGTTCTTCTATTCTGAAAAACAGTATGGCTGTAATTTAACATATGCTCCTGTCGCAGGCATACTGCCGTTTCTGTCAAACATATGCTCCTGTCGCAGGCATACTGTACTGGACTCGATAATTCAGGCGATTTCAAGTACGGCTGTACTTTACAAGTGTGGCTGTAATTTCAAGTATGGCTGTAATTTAACCGAGTCCAGTACACTTTCCTGCCCGAATGGAATCAGGCGATTTCAAGTATGGCAGTAATTTCAAGAATGGAAATGTTGTTCTCTTGCACCGAGTACAAGATGCCTGCGATTTCATGTAGAGTTACAACATTTCCATTCATGTTTTCAACGTGGCGCTTTGTACATCTTGCTTCGATCGAGTTCTGTATTGTAATCCCCTTGTTTCTAGATATACTCTACATGATTGAAGGAATATCTGGGCTTTTTGATATGGTCAGTGTGTTATCTGGGATTTTCGAATGTTAAATTACACCATACCGAAAAACAGTGTTATCTGGGCTACTCGTAACATGGATTTTCTGTGTATGTTTGGTAATTTGTTCTTCTATTCTGAAAAACAGTATGGCTGTAAACATATGCTCCTGTTCTCTAATTTAACATAGTGCTGACCAAACTGGGCTACTCGTACCAGGGTTTTTCTGTGTTATCTGGGCTACTCGTAACAGGGCTTTTCTGTGTTATCTGGGCTACTCGTAACAGGGCTTTTCTGTGTTATTACTTTTTTTTTCGTTATTTATAATGGGTTTTTCCATTCTTGAAATGTATGATCCAGGTTGGAGCAAAGGTTCTTTTGAAAGACATGATTACTCAAAATTATATTGCGAAAGGTTCCGTTCAAAGCTTAAATCCATCAAAGCTAGTCGGGAATGAAGAATTGGGTGTTGATTGGTGTGAAGTGAAAGTTACCGTGCCAATTAAATATGATCATGCATTAATAAGGACAATTGGAAGTGTCAAATTTATTGGACAAGCTACAGGAGGTAGCATTGCTTGGCCAAAGTGTTTGGTAAGTCTTTTCTAACAATCTTTCATTATTATCGTTTGCTTGTTCTTTTAGTATTTTAGTATCATTAATTTTTTCTTTCGTTTATTATTATAGGTTGAAGTGGAAGATGCGAGATAAGAAAAGTGACATGAAAGACTTTCGGTTTATTTTGGAGTTAATTGACATTAAGATGAAAACTTACTTTTTTTGTAATTTGGACCGCAATGTTGTTTGAGATTTTCTCTTATGTTTACTGTTTGGGATCTTATTTTTACTGTTATAGATCTTGGTATTTGAGTTGGACATTAAAATTTTATGTTGCTATTGTTATTACAAAACAACTATTCATACTATTATAATTAGCAACATTTTATGTTTAAAGAAAATGTTACGTTTTACTTGACAATTGTCATTATAGCAAAATATGTTACTTGAAATTATTTAGTGATACTTGTAGGCGTCACAAAAATAGGTAGTCAATGTAGTTATAAACTTTTATGTGATGTTAAAAAGTGTCACTATAGCACACTATTGTGATGCAAAAATGAGTCACTAAAAGAGTTAGTTAAGGTAGTTATGTTTTTTACGTGATGCTAAAAAGTGTCACTATAATACGCTATTGTGACGCCAAAATATGTCACTAATAAAAGTAGTTAAGTTAGTTATTAACTCTAGTGATGTTAAAAAGTGTCACTACAATTCACTTGTATGACGCCAAAAAGTGTCGCAAAAAATGGCAAAAAGCGTCACTAAAGCTTACTCATGTGATGCATGAAAAGCGTCACAATATGCAAGAAAGCGTCACATTAGATATCTGTTGCAACGCCTTTTAAGTGTCACAACAACGGTCTATTGAAACGCCAAATCAGGTGACGCTTTCGAAAAGCGTCACTATAGCAAAAGCGTCACAATACACCACCTATTGTGACACTTTTGAGCGTCACTAAAGCCGTTTTTTCTAGTAGTGCTTGTCTGAATGTTTCGCATCATTTCGACTTTGCACAATTGTTTGGAGAGCGGCCGTTGTACGAATAGATCTGAATGTATTGGTACATTTGAAATTCTTACTTGTAAATTTCTTGAACAAAACCGATCGTCATACGTGTGTCTGAACAAAGCCGATCGTGTGTGGTTCCGTCCTCCTGATCGCATGTATGAATAGATCCACTTTGCCCCTTGTTTTTGTTTACTTGGTGAAAGTGAGGGAACGAAAATAATTCGTTTAGTGATCTATCTTTAGTTTGTTTCTTGTTATCTTCGATTCTTTTGATTCCTCGAGGGAGGCCGAGCGTTCCGGTCTGGAAAGATTTCGCACAGTCGTGGGGTTCGAAGGAACCGACCTCTACGACTATGTCTTATGCGCGAGCGACATTCCGTCTGATGGTTAACTTCCCGTGACTCACTTAATTGTGAGGGTCCTCTGTAGGATACGTTTCGCCTCGCAATGTAGCGAAGGGACGGTCGGTCTTTGCCTGGAGGAGTCCTTGCACGAGGCGCCGTCGGATAAATCGACTTCACCACCGTGGCTTGTTAGCACTTTTCTGCCTAAGAGGGCATACGTTCTGACGGGGGTAGGACGCGATTGCACGCCTCGTTCCATCAGATTAGATGATGGATCCGAGGGCGGGCGAGGACGTCCACTGATTTGATTTGGAGGGTCCTTCGGCTACGTCCGCCTCGTATTTAAACGAAAGGGCGGGCGATCTTTGCCCAAAGGAACCTTGCATGGACGGGCTATCGGTTCCATCGACTCCCAGAACCATGGCTGCACTTTTCTACCTCGGACCGCCATGTTAGATGACGATCCTCAACGATATACGTTGTGGTTGGAGGGGCGATCGCTTGCATAGGTCCGTCAGGTTAGATGACGACCTCTTGTACGGCGAGCAAGTCGTCCTCTTTTTATTTGTTTGTTTGGTCGAGGCGAATCATATAGAGGGGAACGGAAAATCTTATTAAACTCTTTGTACATTGGGTAACTGAATACAGAGTTTTTATTGGTAGTATTTATTCAAATGTACGGCGTTCCAGGGATATTGGTCAGGAGTGCCGTCTGGGTGTTGGAGTTCGTAGGCTCCTTTGGTCAGCCATTTAGATATCCTGAAGGGGCCCTCCCAATTCGGGCCAAATACTCCCGTGTGAGTCTGGACCTTTTTGAGGACTAGGTCGCCCACTTGGAATCGTCTTTCCTTGACCTTCGAATTGAAGAATTTTTCGGATCTCCTTTTGTGGATCGTGTTCTTCATTTCCGAGGTCAGTCGCCGTTCTTCGAGCATATCCAAGTCGATCCGTCGGGCTACATCATTGTTCGTCGTCATTTCTTGTTTAGTTCGGTGGCTGAGGACGGCGATCTCTGAAGGGATCACCACTTTTGTTCCGAAGGCGAGGGCGAATAGGGTTTCGTCGGTTGAGTTTCGGGTTGTCGTTCGGTAGGACCACAAAACATCCGGGAGCTCGCTCGCCCATCGTCCTTGTTTGGATTCGAGTCTTGCTTTGATCGTGTGTTTGGGGATCTTGTTTACAGCCTCTACCTGCCCGTTCGTCTTAGGGTGGTAAGGAGCCGAGAACAACTTTTTGATTCCCCATTTCTCGCAGAATTGCATGACTTCCAAACCATCGAACTGCTTCCCTTTGTCGAAGATGATAGCCTGGGGTAGGCCGATACAGCATATGATGTTCTTCCGAATGAACTTGATTAATTGTTCCTGGACGATCTTGTTGAGTGGCTCGGCCTCAGCCCATTTCGTGAAATAATCGACCCCCACGATGGAAATTTACATCCCCCTGGCGCCGTAAGCAAAGGATCGATGAGGTCGATGCCCCATTGGGCGAAAGGCCATGGACTGTACATAGAAGTGAGCTGCTCGGGGGAGAGCTTGATGTTCGGGCCCATCACTTCACACCTGTGACATGATCGGGCGTAGGCGATCGCGTCTTTTTGTAGTGTAGGCCAGACAAAACCTTGCCTGGTCGTCTTGTGGATGAGAGCTCGCCCCCCAATGTGATTTCTGTAACACCCCAAAACTGTATGGGAATATTACACGCCGTAGACCCTTTCCACAAGGATCTACTAGGCTAAACATCCATAAACAACCAAATGCTTGCCCGTCCAGGGTCAAACAATATAATAATACAGACCGTTAAGGTCACTTACACATGAATACACAGACCGATGAGGTCACACAACTCCATCAACAGAACTGACTAAAGCAACATTACCCACACAGGGGTCGAAACACAATACAGCAGAAGACTGAAATCAACTCTATTAATACAACCAAACTCTACCAACTCTCGACTTTTGATTAGTATCACAGCTCGTCATCCCCTTGTGCCAATCCTGTGATTTCTCCCCTGAACCTGCATGTACCTGGACGCAAAACAGACATCCACCCCCGATTACTCGGGGGTTAGTAAAACTCTACTGTTTTACTAGTGCAAATATAAAACGATACGAAATGCAACAAGTAAATAGCAACTACGAATTTAATATGGAAATCAATTATCAAAATTTTCTCGAGAAGTTTTAGAATTTCGAGCTCAAGTAAGAGGTATTTGAAAAGGGAACGCATCATCTCGGGGGTTTTTAAAGCAGAAATTCTTTTGGACCTCGAGTCCCAATTTACCAAGTCTTTTCGTAACCATTAGGGCCTTAACCCGATTCTCGTTTCAAAACACGCTAGATAAGATATCATTATGAGTCCGAGACCCATATTTAAAATGTTAACCAAACAATCACTGATATACGATCATTATTCGTACACATCATGTACCGAACTCCGGAGGCCTCGACGGACCTTACCCGGACCACACACACTGTTCGTACACATCATGTACCGAACTCCGGAGGCCTCGACGGACCCTACCCGGCCACAAACATCGTTCGTACACATCATGTACCGAACTCCAGAGGCCTCCTCAGACCCTACCTGGATCACACACCTTGTTCGTACACATCATGTACCGAACTCCAGAGGCCTCGTCAGACCCTACCTAGAACACACACACACACACACACACACACACACACACATCGACACGACACAACTCATAATCATCAAATGTCAAGCCATTCCACATTACACCGAAATGTATAATCAAGTATGTAAATCAAAACAACACAATTATCATAATCATCACAATAACTCAACAATGACCAACCATGCCCGGCACAAACTTAGATGATTTGCACATCCAACACAATTCCACGATGTTAACTAAGTGAAGGTATTATCGTTACCATCAATCATTCATAATAATCAATTCATACGAAGCATATTCGCTAAGATAAATCAATTCATCATAACCATAACACGACGTCTCTATTCACAAGACACAATTCGTATAATAAAATACTTGCCTTAATAACCGCTACCGAATACTCCGAAGAACACGGTTCGACCGGGAAGCTCGGACCCCGAAGAAGACAACGAATGGAAGGGTTCCGACTCGAGTTCTTCACAAGAATTTCGTCCCTAAGTCATACCAATGATAAATCAACAATCATACGATGGATAATAATCATACAACGCCCAATCCCCCCTCTAAGACCTTTTGTCGGACACCTTCAAGGCGTCGACTAAGAACTCGACCAAAACAACGAATCGATACGATCCAACCATGGAATAACAAGGAATTCGATATAATACATCTAAATAATCAATAGTCCATCAATAATCTAAGTTATTACGGCTCAAACGGACGAAATCCAACAAAAACCCCAATTTCCCCAAAACTAGATTATCAAGAAATTTAACCTTGATTCGGTAGATCGGAGGAGGTTACGGGATGATTGATTGATGTTAGAAACTCAAGAACTTCGTAGATTGATAGATAAACAACATCTAATCACGTGCTCCAAGCCCCAGCCGCGGAAGGAAATGAGAGGGATGAGAAAAATGGGTAAAAACCCGTCTGCTCTGCCATATTTATACCCCTGCCGAACACGGCGCAGCAAACGGCCCAGACCAGTGCCGTGTTTACCGCCGTGTTGTGGGTCAGTGCGCGACCTGACCGACACGGGGCAACACCCGGCGCAAGACTCCTGCGCGTGTGTCTCGGCCGTATCCGACACGGCGCATCACCCGACGCAAATCTTGCGCGGGTTCTCGGCCGTGTCTCGGCAGACTTGCTGGTCCTGGCCGACCAGGCGCAAGACACGGCGTTGGGCAGTGCCGTTTTCAGCGCCGTTTCGCACAGGTCTGGCCAGCAACCTCCAGGTGCAAAATGAAGAACCACAACGACGATCCGAACGACCCCGAAACCCGAACCTCAATACGAATCGAATATACGGTTACGAAGTACTCGCAAAGACGAATCTAAGAGCTAAGAGAACACACGATTCCGACCACCCGAAGTGTCGGAATTCGACAACGGAAGTAATTACCCCAAACTTTGGGAAATTACAAAAACGGTCCAAAATGTCCGAAAATCACGATACGTGATCGAATAACCAAACCGAAGCTCACAACACGACTAACAAAGTTAAACGGACTTACGGGAAACTCGAAATAGTAATTTCGAATGAGATTCACAAGAATCGAACTCGAGTGCGGAAAAGTCGTTAAGAAACACGGAACTCAATAAAACAATACCGAAACGAACTCGGACGTCGAAAAGTGCAGAATTAAACATTCTCAGAATGACGAAACAGTCACAAGCTAGTCGTCAAAACGGACTGCCGCCGAAAAGAAAAATTACCAGAAATCGAAAATTGCGGATATTATAATTTCCACAGATCCCGTCATGGATCTCGACTAAAATGAGTCGGCCTTCCTCCGGCGTAATGCACTTGAGGAGAGGAAGGCTGAAAGCTCACTTGTAAAGCTGGTCGTCCAATAGGGTGTATCTGGTTGCACGGAGCTGAAATTGGCGAGCTTTGATACGATCGGCGGGGACCGTCCCGTCCTTCAAGTATTTAATAAACGGAGTCATCCAGTTCTCTTCGGCGATGGCAACTGTGGTAATCAGGCTTCTGTCGATCGTCGGCTTTGTTGATTTTGTGATTTGGATGTTAGAGAAATCTGCCGCCCCATCTGACGATGCTAGTTTGGATAGGGCATCGGCCTGGGAGTTGTGCTCTCTCGGGACTTGTTCAATCAGCACTTCTTCAAACTTTGTGCACATTTCGGCGACCAATTCTTGGTCTTTGATCATTTGTTCACCGCGCGCCTCATATTCCCCCTTGACTCGGTTCACGACCAAGAGGGAGTCCATGAAGATGTGGAGGCGACGAACGTCCAGGGTGAGTGCTAGATCGAGCCCGCCTACCAAGGCTTCGTACTCGGCTTTATTGTTGGTCGCACAGCACCCGAAATGCACAGTGTTTGTGAAACTTTGGCGGTCGGGGCTGATGAGGACAATCTCTGCCCCTGCTCGCGAGTTGGTCGCCGAGCCATCTACGTACAATTTCCAAGCAGGGCGACCGACCTGGGTCGGACTGGGTGGAACGTTAATTCCACCACGAAGTCCGCCAGAGCTTGGCCTTTGATCGCCGTGCGAGAAGCGTACATGATACCGTATTGGGCAATCTCCAGTGACCACTTGAGGAGTCGCCCGTTGGTGTCTGGACGGTGCAGAACTTGCCTTAAGGGGAGAGTCGTCAGAACCTCCACTTGGTGTTCGAAGAAGTAGGCCCTCAGCTTGCGAACACTCATGACTAACGCGTAGTCGATCTTCTCCAGAGGCATGTAACGCGTTTTCGCGTCGTGGAGCACTTGACTAACGAAGTAAATAGGCAAGTGGGCTTGCCCCTCTGCTCGCACTAAAACAGCACTCAGCGCGACCTCCGAGGCCGCCAGGTAAAGGAATAGCTTTTCGCCGGGGACCGGCTTTGCCAAGATTTGGGGATTAGACAGATACTCCTTGATTTTGGCGAACGCTACTTGACTCTCATTTGTCCACGCAAACTTCTTATTTTTTATGGTCGCGAAGAATGGCTTGCTTTTATCTCCGATCCGAGAAATGAAACGGTTAAGGGCAGCTAGACAACCTGTGAGGCGTTGCACCTGTTTGACATTCCGTGGCTCCTGCATGTCGAGGATCGCCTGGATCTTGGTGGGGTTTGCCTCGATCCCTCTTTGGCTCACGATGTGCCCCAGGAACTTTCCGGAGCTTACCCCGAAGTTGCATTTCTTGGGGTTCAGCTTCATGTTGAACTTCTCGAGGATGGCGAACGTCTCGGCAAGGTCATTGAGGTGATCTTCCTTTTTGAGGCTCTTGACTACGATGTCGTCAATGTAAACCTCCATGGTCTTGCCGATCTGGTTGGCGAACATCCCGTTAACTAGCCGTTGGTAGGTCGCCCCTGCATTCTTCAGAACGAACGGCATTCGGATCCAAAAGTACACGTCTTTTTCTGTGTGGAACGACGTGTGTTTTATGTCTTTCTCCGCCATTGGGATCTGATGGTACCCGGCGAAGGCATCCATGAACGACATCATTTTACAACTTGCCGTGCTATCGACCAAGTGGTCAATATGAGGCATCAGAAAGTGGTCTTTTGGACATGCCGAGTTGAGGTCGGTGAAGTCGATGCATAACCTCCAGGAGTTGCTCGACTTTTTGACGAGCACCGCGTTGGCTACCCACTGTGGCTCGTCTGTAGCTACTCCGATTAGTTTGTTGTCGAGTAGCTTTTTGACTTCTGTGTCGAGCGCTGCGTACTTCTCAGGACCGAATTTCCTACGTTTCTGGTGAACAGGCTTCCTTGTCGGGTCGATCTTTAGATAATGGCAAGCGTGTTCAGGATTTATGCCGACCATATCTTGATGCGACCAGGCAAAGACTTCGATGTTCTTACGTAGTAAACTGATCAGATCATCCTTTAACTCGAGACCGACGCTTGTGCCGATCTGCACTTCCCGCTCCGGGCGAGCCGGATCTATCGTTATACTTTCCAACTCTTCAATGGGGACGGTCGCTTTTCGTTTGGAACGATTTCCAGACTCGATCCTTGGATCAATGTCGAGGCTTGGTTCGAAACCGATCCTTGGCTCGATGTCGTCCGTAAATCGATGTGATCGTCTCAATGTTATAAATAGTATGGGAAGTGTTGAAGGAAGTTACGACACAGGAGTAATTCAAACATTTCTTAGCCATTAGCTGGTTTCCTTTTACAGTACCGACCGTCCCGTCGGCAGTGGGGAATTTGATACAGTAAAAGAAAGAAGAGGCGACCGTCTCGAAGGTTTCTAGAAATGGGCGACCTAGGAACCCATTATGATACGAATTAACGTGTGATATGTATGTAAATTCGCCGGAAAATGCAGCGGTTATATTTGTTACCTCACAACACTCGTATTTGTGTAACACTCGTAAGATTCAACCGAAAGTAGGGCAATTCGGTTTACGTAAACAAGATAATATGAAAGTAAATTATCAAACTAGACCTATAGTTTGATAAAGCAATCTCTACTCAAGACCTATTGAGAATCGATTAAAATTACAACTCGAAAACGCGTCGAATTATAATTAAGTTGTGCTGAAAATCATTCAACAATGAACATACACAAGTGTATTTCGTTTTTCAAGCTTCAAAAGTGATTTTAAAAGGTTGAGGGTGAGGCTTATAAATAGCCTTTAACAACTACAAATAAGTTCAAACAAGATCTAACAAGATCACACAAGAAAACAAGCAAACAATAAACTATTCTAACAACTTTGACAAAGCTTGTAAACAAAGTCATGCTTGGTCTCTTCCTCTTATTTTTGGCCGTGGGGTAGCAATCAAGAAGTGGATAACATCCTTCTCATGTGATATCTTCTTGCAAGACTTCAACAAGGATAGAAAGTGAAAGCAACATGTTGGCATCTTCCTTCATGTGGTTCGGCCGATTTTCAAAGGGGTGGGGTGAGCCAAAATCTCTATCCTTGATCTTATTATGGTGGACTTCGAAAAATGAAGGCAAAGTTGAAAGTAGTAGGGACAAAGATCCTTCATAGATCCTTCATCAAATCAGTCGAAATATCCCCTATTATGGCCGATTTTGTATGCATGAACATGCATACGTATGCATGTTTTGGTACGTCTAAGTTATCCCGGTTCCGATTATTAAGATGGTTCCCATTTCCGCATTTGTTTTCTCGCCGAAGTACGTAGGTGCATGTGCATACAACGTGGTATCGTTACCTACGTCAATTCTTACTTCGTTTGGAGATGTCACAATCGCATCATCTCCTCCCCCTTTGAAAGGAATTGACCTCAATTCAGTGATTCCCTCGTCGTCAAGGTATGGAGATAGATCGCCCACGTTAAAAGTGGCGTGTACCCCATAATCGCCTGGAAGTTCTACTTTATACGCATTGTCGTTCACCTTACCCACGATTTTGTAAGGTCCCTCGGCCCTCGGCATAAGTTTGTTCTTGCGTTTGCTAGGAAATCTTTCTTTTCTTAAGTGTACCCAAACCAAGTCGCCTACTTCGAATAGTCTCGGTTTTCTGTGATTGTTGGATTTCCGTTTGTAAGCGTCATTCACCTCTTTGATTCGATCATGTATTTGTCCGTGCAATTTGATCATCGATTTAAGTTTCGATTCCGCATCTTTGTGTACCAACTCGTCCTTCGGCAATGGAATCAAGTCTAAGGGTATATAAGGATTTAACCCGTAAACGACTTCAAAAGGAGAATGTGCCGTAGCATGTGTAGGGGATCAGTTATAGGCAAATTCCGCATGAGCAAGTTTCATGTCCCAATCCTTTTGCGTTTTATTCACAAGTCCTCGCAACAACGTTCCTAACGTTCGATTTGTGACTTCGGTTTGACCATCGGTTTGAGGATGGTGCGAAGTGCTAAATAAGAGCTTTGTACCCAATTTCCTCCATAAAGTATTCCAAAAATAGCTAAGGAATTTCGAATCCAGATCCGAAACAATAGTCTTCGGAACTCCATGTAAACGAACCACCTCTCGGAAGTATAAGTCGGCCACGTTGCTTGCGTCGTCGGTTTTATGGCAAGCCACGAAATGAGCCATTTTTGAGAACCGATCAACAACCACCATAATAACATCTTTACCTCGTTGAGTACGGGGTAAAGCGACGATAAAATCCATGGATACATCTTCCCACGGTCTTTCTGGAACCGATAGAGGCATATACGACCCGGTTTGAACGAACTCTTTGAGATGTGACATGTTACGCATTTGCTTAAAACATTGTAAACGTCTTTTAGCATTTTGGGCCAAAAGAAATGTTCTTTTAGTACTTCCAATGTTTTAGCCGTGCCAAAATGACCCGCTAAGCCTCCTCCGTGAGCCTCCCGAACCAATAATTCCCGAACCACCTGTTTTGGAACGCATAGCCTATTCCCTTTAAATAGGAAATCATCTTGTAACATGAACTCCCCGAACGGACCAGATTTGCAACGAGTAAAAATTTCTCCAAAATCCTCATCATTTTCATAACACTCCTTCAACATTTCGAAACCAAGTAACCGAACCTCCAGAGTAGAAAGTAAGGCATACCTCCTAGATAACGCATCCGCAACGACATTGCTTTTACCGTCTTTGTACTTGGATGAAAAGTGAAATGATTGTAGGAATTCCACCCACTTGGCATGCCCCGGACTCAGTTTATGTTGCCCGTTAATGTACTTCAATGATTCGTGATCCGAGTGTAGAATAAAATGCTTCGTCCGTAAGTAATGACTCCAATGATCAAGGGCCCGTACGATAGCATAGAATTCTTTATCGTAAGTACAATAATTCAACCGAGCTCTATTCAACTTCTCCGAAAAGTAAGCGATAGGTCGTTTACCTTGAATAAGAACCGCTCCAATTCCAACTCCGCTAGTATCACACTCAACTTCGAATGGTTGAGAAAAATCGGGTAGTGTTAGAATCGGTGCTTCGCATAATTTGGCCTTTAACTTCTCGAAAGCTCCTTGGGCAGCCCCGTTCCATACGAATGGTCCCTTTTTTAAACACTCCGTTATCGGACTTGAAATGGTGCTAAAGTCTCGAATAAACCTCCGGTAAAAAGAAGCAAGTCCGTGAAATGATCTCACTTCCATCACGGTCGTAGGGGTCGGCCAAGACTTAATTGCTTCAATTTTTGTTTGATCAACCGCCACCCCGTCCTTCGAAACGACATAGCCAAGAAAGACTATACTTTCGACTATGAACGAACACTTCTCTTTTTTTCCATACAATTTCCGGTCCCTCAAGGTTTCGAAGATTAGCCTTAAGTGCCCGAAATGTTCTTGTAGTGATTGACTATAGATTAGAATGTCATCCAGATATACAAGCACGAACTTTCCCAGAAATGGTTTAAGTACCTCGTTCATCAACCTCATGAAGGTACTAGGCGCATTTGTAAGACCGAAAGGCATAACGGTCCATTCATATAATCCATTTTTTGTTTTGAAGGCCGTCTTCCACTCGTCACCTTCTCGCATTCGGATTTGATGATATCTGCTTCGCAAATCCACCTTTGAAAAGATTACCGAACCATGTAGTTCGTCTAACATGTCATCAAGTCTCGGGATAGGGAACCGATACTTGACAGTGATATTGTTCACGGCCCGACTATCCACACACATCCGCCAAGAACCATCTTTCTTAGGGACAAGTAAGACCGGAACCGCACACGAACTCAAACTCTCCCGGACATACCCGCGGTCCAAAAGCTCTTCGACTTGTCTTTGTAACTCCTTCGTCTCCTCGGGATTACATCTATAAGCGGCTTTATTAGGAAGTGGTGCTCCCGGTATAAGACCGATTTGGTGTTCGATACCGCGAATAGGTGGTAAACCCGACGGTAATTCTTCGGGAAAAACATCCTCAAATTCGTGTAACAACACATCTAACTCTCCTCCGTTTTGTACTCCCATGTTCTCGTCCCGTGTCTCTTTAAACATCACCAAATATACTCGCTCCCCGTCATTAATGGCATGTTCCATTTCTCTTTCGCTGGCAAGCATGGTAAGTTTCGGTTTCTCCACTCGACTAGAACTCATCGAACGGATAGCTTGTGGGGACATTGGTTTGAGCACAATCTTCTTTCCTTTGTCTTGTAATTCATATTCATTACTCCGACCTCGATGTAAAACATCTCGGTCGAACATCCATGGTCGTCCCAAAAGTACGTGGCATGCGTCCATCGGGAGTACATCACATAATACATCGTCTCCGTATGATCCCATAGTTAAGTTGACCCGTACTTGTCTTGACACCTTCACTTTACTTCCGTCATCAAGCCAGTGTAAAGCATACGGTCTCGGGTGAGCCGTAGTAGTTAGCCCGAGTTTGGTGACCATTTCGTTTGAAGCTACATTCGTGCAACTCCCTCCGTCTATTATCAAGCTACACCACTTTTCTCCGACTTTGCATTTGGAATGAAAAATTTGGTCTCTTTGCTCCGTATCACTTGGAATGATTTTGGTATGTAGTGCTCGAAGCACTAAAGCAGTATCATATTCCGGAGCATTATAAGTCTCGCAATCGTCATTCTCTTCCTCGGCCTCCATGTTAAACACGTCACCAAGGCCTTCCTTCTCGTCCTCGACTAAAAGTTCGTCTCGGACCGCAAGAGCTTCTCTTAAAGTGACCACCCTTTTATTTGGACATGCATTTTGATAGTGACCAAAGCCTTGACATTTAAAACATCGTACTTTAGCCAAGCTCGTTTCCTTGGAAACGTGAGGACCCTTCGGGGCTGGGGTAGGGACTTGAAAAGGTACGGTAGGTTTCGTAGTCGAACTTGAGCCGGCACTTGCATTTCCGAATTTGTATGGGAATTCGGGTTGGTAAACTTCAACTTGTTTTGAGCTTCAATTTTTATGCATAGTCCGCATAAAGTGTCAAAATCTCCGTATGGGTATAATTCCACCGTATTTGCAATGTTTCGGTTTAGGCCACGTAAGAAACGTGACATTCTTTGTTCTTCATTTTCTTCAAGTTCTCCCATTAAGGCCAAGCCTTCAAATTCTTCGATGTATTCTTCCACACTTAGTTTTCCTTGTACGAACTCCGCAATTTTTCGGTATAAGGTTAACCGATGTGATGTCGGGACATACCTTTTACGTAGTTTTTTCTTCAAAGAATCCCAAGAACGGATTTTCTCTTTTCCCGCACGAGCTCGTTGTGTTTTCACACCCTCGAACCATAAAGAAGCGCCCTTACGTAACTTGAGAATCGCATATTTGCAACGTTTCTCATCGTTAAGGTGCTTGAAGTCGAACATACGTTCAATCTTCCTCTCCCACTCCAAGTAAACTTCGGGATTAGTACCTCCGACAAATTCCGGAAGTTCATTTACTCTGAATTCATCCACATGACGCGGTGAATGTGCGTCATAGCCTCCTCTTCTAGCTTGAAAACGTGGTTCTTGTAAGTTTTGTAGTGCTTCACGTAGTTTCTCCATGAAATCGTCGGAAAAATCCATGATAAGATAGTTTTGACAAGAAAATCGCCAAGAGAATTTCGCCAAGGAAATAACCTTGGGCTCCGATGCCACTAATGATACGAATTAACGTGTGATATGTACGTAAATTCTCCGGAAAATGCAGCGGTTATATTTGTTACCTCACAACACTCGTATTTGTGTAACACTCGTAAGATTCAACCGAAAGTAGGGCAATTCGGTTTACGTAAACAAGATAATATGAAAGTAAATTATCAAACTAGACCTATAGTTTGATAAAGCAATCTCTCCTCATGACCTATTGAGAATCGATTAAAATTACAACTCGAAAACGCGTCGAATTATAATTAAGTTATGCTGAAAATCATTCAACAATGAACATACACAAGTGTATTTCGTTTTTCAAGCTTCAAAAGTGATTTTCAAAGGTTGAGGGTGAGGCTTATAAATAGCCTTAACAACTACAAATAAGTTCAAACAAGATCTAACAAGATCACACAAGAAAACAAGCAAACAATAAACTATTCTAACGACTTTGACAAAGCTTGTAAACAAAGTCATGCTTGGTCTCTTCCTCTTATTTTTGGCCGTGGGGTAGCAATCAAGAAGTGGATAACATCCTTCTCATGTGATATCTTCTTGCAAGACTTCAACAAGGATAGAAAGTGAAAGCAACATGTTGGCATCTTCCTTCATGTGGTTCGGCCGATTTTCAAAGGGGTGGGGTGAGCCAAAATCTCTATCCTTGATCTTATTATGGTGGACTTTGAAAAATGAAGGCAAAGTTGAAAGTAGTGGGGACAAAGATCCTTCATGGATCCTTCATCAAATCGGCCGAAATCTCCCCTATTATGGCCAATTTTGTATGCATGAACATGCATACGTATGCATGTTTTGGTACGTCTAAGTTATCCCGGTTCCTATTATTAAGATGGTTCCCATTTCCGCATTTGTTTTCTCGCCGAAGTACGTAGGTGCATGTGCATGCAACGTGGTATCGTCACCTACGTCAATTCTTACTTCGTTTGGAGATGTCACAATCGCATCACATTATAGTTGCTGGCCCTATCTATGATTACAAAATCGAGGTTCCTAGTGATCCTAACCTTGGGATCGTAATAGTATATTAGCTCGACAGAGAGCTTGATCCTTCCATAGGCTTGGACCGTGCTGTCGCCAAATCCTTGAAGCACGGTATCAAATGGCTTGATGAACTTGGTCAGGTTGCCGAGCTGGTCAAGAGCAGATTTGAATATGATATTGCAAAAGCTCCCATTGTCAACCAGCACGCGATCGACCATTTTCCCAAGGATACATGCAGAGATTACCAATGCATCCTCTTTGGGGCACTGCACTCCCTCCCTATCCTTGTTGGAGAAGGTGATGAGCGCGTCTCTAGAGATGGTCGGCTCTGGGGGCACCACGACATGGACCCCTGCGAACGCCCTCAGCTCGGCCTTCCGCTTTCTATTCGACATGGTGGAAACCGGGGAAAGGCCTCCTAGGTTTCCACCTCCCGATTGAAGCATATTGATTCGGCCGCCGGGGTTGATCGGAGGGATTGATTCGTCTGAGTACTCTGGCTCGTTCTGCTCGATCCTGGCGACCGGATTGGGAGGGGTTTCGTCGTTCTGTCGGCGATCGCGCCCCCCGGTCCTTTCTGCCTGGGGTTCTGGCTTGGTAACCAAGTTATCCAACTTGCCTTCCTCAAACAGTCTCCAGAGTTGTCTGAGGAGGTCGCGGCACTGGCTGGTATTTATGCCGATACTCTTGTGGTAGGCACAAAATTTGCTGCGGTCTAGATGACCGTTGTCCCTCATCGGCTTTGGTTTGCTAAGCCACTCGCGCCCCTTGATGGCGTTGAAAATGTGGGTCGGAGACAGATTGAGGTTACGGAGGAGGTGAACTTCCACATCCTCGAAGGCCTTGAATTCACTGGGCGGCTTTGCGACCGCCTTTCTGGGCTTGGAGACCGCCTTCTTCGGGACGTGGGATGGCGTCTTCCCTTATCCGGTAGATCCCTCGCCTAAGCGGAGGGTGAGCATCCTCTGCCTAGCCAGAAAGTCGGCGGACCTAACGCGGAAGATCGCGTAGGTCGGGGGGATATCCTTCGTGAGGTGTCTGAACATGGGTGAATGGCCATAGAATCCCCCTAGGACCGAGTAGAGAGCGAGTTCATCGCTAATAGGCTCGCCGGTGAGGACTATTTCATCCACCCGGTCGATGTAGTCTTCGTCGGGCTCGTCCTTCCCCTGCCTGATCTTCATCATGCGGTGGGGGACTTCTGGCCGAGCATCTTTGGCGGCGAAATGCGACGTGAAGTCATTCGCCAGTTTCTCAAAACAGTTGATTGAGCATGGTGGCAGTGAGATGTACCCACCTATGGGCAAGATCGCCCAATGTCAATGGGAACATTCGGCACTTCGTCGTGCCCGAGGCCCCACATCTGGTCATGTAAATCCAGAACTTGCTCAAGTGGGTCTCAGGATCCGATCTCCCCTCATATAGAGGTGTTTGAGGAGGAGCGATCTTTGGTTGTACGGGGGCGAGCTCGATCTGGGCCGCGAGCGGCTCACTCGGTCCGGCGATCGATCTCTTGGCGCCTGCCCCAGTTTCTATGAGCGCCTTCATTTCGTCGAGCTAGCGCTGCATGGTGGCCATCGCCGTGGCCTGACTGCTCGCGGATTGGCTCTCGGAGCAGGAGCCGAGGCGATCATGTACCGATCTCCTGGCCCCGTGGTAGGTGACGAGTTCTCCACCACCGAGCTCAATTCTTGGGCGAGTGGGAGCTCGTTGGCCGGCCTGTCTTCTGGGAGTCGGGTATGCCGAACTCCAGGTGACGGATTCGGACTCCGATGTCTCCCGACTGGCGCCCGAATGCCCGGGTCGCCATGAGGGATCACTCCCTAGGCGGATGAAGATGGAATGGTCCCGCCTTACGAACGCCTTTTCTTGCGGCTCGGGGCTTTCTGACGATTTCTCAACATATAGCCCCTTGAGCTTCCGCTTGCCCGCACGGCGGATGGCTGATGGAGTAATGGTGGGCGAGTCGCATGCCCTCCGTCGCTCCTTGAGGATGGCCATAGCCTCCTCGATCTGCTCCGCAGTTTAGAACTGATCGAGTGAGAGGCTGGGACCGTCCCTCGGGGGCGGGAGTGAGAGCCTAGCGTCGCCGCGGTCGCCTTCCGCCGTAGGTTGGGACTCGGCCTGGGCCGGAATAAGATGTCCGGCAGATCGTAGGGTGGCTCTTTTGGAGGTCGTGGCAGACGTCATGATTCTGAAGGTTTCTCTTTGAAGAACAGTGAGTGTTCTTCAAGTATACGCCCCGGAGAACAGTGAGTGTTCTTCAAGTATATGCCCCGGAGAACAGTGAGTGTTCTTCGAGACGGTCGAATTAAAAAATGAAGGTTAAGATCCCCTTCCTCTAGCGCCAATTGTTGTTACCCAAAATATTATTTGGAGATGATATGCTGGAATGGACGAGTAACAAACAAAGTGCGAGAGCACGTCCGTGGGGAAATAAATAACACAAGATTTGCCGGGATTGTTAGTCCCGGGCTTGAATGCTCTCGCGAGATGTTATTCATATGAATACTAGTGAGTACAGATATTAATGTTAGAGTACAATTACAATGATTGTAAAGACTCTAGTTATCTTAGATATTGAGTGCTGAAGATTGCCGGAAGAACCAGAGTTGAAACTCTGTGAGTTCTTGTTACAAAGATGGAGAGTTCTCTGTATATTTTGCTTTTGGCGTTATGTGTTCACGTTGTAAACTGTGTTTGTGTTAACGTTTTTTCACTGTGTCTCTGCCAATGTTGGAGGCCTCCTATTTATAGGAGAAAGGGTTGCTCGGATGTCCTTGTCCGCCGCGGGCGACCGCCGTTTACCGTATTTAAATAAGGCGGGCGATCGTCCCAGCACGTGGGACTATTTCCTTAAAGTCCGCAGCTGTTACTGGTTGCCAGAGGCGCGAACCAATGAGGAGGCGGCAGGTGCCTCTTCTCGCTGACCTGGGCGGTCCCACCTCAGGTCCTTTCGGCAGGCGTGTCGGTTGGTGAGGCTGTCCTTATCACTGACAGCTGCTGATGGGCTGGAGTAGGGCTTGTTCTCGCGGCGCCTTTTGCGGATCTGCATGTGGGTCTTCACCCGAGATTCGGTCTTCGCAGGCTTTGACGGGTGTCGGATTCACACGTGGCATGGGGCGATCGTCTCCAGTCGGACATTAGAGGCGATCGCCAGATGCCAATAGACGATCGCCTTGGACGTCGACCGCTAGGCACTTGCCCAGCATCTGTCTTCTTTAGATGGCTCCTGACCATTAGGCCGATCGCCATCGAGGCGTATAAATCGCCGCACAACATGTATAAACATAATATGGTAATAAATTCACACTGGCTCCTAAATCAAGCAAGGCTCGTTTAATGATGTGATCTCCAATGACACAAGATATTGTAGGACTACCAGGATCTTGATACTTAACAGGAGTTTTATTTTGGATTATTGAGCTAACATGTTTAGCTAAAAATGCCTTTCTTGGAACATTTGTTCTTCTTTTTACAGTACAAAGATCTTTCAAGAACTTAGAATAAGCAGGAACTTGTTTAATAACATCAAGGAATGGAATATTTGTACGAACTTGTTTAAATATTTCCAATATATCTTTCTATTGTGCATTTTTATCTTTTGGAATAAGTCTTTCAGGAAATGGAGCTTTTAGAACATAAGACTTTTGTTTTTCCTTAGAATCTTTTGGTTTTGAAACTTGTGGTTCATTTGATTTTTGTTCTGGATCATAGCCAGGCTTTTGTATTTCTTTTCTGCTTCTAAGGGTAGTTATGGATTGAACTTATGCGTTAGAAGAGTTTACTTCATATTGTCCTTTAGGATTAGGGATGGGCTGACTCGGAAATTTTCCCTTTTCTCTTTCAGCTAAAGTTGTTGCAAGTTGGCCAATTTGTGTTTCAAGCTTAGAAATAGCCTGTGAGTTTGATTGTATAGCTTGTTGAGTTGATTGGAACATTTGTTGAGTAGATTGCATGAATTGTTGCAACGTATCTTCCAAAGATGGTTTCTTTGGTACTATAGAAGAATACTGGTAAGTATTTGGAGGATATCGATTAGGACTGACATTTTGTTGATTTGACATGTTCATTTGATGTCCTTCTTGATTCATTGGAGGCATGTTTTGCTTCCAGGAAAAATTTGGATGATTCCTCCAATTTGGATTATAAGTTGGAGCAAATGGACTATCCGAAGATTTTCCATATGAGTGTAACACATTGACTTCTTCATTAAAAAATTCTTGATTTTGTGGACCAGAGGGACAACATTGAGATGAATGAAACGATTCCACACATGAAATGCAAAATTCATTTTTTGAGTTTGACGAGGGGATGGATTGCTTCAAGACTAACCCATCCACTTTTCGTACTAAATCATCTATAGTAGATTTTATTTCAACATCTTGTTTAACTTCGTCAATTCCACCTTTTTTTGGGGTCATATGCATCGATTTGGCTCTAGAGTCGAGTGAATTCCATTGTTGTGAATTAATTGACATATTTTCTAGTGCATTCCAAGCTTCGTCTCCAATAAGGTGAAGAAATTTTCCACCATGCATTGATTGGATTAATTGGCGATTGCTTGGAGTTAAATCGTCATAAAAATATTTTACCAAACGCCATATTTCAAAACCATGATGGGGACACTTAAGAATTAAATCATTAAATCTTTCCCAACACTCATAAAATCCTTCATTTTATTTTTGGAAAAATTCTGATATTTCTCTTCTAAGACTATCACTTTTGGACATTGGAAAAAATTTTGCGAGAAATTTATTCACTAGTTGGTCCCAACTAGTAATTGTTCTTGCTTGAAGAGAATTTAGCCAGAATTTTGCTTTATCTTTGAGAGAAAATGGAAATAGTCTAAGTTTGACAGATTTATCAGAGAAATTTTGGAATCGAAAAGTAGAACAAATGTCGAGAAATTCCTTGACATGCATATAAGGATCTTCTCTTTCCAAACCGTGAAAAGATGGAAGAAGTTGAATTATTGATGGTCTAAGTTCGAAATGAGTTGCAATAGTCGTAGGCAACACTATGCAAGAAGGAGAATTAACAGTTACTGGAGAAAAAAATTCTATTAAAGTTTTCTCTTTTGCAACTTGATTATTCCGATTTTCGATTTCGTCCATTTTTTGTATCGGTTTTGTTTGTTTAACTTCAATTTTAGTTAAGGACAATCTTCTTTTCGTTAATCGACCTTTATTGTTTCGTTGCCAAATTTGCATTCACCAATATTTCAATTTTGTTAACTTTGCATACAAACCAAATTATGATAGTCGATCAAACTTCTAGATCATTGGAGGCGTCACAACGGTCACACTTAAAATCCACATGTACAACAGAAGCCTTTTTGCCAAAATTCACTCGGTTTTCAAAATCAGTTTGTACAAGATTGATATTTAGCTTTTCTCTATTCAAATCGAACAAAGTAGTGAGTGAAAAATATCAATCCCTTGTTGAATCTTTTAAAGGATTTTATTATTTTAATTATTTTTTTGAGTTTTTTATATTTTATATTTTTTAAAGTTTTTATATATTTTATATTTATTATAATTTTATTATATTTTTAGACTAATAATATTTAGCTAATATATATATATATATATATATATTTCCACGAAAAAAATATTTCAGATTTAAAAAAAAAAAGAATAAAAATTATAGACTTTATTTTATTTATGGAAACAATAAAAATATATATTTTTTTAATTACAAATATTCGTTTCTGTTTTTTTATAAATTTTCAGTTTTTTAATTTTTTATTTTAGTATTTTCCATTTTTATTAAAATATTGTAATTTTAATTTAAAAATAAGTTTATGTATTTATCAAAAAATTCAAAGTTCGAAATAGGGATAAAAATTTTTATTATATAAATTCCAGATTATTCAAATTATTAGTTCTTAATCTATTTGTTTTTAGATTTTTAGAATTTTTTTGTGAAAAGTATTTTTTAAAAAAAAAATAAAACTAGCAGGTTTTTCTTTTAAAAATAAAATAAAATAATTCAGATTTTTATTTATTACAGAAAATAATATTTCAGATTATTTTTCTTATTTTTTTTATTTTTTCGAATTTAAATTAAAAATTTTGATTTTTTTTAATATTAATATTCCAGAATAACAAAAATATTACCTTAAAGTCTGAAACTTTTTTTTTATATTCCAGATCTTTTTTAAAATAAAAATAAATAAGTTCTGATTTTTCTAAATTTTTTCAGATTTTTTATATTTTTATATATTTTTGGACTTTTTATTTTTTTTATTTTGTTACTATTTTTACGAAAATGAACAGTAGTTTTTATTATTATTATTACTTATATTTTATATTTATTATTATAAGTTTTTATTATTTTTCAGATTTTTTATGAACAAAAAAAAATTCTACTACTAACACTTATCTATACTAATACAATCTAAAACGAATAAAGACAGATAATAATAGTAATAATAAAAAAAGATAGGTAAATAAATAACTAGTAGAAGAATTTAACTAACTTGGTGACGACAGTCTTCATATACTTCGTTTGCGCCTCCCCGGCAACTGACGCCAAAAACTTGTTGTTTGTTGATTCTTTAGTCTAATACTCGCAAGCGCACGATTCGTTCGATGTAGATATGCGGTGCAAGGTCGATTGCACATGGAGGACTATGATAGTGAAGTAAAAATATTCCTATCATTTTAAACCAAATTTTATTAAATTCTAGCCTAGTTCCAAATAATTTGATTTTTGAATGATTATAATAATTGCATTAAATGACAGTAATTTTTAAGTAGATTTTAGATAAATTGATTTTAAATAATTTACTAGGGTTTAGAATCCACCAATGTCTATTTATTATTTATTTTATATTTTAGTTCCAAGAAATTCAGGGAATAGATTCTGAAATCAATCTCACTATTTCCTATAAATTTAACAATAAGTACAAAATTATAATTCAAATATAGATTTTTCTTTGCTTGAAAAATGTAATTTCTAAGTTTTATATGTATCCAATTTAATGGAAAACAAATAATCAAAGAAATTAACTAATATCAATATTCACAAAGCAATGGGAAATTTATAACTATAAAAAATACGTGATATAATTGATGAAATAATATTCCCCTGTTGAAGCGAAAATCATAATCATTAAAAATATTTATTTGGAATTACTATATAAATATTAATAATAATATAGACATGATTTCATCATAACCCCAGTAAAAGAAAATTATCACTCATAATAAGAACACAAATAAATAATATTTCATAATATTATTACTCAAATATAATTTTATTACACAATATTTTTATTTCTCCCTCTTACAATAATATCTCTCTATTTTTTTTCCTCCCTAAAAACACTACTCCTTCCTCCCCAATTTATACTACTCAAAATTAATAAAATAATAATTTTTAAAATATTTACATCCCACCACTCAATTATTCACGGCTGCCAAGGAGATGCTGACGTCATGAATGACGTCAGCAGGGAGTTGAATTTATGATCCAATAGGGTGTTGACACGTGGGGCAATATGGTCCGTCTATTTAATTGTCCTTCGGACGGTCATAACTTCTTCATACGAACTCGGATTTGGATGATTTTTTTTTAAAATGATCGTCTCGACGAGACGAATAAAATGAGAACAGTCATGACTATATTTGAATTTTGTAAAAATATCGTCCTTGAACCAATTGATCTGTCTTGTACCGGTTGGTTAACATGCAGATATAATTTAATTCTATTTAATTATCTAAAAATAATACAAAATTATAGAAAATTCTAACAAAATGAAATAATATAAATATATGGTAAAAATTATAAATTATCACACAAAACACACAATTATATACATAAAATACTAATAAAAATATTACTCAAAATATGCCAAACACCCGGAAAGTCTTCGGGAAAGACATCTGGATACTCCTTGACGATAGGTACATCAGTTACCGTCTTCTCCGAAGTTGTTTTCCCCATCACATTCACCAGGAATCCTTGGCAACTACGCTTCTTCAATATTTTCACAGCTTTAATGGCTGAAATCACTTTCGGGGTACTACTGTGTCGTACTCCCTCGAATACGGTCTTAACATCAACAGACGGACATAAGGTTACCCTCCTTTCGGAGCATTCAACTGCAGCTCTATGTTTGTCCAACCAATCCATACCCAAAATAACATCAAAACAGGAATATTTGCAACAGACAACATACCTTACATGGTTTGGGGTTCAGTCTCTTCTCGACCGCGGTGTAGGACATCCTCCCATGGCCAGCAAATTGGGGATGGGTCCAGTCACGAAGTTCATCACAAAACTTCTGCGGCTTCATCCTACCAGTCTTAACCATATGCGGTGTAAAACAGCACATGTGGTTGAACTTTCTCTCGTAACCCGTCAACTTATGCTACCATGCGTAAAGTCCAAGAAATCCCTCCATATCTTATACTTGTACACCCTAGGGTAGTACTTCTCCATGGACATCTCCTTGTCATTGCTACTGGACTCACTATCAGCCATCTCAGCACCATTCGAGTCTCTCATGTGCCCCACATCCAACTCTTCCTCTCGCTCTCGCTCTTCCTTGGGTGCTTCATCTGGATCTTCTTCACGATCTTCTCCAGGGGTCTTCTTCAGGATCCTCTTCTGGGCCTTCTTCATCCGTAGAGTCGGAACTCTAATTTGCAGCTGGTATCGCCTCTCGAGCGTACATATCCAATAAGCGCCCAACTACGAACTGAAAATCATCTGCGGTCTCTCGCCCTTCTGGTGATCTCTTTATGGACTCTTTCCAAAGCCGAAAGATGCAGTAACTCCAATCTTCGGGTAACTTCCCCATTAGGTGTTCCAGCTGTTGCTTGACGGAACCTCGTTTCCCAAACTGCAACCACTTGCTCAGCCTATTAATGACACGGTGTGGTGCATTTTCTGGTAAACTCGGATCATCCCACCAATCTTTTAGTGCCAAAAGCCACGAGTCAAATATAGTAGGAACCTTATTACGTGGCGTCATCTTAGGTTTGGTCATTCTAACAATTCGTACATACATATATAATTATGTAAATAAAATGAAATGACATATGGATGAATAATGACTGAAATTTGGTACCTTGGACGGAGTGACGAAGTGGCGAAGCTGAGAGCATATGATACTTTTATATTTTAGCGAGTCTACAGAAAGGTAAAATCCGCTCTGATACCACTATATAACGCCCCGACTTTCTAGGGTAATTATAGGGGAAAATAGGTAAAAGGTAATTTTGACGAAAAATAATTTATTTTGAGAATATTAAAATTCTCGCCTACAAAGTCGAGTCGCTACACTTGACATAAAATCAATACTTTTAATTAAGGCAACATTACGTCATAGATAAGAGATAATAATTGCGGCGGAAGAATAATTGATAAATTTTTAATTTCTAAACAAAAGTTTCCCCAAATAAATTTCGAAACATAAGACATAAAGAAAAACATTATTTAATAAAATTTTATTCATATGCCCTCTCGGCTCGCTCCTTCGTCCATCCGGCTCGGTTTAATCTGCGGGATCAATAAAGGTGGGGGTGAGCTTCCTTTAGCTCGTGGAAATCACACATATCACAGTAATATACAATTTCATGGAAAGCATAACATGAATAATCTATCATATCTTTTCCTCGACATGAATACATACACACAATATTACGTATAGCATGAATCTAGCACGCGTAACACGAATATTGAGATTGCGTAGGTGTCCCCGCAACAACATGAAACATACACACAATACCACATATAACATGAATCGAGCAAGCATGTGAATATTGAGGTTGTGCAGATGTCCCCACACAACATATATCTTAAGATAGACTCTTTACACGTATACAGATGAGCTTGATTTACATGTATCGTCAATTTTAAACATGAATAGAATATCACATATATAATCCAATTAAAGCAAATAAAGTGATAGTGGAAATTGCCACCTTAATAAATGATGCTGCTTGACTTGAATATGAAGATGCTCGACTCACAGTCCTAAGCCCGTAAATCCTCGATAAAGTCTACATATAATAATAATTTAATCATTATAAAATATTACGATATAATGTCTTGGTCAAAATGGGACCGAATTGAAGGTTTTAAAGTTGACTGGGCTTAAAATCGAAGTAATTAAAACTGTCTGGGTTAAATTGAAAGTCTCTGGAAAAAGTGAGGACTAAATTGCAAAACCCTAATTTTTCGCGAGTATAAATTCTCTTAACTCATCCCTCAGCCGACCAAAACCATTTCTCACCCCCCCCCCCCCCCACCCCCCATCCCTCACTCTCTCTCCCTCCTCTACTCTCTCTCTAACATTTTCTTCGGCCTCTCTCTCTACATTTCCCCTCAAATTGGCCAGAATAAAATTGCAGAAAATACACACACGCAACACACAAAAGCGACCACCACCGAGAAAATGTTTCCATGGTCACGGCAGCGAACGGGCGACTTGCAGCGGCGTCAATCCCTAGCGAATCTAAGGTGAGGGCACCGATTTCTGTTTCTGGTTTCTAATTTGGGTATGTCTCAAACAGAGCTCTGGGTTTCGGGTACCGGTTCTTGCTCGGGTTCTGGAATTTGGTTTGGTTGACTAAGGTAGAATTAGGGCTGGAATCAGGCCCTTAAGTTAGGATTCGTCCTGATGATTTCGGTCTTGGTTTAAACAGCCGAAAGGTTTCATGGTGATGGCTGGATTATGAATTTGGTTGTGGGCTGGCTTTTGGGATCGATTCGTTTTTCTGATATGGGGTTCGTGAAACTGGTTCGATTTGACCAATTTTTGGGGTTTTCAGTTATTAATTTTTGTCGGTTGATTGCGGCTTGGACTGTGTTACAGTCGGACATTAGAGAGGGGAGGTATTATGTGTCGGGTTTTGAAGGTTTGCCTTTGATTTATGTTGAAGATTTTAGATTATGGTTTAAAATCGTTCTGGGTTTTTGGATTATGAGTTTTTATTTTGATTCAAATACACGAAGAAAAAAAATATCAGAGGTGAGTATTGAGTGTTACCTCGCCGGAGAAAAGTCGGGTGACGTAGAGGATGCGAACAGATGGGCTGGGAGAAATTTCTTGAGACTGGCGGATGAATACCTGGCAGAAATAAATCGGGTCTGGATGTTGCTGAATCTTATCCTTGTTTAGCAATAGAATTTGTAGAAGGATTTTTTTGTGTAATTGTTGTGGCTTGTCTAGAAAAGGAGCAGATGACCTCGTGTTTGTATTGTGTTTTCTCTTTTTTATATTTTTTTTCTGGATGATGATCGATGGATTAAAGAATTTCTGTACTGCATAATAGTATATGGGCTATGCTGATTAGGGCTGTCAGCGGTTCGAGTGAACCCGAAATCCGATCATGAACCGGACCAAAATACCCGAGACCGA